>PYAF01000095.1:266140-296413 GCA_007407185.1 Glycine tomentella | reverse complement strand
ATTCATTTAAAGTGTGAGAGTTCATTTTTAAAAGAAACATTAATGAAAGATTTTAGCTATTGATTGAAAATAAATTAATTTAATAATTTTATGATTTATTATATATACATATATTTTATTATAATAAAATAAATTGTAAGAATGAAGAGTAATACTTTTAGAATTGTTGTTAGAGTAACTTGATTCATTTTCTATTAATTTTTTTTATAATGCTTCAAATTAACGATTTCTTCATTTTTTTTCTAAGATCATAAAAACGATTTTTGTTTTATTATAGGAGAAAATGGTGAAATGTGTGTTTTGATTTCTATGGTTAGACAGTATATATCTTTTTCTTTTTTGATAGAACTGTTAATGGGCCTCCTCAAGTGGGCCTATTACTTTAAAAAGAAAAAAATAAAAAGAAGAAGAAGGAAGCTATACGAAAAAGGTTGCACCCTAGCTGAATTTTTTAATTTTTCTTCATCTTCTGCCAGTGCCGTCAACACGAGAGAAAAAAAATTGCTCACTTTGTGGTATCGGTTGGATACTCATTTGTGCTTTGTTTTGGATGAAATTTCAGCCAGTTGTTCGTAATATTGTGGGCTTTCATTTGGTATACTCAGAACTTTATTTCTCTCATATTTTGGTAGAAGATATTTTTAACCTGTTGTGAGTCTCTATTTGAATATTGTTGCATTGTTGATAGTAGACATTTATTTGTGAGGTTCTGTTGTAAAAACTTTTTGTTGTACTTTTTTATATTTTACATAGTGGAGAATTTTTCTGGACTTGGTCCCGTGGTTTTTGTCCCTCACATTGGGGGTTTTTCACGTTAAAATTGTTGGTGTTTTTCTTGTTGTTATCTCTTTATTTTCTGCACTCTTGAATTTTTGGATTGCCGTATATTACGCTTCTCACAGGTTCACTCAAGTGGGAAAGGTTTTATTTACCACTATATATATATATATATATATATATATTTGTGTAATTTTTCCGATGTACATACGTGCCTTTCCCAACAACTGGCATCAGAGTTGGTTTATTTTTCTGGTAAATTTGCTTGATTGAATAATGGAGCCTAATTACGCTAGAATGATTAGTTTGAATGGAACTAATTACCATAAGTGGAGAGGTAAGATGAAAGATTTACTATTTGTGAAAAAATTACATTTACCTGTGTTTACTACTCAGAAAACTGATAATAAATCTGATGAAGAATGGGCTTTTGAGCATGAAATGGTTTGTGGTTTTATGCGTCAATGGGTAGATGATAATGTTTTAAATCATATTGCTAATGATTCACATGCCAGAACTTTGTGGGATAAGCTTGAAACCTTGTATGCTTCTAAAACAGGAAACAACAAATTGTTTTTGCTGAAACAGACTATGAATTTGAGGTATAAGGAAGGTACTTCTATTTCTGATCACCTGAGTGATTTTGAAGGTTACTTTGATCAGTTGTCTGGCATGAGTGTAAAATTTGATGATGAAATTTTGGGACTTTGGTTGCTTAATACTCTACCTGATTCTTGGGAAAATCTACGTGTTACTTTGACTAGTTCTGCTCCTGGTGGTATTGTAACCATGAATTTTGTAAAAACTGCTATTTTGAATGAATAAGTCAAGCGACGTACTCAGCAGGCATCTTCTTCACAGGCAAAGGTTTTGGTCACTGAAAACAGGGGGAGAAGTACATACAGGGATCAAGAAGGAGGTCACGGAGGTAAAAGCAAGCGCAGAAGCAAATTAAGGTATGAGCAGAAAACTTACAAGTGCAGTTATTGTGGTGAAAAGGGTCATCTTCAAAAGTTTTGTTGTAAGCTGAAAAATGATAACAAAGGCAAGCAAGAAAAGAGAAATGAATAGAATGGTGATAGTGTTGCCACTACTAGTGCAAAAGATCTTTTGATTGTTTATGATGAGAACTTGATCAGTGTTGCTTGTGATGATTCTAGCTGGGTTGTTGACAATGGTTTAGGTTTATGTCTTGAAGACTAAAGACCAAGTGCTTGGTGTTTTTAAACAGTTTCAGGTTTTGGTTGAAAGAGAAACAGGTAAGAAACTCAAATGTATTCGCATTGATAACGATGGCGAGTTTTGTGGACCTTTTGATGAATACTACAGGCAAATAGGTATTCGACACCAGAAGACTCCCCCAAGACTCCTCAGCTCAATGGCTTGGCAGAAAGGATGAATAGGACATTGATGGAGAGAGTCAGATGTTTGCTTTCTAAAGCAAAGTTACCAGCTTCTTTCTAGGGTGAGGCTTTATGTACTGTTGCACATGTTATTAATTTGTCTCCTGTTGTTGCTTTACAGGCTGATGTTCCTAACAGCGTGTGGTATGGGAAGATGTTTTCTATGACCATTTTCGTGTTTTTGACTGTAAAGCATTTGTGCATGTGCCAAAAGATGAGAGGTCCAAGTTAGATGTCAAGACAAAGGAATGCATCTTCATTGGTTATGGCCATGATGAATTTGGCCATAGATTTTATGATCCGGTTGGAAAGAAGCATGTTAGAAGCTGCGATGTTATTTTTATGGAGGATCAAACCATTGAAGATATTGGAAAGGCAGAGAATTCAGAGTCTCTGAGTACTGATGATTTAGTTGATTTTGATCCAGTTCCTGATACAGATACGCCTGATGTAGCAGATTTTGACAATCATGATGATGCCCCTACGCATATTCTAGATGATCCAATTGAGAATATTGATAATGATGATTCTGGTAATTCTGTTGAATCTGATGTTCCTTTTAGAAGGTCTTCTAGACAAAATTTGCCTCCTACTCGTTATTCATCTGATGAATATGTTCTCCTCACTGACAGGGGAGAACCTGAGTGCTATGAAGAGGCTATGGAAAATGAGTACAGGAAAGAATGGATTGCAGCAATGGAGGATGAGATGAAGTCTTTGCATGATAATCATACTTTTGAGTTGGTCAAGTTTCATAAGGACATGAAAGCTTTGCAAAATCTGTGGATTTATAGGTTGAAGACTGGAATTTTGTTCCATGATACAAAGCGAGATTAGTTGTCAAAAACTATCGTCAGAAAAAGGGCATTGATTTTGATGAAATTTTCTCTCCTGTTGTTAAAATGTCTTCCATCCGAGTTGTTTTTGGTTTGGCAGTCAGTCTTGATTTAGAGGTTGAGCAGATGGATGTGAAAACTGCTTTCCTTCATGGTGATTTGGAGGAAGAAATTTACATGGAGCAACCTGAAGGCTTTGTGGTGAAAGGTAAAGAGAATTATGTCTGCAAGTTGAAGAAAAGCTTGTATGGGTTGAAACAAGTCCCAAGGCAGTGGTAGAAGAAGTTTGAGTCTGTTATGATCCAACAGGGATTCAAGAAGACTACTTGAGATCATTGTGCTTTTGTGCAGAAGTTCTCTGATAATGATTTTATCATTTTATTGCTATATGTTGATGACATGTTGATTGTTGGTCATAATTTGTCTAGACTTGATAGGTTGAAAAAAGAGCTTAGCAAGTCTTTTGCGATGAAAGACTTGGGACCAACAAGATAGATTCTTGGCATGCATATTACTCATGATCGAGAAGCCAAGAAGTTGTGGTTGTCACAAGAGAAGTACATTGAGAAAGTACTTCAACGTTTTCATATGGATAAAGCTAAAGTGGTAAGTACACCTCTGGCTTCACACTTTAGGCTTAGCACTAGACAAGCTCCTTCTAATGACAAAGAAAAATAAGGCATGCAATATGTTCCCTATGCATCTGCAGTAGGAAGTTTGATGTATGCAATGGTTTGCACTAGGCCTGATATAGCCCATGTAGTTGGTGTTAAAAAAGATAGGAACACTTCAATACAACCAAGAGGGGGGGTGAATTGGTTGAACCTTGGTAAATTAAAATTTTCAAATCAGAGTTTCCACAGGATCTTTATCACTTTAAAATTGTTTTGAAATCACCAATCTTATATTCAATCAAATTCCTCTGTCAAGAAAATCAATAGACAATTGAAAATTTTTTTGAGCAAATAATTTGATTCACAAATCAAAGCAATTAGGAGATGAAGAGATTAGAATAAAGATCAACCACAATTTTATACTGGTTCACTTCAAACACTATGAAGCTACATCCAGTTCTTCCACTCAACACTAGAATGGAGTTCCACTATTGCAAATAATATTCTTACAAGATATTACAAGCCTCTCTTTATCAATCCTAGATAAAGTTCAGAGATCTAAAACACTATTAGATCCTTAGAGACTAACCCCACTGAGAACACTACTCAGCAACTCCGAGAGAAACCCTATCTCTAGTTATCATGCAAGAAACCCATTTACAATAAGCCAATCTTTACAAAATTTGAATTACAGAGATACAACAACAAAGTTTAAGGAAAGAAGTCACCTGATGATACAATGAATGATGTACATATGAATGATTAAATCAGGTTGTATGTAGAAAACAGATTAAGAACAATACTTCCTTAAAACTTTGAAAGAACCTTCTTGCTTTTACATCAATCTAACAACTCATGAATGTCTTGTGAAAGCAAGAACCTTATGAACCCAGAGAATCACTAAAGAGTGTTTGAAAAGCCTTTGAATGCTCAATAATACGAATTGGTCAAGTTAGAAAAACAGCTGAGCCAAGGTTCTATTTATAACAAACTTTAGTAACTGTTGGTAATTGATTAAATACGCTCCTGTAATCGATTATTTTACTTATATAATCGATTAAATCAAGCTTGTAATCGATTAATGTGTTCTTAAAAATTCTGGGGATGGTTTTCAATCAAAATAATCGATTATTACGATGAGTAATCGATTACACCAGAAGGATGTTCAATAAAGAAAGCACTGTGTAATCGATTACTTCCTTTGGTAATCGATTATACCAGGAGGTATATAAAACGAGTTTGAACTATGTAATCGATTACAATCTCTGGTAATCGATTAAGCCAGAAAGCTTCTAAGCCAAGATATGCATTGGGTAATCGATTACGGATTTTGGTAATCGATTAAGACAGAAAGATGATTTCTAGTTTTAGCTGATGTAATTGATTACAGTTCATTGGTAATCGATTACAATGTTCATCAAGGCATTCTAAAAAGTGAATCAAGTGAAAATAATCGATTAACCCGACAAGTAATCGATTACATTGTTCTTGAAAGTTTTTCCAGAAAATACAAAGATCAAATAATCGATTGTTTTGTTGAAATAATCGATTATATCATAAAGAAACTTATTTTTCCAAAACCTTAAGATTTGATTTAAAAACTTATGCAATTTTATCAAAGCCTTGTGAACTCTTTTTCATAACCACATAGATTCAATGAATGATATGAATGCAATGCATTTGGATCACCAGAAATACTTTCTTTCTTTTACATTCAATCACAAATTAATCTTTAAGGCTTCATGCCATGTTGAAAGTTCAAAACCTTCCTTCTTGAATCAATTTATCCTTTGTGCTTCAAGTGGCTACCCCTCAATTTAACAGGTGTTGTTAGTCATTTTCTTTCCAATCCTGGTATTGAGCATTGGAAAGCTGTGAAGTGGATGTTGAGATATCTCTGTGGTACTTCTAATTTGAAACTGTGTTTTGGAATTGGGGAGCCTATTCTTTGTGGTTACACTGATTCTGACATGGCAGGGGATGTTGATTCTAGAAATTTACTTCTGGTTATTTGATTACTTTTGCAGAGGGAGCTGTGGCGTGGCAGTCTAAGTTACAAAAATGTGTTGCATTGTCTACAACTGATGCTGAGTGCATTGCTATTACTGAGGCATGTACAGAGTTGCTTTGGATGAAAAAGTTTGTGCAGGAACTTGGTTTTGAGCAGCAGAGGTATATTTTATTTTGTGATAGTCAAAGTGCTATTCATTTTGGCAAGAATCCTACATTCCATGTTAGATCTAAACATATTGATGTGCGATATCATTGGATACGTGATGTTTTAAATTCTAAGTTACTGGAACTTGAAAAGATCCATACAGATTATAATGGTTCTGATATGATGACAAAGACACTACCAAAGTGAAAGTTTGAAGCTTATCGATTTATTGCCGGTTTGACATTTGCCTCCACTTGAGCCGTAAGGGGAGTTTGTTAATGGGCCTCCTCAAGTGGGCCTATTACTTTGAAAAGAAAAAAATAAAAAAAAAAAGAAGAAGAAGGAAGCTATACGAAAAAGGCTGCACCCTAGCTGAATTTTTCAATTCTTCATCTTCTGCCGGCGCCGTCAACACGAGAGGAAAAAAACTACTGACTTTGTGGTATTGGTTGGATACTCATTTATGCTCTGTTTTGGATGAAATTTCAGCCAGTTGTTTGTAATATTGTGGGCTTTCATCTGGTATACTCAGAACTTTATTTCTCTCATATTTTGGCAGAAGATATTTTTACCTTGTTGTGGGTCTCTATTTGAATATTGTTGCATTGATAATTTCCACTATTTTAAGAGTGAGTAGGCATTTGTTTGTGATGTTCTGTTGTAGAAACTATTTGCTGTACTCTTTGATATTTTACATAGTGGAGAATTTTTCTGGACTTGGTCCCGTGGTTTTTGTCCCTCACACTGGGGTTTTCCATGTTAAAATTGTTGGTGTTTTTCTTGTTGTTATCTCTTTATTTTCTGCTCTCTTGACAGGTTCACTCAAGCAGAAAAAATTTTATTTACCACTGCATATTTATGTAATTTTTCCGCTGTGCATACGTGCCTTTCTCAACAAGAACAAACTAAACAGCGAAGGAAACTCACTTTTATTTTATTTTTTACTTTTGATAAATTAATAAATTGTATACTATTTATATCTATTTTATATTATATATATATATATATATATATATATGAATTTTTTAAGGCACACATACCTATTTTTTAATAAATAATTTTAGTAAGTTACACAATTGATGTATTTTAAAATAATCTCTAGTTATATATATGGGAAGCTAAAATTGCATTTGTTTTACAATTAAAATATTTTTTCATATTGTGTATATATTTTGGGGTAATTTATAGTAAAAACAACATTATTATTAAATTTTCATTTATTATGGATAAAAATGAGTTAATTGAAAAGATATCTTTCTATTATTGGTGAAGGATCATCAAGAGAGTTAACTTTTAAAAAAAGAAATTAAGTTTTAAAAAATTGTCTTATAATAACAATAATAATTAATTATTTAATTAATATAATTGTTTACTCCTGTTTTAAATTTTGTCCTTTTTAAGGAAGAAAGAAAGAAAAAGTCAATAAATTTTCGAAAAAACAAATTGAGAAAAAAAATATAAAATAAGATGTTTGACTAGATGAGAAACAAAAGTTCCATTTATTTTACAATTAAAGTCAATGTTTTTAAATCTAACTGGACTAGTTACTGAACTACTCAAGACAATAGTTATAAGTTCAATGGTAATTGAACTATGGTCGAGCTGGTCATGATAAAATATTATGTGATAATCATTATAAATTAAGAATACAAAAAATAATACTAAAGAAACATATCTTAACTCTTCCAAAAAAGATCATAAATTATTTTTAAACAATTATCTCATAATAATAATAAGAACTAAATCTAATGAACAAGAAAAAAAAATATGATGAAAGTAGAAGAAGAATAGATTTGAAAAATAAATTGAGGAAAAAGGAAATACAGAATAAGATAGATTTCCCTAATAATTAAAGCTGCCAAAGTATAATATTGATATTAATAGATATAATTATTGTTATTATTGCTATTCTTGTACAATAGTTGTTTAAAAAAATAATTTTTAATGCTTTTTCGAAGAGTTAACTCTCTTGATCATCTATCATTAATGATAAAAAGATAATTTTTAAATTAACTAAACTTTATTTATATACAATTACCTTCAAACATATATATGCCATTTTTATTCTAATTTAGGTTTAAATATGTTTTTAGTCTGTAAAATTGGGCATGTTCTGATTTTGATTCTTATAAAAAAATTATTTTTTCTTTAAATTTAAAAATATTGCATATAGTCCTTTAAAAATTAGTGAATGTCCATGTAAAACATTTTTCTTTGGTTTTAATCTCTCCAAAATCTAAAATCACTATTCTTGATCCCAATGTTCTTTTTAAGATAAATATTTTTTTGGGATTTAATTTTTTTTTAAGGTACTATGTTGACACAAAGTCCCTCCAATAGCTAATGTTTTAATGATAACAAATCACCATGAATCAAAATCGAAGTGACTGAACATAGCTATTAATGGTTGCATTGAGTGTTCTTTATTAAGACATGATATATTAAGAAGTATAGGACAAGAGTGAAATATAGGCATATATAGTGGAAGCTTTCCATGACATGAATTTTGCAATCGGAAACAAGACTATGAGAAAGAGAGTTATTCAAAAGCTGGAAAGAAAATTATGTTTTCTAGGTCAAACTATAGTTTTTAGAAGCTATGTATGATTAGACGCATGATGTTGGGGATAACTTGAGTCAAATGATAGATATTTGAAGCTACACATGGCTTAAGGATCATCATAAGTTACACCGCAAATTACAACATGATGAGAGATGCATCTCATTATCCATAAGATACATTAGTTAAGACATGCATCAGTGTTTGGATAACACTGATATTGAAGTTGTAAGTTTATAGTAATTCTTGATAACGTCCAAGTCATAGGAACTCAAGGAAGAAAATTGTCCTAGTCAAAGAACCAAAAACCAAGTAGAAAGAAGGTTGTAGCATATTGCATTGTAGTACCATTGCATCTCTGGAAGACATGTTGCAGAAACAATCTCCAGAAAACTTCTAATCATTCAAAATTCAAAATCATAAAGAAGCCATTGAGAAAATAGTGTTGAATCCACATCCTTGGTTTCGATTATGACAAACCATTAGCAATGCAAATTGAAAGAATGATGGGTTTATATGATAACTAACATTCTTCTTAAGTGTTTTAATACAAAATGTTTTAAGAAGGAGACATGTTCATTCATTTTGAAGTGCTCAGAAAGGTTGCCTCAAAACAACTGTTAAAGAGTTGAGAACTCAGAAGATTTCTTGAAGCCCATCTGCATGATGAAGAATGCTTCCCCTGAATACTTGTTTTTCTTGGCAATGTACTAAACAACAAGGCCTTACATAAAAGACTACTTAAAGGCTACATGAAGAGAATTCAGAATCTGAATAAAGTTTGTACTAAAGTCTACATCAAAATGATGAAGAATCTTGTTGTAAAGAAATGATCTTCTGAATGGAGTTCAAAATGCATCTTAAAGAAAACATCATGTTTCCTATATGATGTCATACATTATAGGGCACATCAAAAGACTGAAATTGACAACATTTCACTCTTCACATGTTGTCACACACACTAAGTGCACATCAAAAAATGGATGCAAACTGCATTAGGAATTACAAACCTGTTGAAAGTTGAATTTGTCCATGAGAAATGCTAATGTGAAGCATCAAAATAAAAGACTGAAGATTTATATATGTAATTGGTCCAACCGATAGGCCAGTAATTGATCTGATTTGACTTGATATATATAAAAAATTTAAAATCATATATGTATCTATTATATATAAGTATATAACTAACATTATTTGAGTAAGAAACGTCCATCTATACTCCAAAATCCAAATTAAAAAAAATCCATTTTTTTAAAAAAAATATTTTTTTAAAAAAACTGGACGGGTTAGACCAGTTCAACCGGGATCTGGTGATCAACCCGGTCAGGTTTGACTGGGTCAAGCGAAGTCAACTGCGTAACCGATTTGAAAGCATAACTAGCCCGGTGAGGCCACCAGGTCCTGATCCAACCGGTCGGTCCAGACTGGGTTTGATGACACTGGTCTAAGCCTTGGACAAAACACTAACACACCAGCAATTGTACCTTCACTTAATATCTATGAAGCAATCTACTTTAGAAGGCTTTATGATGTGAAGATGTGTTAAGGTTGATGAAGTTGTGCTACTTAAAAAAGACATATTAGTTGAACTTCATCAAAAATATACTCAGCTAACATCAAGATGGTTATTTTGATGTTACTTTAGAATGCTCATCAGAAAGATTCCTTAGAATGACAACCTCAAAATGGTTCTACAAGCTGCTATTTCATGACAATTGTCATGTCTGTCTACTTGCTATAGAAGCCTGTCAGTTGAGTGGGGTTCACTTCAACAATTTTCTTTGGAGCTTTATAAGTTTATTGAAGAGCATCCTGAAGATAAGTTGAAGCATTTCAGTGAGAGCAACTCAAGCAAGGTCTCTGTGTAAGAAATCTACATATTCTACTTCAACCCCCTTTATTGAGAGTAACCTAGTTCTGTAAAAATCTTGTAATTTATAATAGATCTAAGATAGAAGTGAGAGACTAATCTTGCCTGAGTGGAAACTGTCTATGAGGTGAAAATCTGAATCTGTGCAATCCAAACACATAAATCCCTTTGTTGTTGAAAGTCTGGCAGTGATTGGCAAGGGTGAAATTCAGTGGCATTGCTGCTTTAGTTGAACCTAGGAGTGAAGTCCAGTTGGTGAACTAACAGGTCATTGAAATCTAGTAGGTGTTGGTCCAGCAGTGGCTGGTTGTGTTAGTGAAATCTCATCTTGAAGGGTGAGGATTGGACATAGCCCAAGTTTGGGGTGAACTAGTATAAAAATTATTATACACTACTACTTTCTTCCCTCTTTTTGTACTTATTTTTTTATTAATCTATCAACTATTTTTTGTTAATCTAAGTTAAGAAAATCTTTCTCAAATACATCTAAAATTAAACTCTTTCATCTAAGTATTTTCAAACAAACATATCTTTCAAATAGAGCTATGAACTGTGAAATAACCTTTTTTTAGAACTGTTTACATTTCCATTTTGAGCTCAGAATAGATCTCCATTTTGTATTGTTTCATTCTGAACTTATATAAAAAAAATCTTTCTATTTTCTAAAAGACTTAAAAGTTTGTTAAAACACAATTTAACTCCACTTTCTTATGGTATTTTTTGTTACTTCAATTGGCAGTAGACCTTAACTCTCATGGTTAAGCACACTTGACAGTGTGACACGAAGATCCTAGAAGAAGTGATGGCTGGAAAAGCTCCAATAGTATTCATACCTGAAGGTGCTTCAACCAGCAAGCCCCATAGCTTTGATGGAAAATAATTCTACCAGTATAAAGGAAGAATGAAGTTGTCCCTAGAATCTCAAGCTGTTGATCTATGGGACATTATAAAGATTGGTCCCTACAAAACAACAAAAAGAATTCAAGCTAGAGTCAAGATAGACAACCCGAAAGTTGAATGGACCTAAGAAGAAAAAGAAAGAGTTCTTTTGAACTCTAAAGCATAGTTCTTCTTGATGTGTGCTATAAGCATATTTTAATATGACAGAATAGAAGAATGCCAAACTGCTTAAGAATCTGGAAGTCTGGAACACACTCAGAACAACACATGAGGGTACATATCAGGTAAAAGACTCAAAAGTAAATATTTAGCTCATAAGTTTAAGATGTTTAAGATTTAAGAACATGAGTCCATAGAAGAGATGTTCACCAAATTCACTACTATAGTGAATGAGTTGAATGCCATAGGATAAAAGTACACAACAAATTAGAGGATCAAGAAGATTTTGAGAAGTTTACCCAAAATATAGACACCAAAAGTCACTGCCATAACAGAAGCCAAAGACTTGAAATGTGCTATGAGTATATCTAAATGGACCTAAAATTAGTTTGAGTTATGCTTTAAGCATATATAGATATGACAAAACAGAAGAAATATGGAATTGCCCAAGAAATTTTGAATTTTGGAACACACTCAGAATAAAACATGAGGGTACAGATCAAGTAAAAAACTCAAACATAATATTTTAACTCATAAGTTTGAGATGTTTAAGATGTAAGAACATGAGTCCATAGAAGAAATGTTCACTAGATTCACTACTATAGTGAATAACAAAAGCCAAAGACTTGAAATGTGATATGAGCATATCTAAATGGACCTAAAATTAGTTTGAGTTGTGCTTCAAGCATATTTGGATATGACAAAACAGAAGAATATGGAATTGCCCAAGAAATTTTGAAGTTTGGAACACACTCAGAATAACACATGAGGGTACAGATCAAGTAAAAGACTCAAACGCCAATATTTTGACTCATAAGTTTGAGATGTTTAAGATGCAAGAACATGAGTCCATAGAAGAAATGTTCACCAGATTCACTAATATAGTGAATGAGTTGCATGCCCTACGAGAAAAGTACACAACACATTAGAGGATCAAGAAGATTTTGGAAAATCTGCCCAAAATGAAGAGACCAAAAGTCACTGCCATAACAAAAGCCATAGCAAATTCCTCATCCTTGATATGAGAAAGGATAGAGGGCTTGTTGCCTTTGGAGATAACAAAAAATCCCTCATCAAAGGAGTTGTTAAAATTGGTAAAACAAACTCTGTTCAGATTGCAAATGTTTATTATGTAAAAGAGTTGAAACATAATCTTTTAAGAATTAATCAACTCTATGACAATGCCTATGAAATTAAGTTTGAACTTAATACTTGTCTGATTAAAGAAGCATCAATGGGAAAAATCCTATTCTCAGGGGCAAGAAAGAAAAATCTCTATAGGATCTGTCTAGAGTCCTGACCTAGTTAGTCTTGTCCAGCTGCCTTTGAGAGTGATAAATAGGTCCAACCAAAATAAGTAGCCTGGGTGGAAAGTGATATGGACTCGTGATAGTTGATGACTTCTCTAGATTCACATGGGTTTTATTCCTCTCGCATAAGGATGAGTCTTTTGAAGCATTTAGAAAGTTTGTTGCTCTTAGATTCCTGTTTGTCTATCATGTTCTCATTTCCTTGCATGAAGCCTATATGTTATTATCAACTTGTGCTTTGTTACCTCTTTTTCAATTGATTTGGATTAGTTGAGTAATTTCATTTACACCATGTTTGATTACCACATGTTTTTTAGTAATGCTAATAATAGTAAGGAGCTTCCAATTCTCATAAGAAAGTTCCCCCATCAAATTGATGCTCTCTACTTTTGATTTGGTTCAAAAAAGCATAAATTTGATGCACTTCTATTTTCTAAACCATTTATGTTTTGTTTGATGCATTTATGTTTTTTTTTCATTAATTTGATGTTGGGTTTTGTTTTGTGCATTTATGGTTTCTAGAAGAACTTTTTTTTTTGCATATTTTGAACTATTATTGACTATATTTTCGTTTTTGGTTGCTTTAAATGTACCAGAGATGGCATTTGGTGAAACATCATCATCCCAAGAAGCCTTTACTCAAAATTCAAGGCCTAATTTTAGAGTGAAGACTGATATAGCTTGGGGAGATTGTAAGATGAGTAAAGAGGGTCAGAAGACTGCTATTGTGTGTATCTGTTGTGATAAAATTGTTAGGGGAGGTGGAATTAATCAGTTCAAGGCCATTTGGCTGGTGAAAAAGGTAAAGTTGAAATATGCAGGAAGGTGTTGTAAAATTTTGTTGTCAAATGAAACATAATCTTGATGAAAATAAGAGCAAGATGAGAAAAATTGAAGAACATGATAATAGTTATCCACCCAGTGAAAAAGGTGATGAAGTGCCAATAGAAGTGGAACAACTATCACCATGAGCTTTAGCAACTGAAAAGGTTAAGATAAGTGATTGCATTGGGAGTTATTTTCCGCCTAGAACCATTCCTGAAGATCAACCTACCTTGAAAAATGTGATGCAAAATAAACTAGTGATAAAAAGTTTGACCTTGTTATTGCTAAATGGTTCTTTGATGAATTTGTTCTATTTGGAAGAAAATAGGTTGCACTCTTATGGTTGATGGGTGGACTGATAGCAAAAAGGAGAACTCTTATATCAATTTTTGGTTTATTGTCCTAAAGGAACTATTTTTCTAAAATCAGTTAATGCCTCTTATGCCTCTAAATCTGCTGATATGTTGTTTAAGCTTTCCAAGGATGTTGTATTACGTGCTAGCCTTGAAAACATAGTTCACATAGTGACAAAAAATTATGCAAATTACATTGTTGTCATTAGGTTATTAGAAAAAGAGTTTCCTAAATTGGTTTGGTCTCCTTGTGTAGCACACTGCATCAGTTTGATGTTGCAAGACATGAGAAAACTGGAGGAAGTAAGTGATGTCGTGTCACATGCCTGAAAAATTACTAAATATATGTTATGCTTTGTTTTTTTATATATGAAAAAGCATACAGGTGGAAAGGAAATACTCTATCCTGCTCCAACTCGCTTTGCCATGAATTTCATTGGTTTACAAAGTACTTTGGCTCAAAAAGGTTCATTAAGAGTCATGGTAACATCTAAAGAATGGACAAGCTCAACTTATGCCAAAGAAGCTAAGGAAAAACATTTTGTGGATCAAGTCTTAGACTCTAGGTTCTGGAGTAGATGTTGCGTATTGTTGATAGTGAAGATAAACTTGATACGGATTTTCTTTTCCGAGCTACATATAAATCTAGAGAAAATACGATGAGGAGGTTTCAAAGAAATAAAAAAAAAAGGTAGAGCCTTACTTGAAAGTCTAAGATCATCATTGTGATTCACAACTTCACAAAAATCTTCATGTTGTTGGTTATTGGTAAAATCTTGCTTGTCAATCTAATGAGAAAGAATTTGAACAACATATGAATACAACTGATCTTTTGGATATCATTGAAAAATATGCTCATGGAGATAATGAATTGTGAAGTAAGCAAACTAGTGAGAAGAGAACTTACATTAATGCTGAATTGGATTTTGAAAGGAAAATTGCTTTGTACAAAAGAAATACAATCATGTCAGGTAACTTTCATAAATTACAAGCCTTATTCCTTAATATATACTAGTGACTTTATATGTTATTAATTTATTTCATGATATGAAATATTTTAGATCAATGGTGGACATCTTATGGTTGTGGTGCACCACATTTACAAACGTTGGTTATTCGTATTTTAAGCCAAACTTGTAGTGCTTTTAGTTGTAAACGGAATTGGAGTGTATTTGAGCACATCCATTAAAAAAAAAAAAGAAATAGGTTGGAGCATTAAAAACTTAATGATTTAGTCTTTGTTTGTTACAAACATATATCTAGTAGCCCAAACAAGATGTCCAAACAAGAACATCATGCCCAGACTGATAAACTATTCATACCAAAAGGGTTATATCCATTGATAAGTTTTGAAGAGTTCAACCATAGATAATATGTTAACTATGCCATCAAATAGGTAGAAGATTCATTAAAGTGTCAAATATTACCTAGCCATAGTGTAATGTGTTTCCAATGCCAATAAAAAGTGTAACACCCTAAATTTTCGATAACTGAAAATAGATGTTATATGTATTTCTTGTGTCATTTAATTATTTTATTAGTTTAGATTAGTTGATGTGTTGTGTAAATTATCCTTGTACAACTACTTGTTATATATGTTAGGTTATGTAAAGTTTGTTTGATTTATGTTTGAGTTTGTTAAAGTCAGTTTTTTAAAAAATCAATTTTAACAAATTCATGTTATTTATGAATATGCCATTGTATTTTAGTTAAAAATAAGATGTTAATGTAGCAATGTTAAAACTATTATAAGTAGTGCACACACTGATCCGCAAAATGGTAACTGCTTCATTCATCATCCCCACCAATATTTATGTCATTTTGTTGAATTCGTCAGTCACCAGCACCATTCAGTGTAAAGAACTTTGTTTCATACTCTATTGAACTCGATCTTGTCTCGGTACATTATCTCTGGTAATGACTAGTTTCTTTCAGCAATAACAAATTTTTTTCTTTAATTTGGTAATAAAAGAACATGTGATAGATAAATTAATAAACCAAAAGATAATTAAAAGAAAAATTAAATATAGTTTTCGTCTCTCATATTTGAGCGTCTATATTTTGAGTCCCTCAAATTAAAACTTATTTTTTAGTCCTTTAAATTTGTGAGAAAAAAAATTAGTCTATCCGGAAGTCATAAATAATCGCAACGAATTATGCATTCAAACCACCAAAAATAAACTAAAGAGGACTAAAAAAGTATTTTATGTATTAAATTTTAATTTAAGAATTTTAATTTAAGGGACTACAAAACACATAACTCAAAGTAATTTAAGGAACCAAAGATGTATTGAATGAAAAACAAAACATAAAGTGTGGTCGCTTTCCTAATCTTTGAACATTTATTTCACGAATAAAAGTCTATTTACGGGAATGTAAGTATGTAGATTAAAAGCCTATTTTGGAAAATGTAAGTACGAAAATGTAACAAACCCATGTTTGTTACAAGTTTTAAAAAATTATTTCTAACTATTGTTGTAACATCCTTTTTTATTATGTTTTTTTAATACTTTTATTTCCATAAAGAGAAATGAGAATGTGATCCCATAAGAATATGGGAAGTTATTCTCTAATATATGTAACTTCCATTTTTACTTTTTTTATTTAAATTGTTTTAAATTTAAAAAAAAACTAAAAAATATTAAAATATAACTAAACACATCTTTAAATATATTTAAAAATAACATTTTTGTCATAATTGCTAGAAGTTTAATATCATTCCATAAAATAAACGCCCTTTCTATGTACACAAGTGCTGGTGTGTATATCATGCATGTTGAAACACTCGTACCTGTTTCGTGGTCTAATCCAACAACATGGTTACGTTGTATAGGTTTCACACTTGATTGAGTATCCTATCCGTTAAATTATATCTGAGTACTGTAAATCAACGTCGGGACCATGATGGACCAAAATTTACCAAGTCCATATATTGAACAGAGCCAACATTCACGTATGAACATTGTCAATTATGAACGCTTTTCTTAAGTCTACAATTTTCAAAGAGTGTGGCAGTGCAACTTTTGTCCAGAACAATCCAATAATTGCCTCCAAAATATCCAAAAGTTGAGGCACGATATCTTGCTTTTGTTGATATTAAGATTAAATATTCATTTTATACGATCACAAAAAGTGACTTTCTATATATAAAAAGAACTTTAATCAAATAAATTAATATAACAAGTGCTTTGAATGAGCTAATTAAAATATAACTAGTTTTTTTAATATAATTAGATATGTAGCTGAAAAAAGAACAAGCTAAACTCTATACATTTTCTTCAATATATATTTTAAATAGACTTAAATATTTTTTTCATAAATATTATTATTCAAAAATAATCCTATTCAAAAACAAGTGTCTGTAAAAAATTAAAAGGTCATCCAAAAGAAAACGTTTAAGAACTTCAATTAAAGATAGCCCCTCGATGGTGGATGGTAAGTGACAATTTCTAGTCACATTTTATATGAAGAGAAATAACCCCACACCATTAGTATGTTTCACGGTGCAAAGCAAATCTGTACTTTTTTTTATATACACGGGATATCAAAAGGACAAAACCTAAAAGTTGTTCACTGTGCAACGAGCCGACAATGTGTGTCACACCTGTTGAGGGGAACACTCATGCTTGTCTATCTTTTATTGTAGAGGCCAAATTGGTACCCCAAAAATACGGACCACATCAACACCACTTAAGGATGTTATTTATTACACCTAAAAAACGTCTTATTCATTACAATGTCAATAAAATTTGTTTTCCGGAATATACAAATAATAGAGTAATGATTAAAATATTTTTAAATATAATATAAAGATATTTATTACTTTATATTATTTAGTTTTTTATTTTTATCAATAAATATTAATTATTAAATGTTATTTTTTTTTGTTAACAGAATTTCGAACTCAACATCTTTTCTTTCTTTCATTTATCCCCTTCATCATCAACTCAGTCAAGTGAGTCAATCTTATAACTCTTACATCATATTATTTAGTGGAATCTTTCTTTTCAACATTTTTCCTTGTGTCAGTTTAAACAATAATAATCACATGCATCAAATTTCATGTCTAAATAGAAATTAGTCCATGTAATTTCTGATGTTTGCATTTTCTACGCAGGTCCTCAGCTTGTAATTAACGCATAAGCAAATGCCCACCATACATTACGTAAGAAAATGTCTTACAGACCAGTGTCTTCTAGGAAAACTTTCAATTATTGATCCCTTTACCAGTGGTTAACAGGACCCGATTGTTTAACTAAGTTATTGTGTTTAATTGTACCTAGAAAATTGCACTCGTATGTGTAAGAGGTATCATCACAAGAAAACAGAAAGAAAAAAAAAAACAATAGTTTGTCTATCATCAAGAGTACTTAATTTACTTCTTGATTATGGTAGAAATTTGTCTAAGTAATCAAAATATAATTTATTATTGTTTTCATACTTAATTTTTATTTATCACAAGTAACTTATTTTATTTAGTGTAACAAAATTACAATTATAAGTTTTTATTATTTAAATTAGTAGTTAATATAACTTTCAATTGAACAAATTATGAAATCAATTAAATACACAAGATCTTTTAACATAATCAATTATTATTGTGTCATGTTCAAAAATAGTCATTTTAATGATTAATCTTTGTAATCAAAGTTTGTTTTTTTGCAATACAAAAATGCTTTTAAATCAGAAATATGCTTATTTTAAATACAATTATGAATGTAACTTTCGAATAAGTTTATAGTTTTTGTAATAAATATGTTTTCACAACAAGTAAAAACTGTATAGATTTAATTGGTAAACAAAGTTAAAATAGCATAAATGCAAAGAAAGAAGCTAGTTACTTGTAAAATAAAGTGCTTCAAAACGTAAATCAAATAGACATACAAACAATAATAAAATAATATAAATGTAAAGCGCTTTTAAAATGTAACTTGAAATTAAATGCAGAATGATGTAAAAGTTGTACAAAAGTAAAAATCAACAAGTAAATAAGTTTCAAGGCTTAGAGATGGAAGGAGTTAAAAGTTTGGAGAAGAAGGGAAAAGGAGAGATTTACATAAATGTAAATTGATTATAGAAAAGAAATGCAGAAATTGTAAACGACATATTTAAGTACATGTTCAAGCATTCATTTTTTTCTTGGTAACCTATAGTCATTTTCCATTTGTAATGTGTTGGTGTAAAGTTGTTTGAGTAATCTTCGTAACCAAAGAAAAATGACTATTGTGGTAACTATTTATAGTCTAATTCAACTTAACGGTCAATTTATAAGATTTGTATAAGTGTATAACTTATTTGAAATAACTATCTAAGATGTTGACACATGCATCTTTGCGCTCCAAATAGGAAAACCGTTGATGGCTGTCTTTGTGTACTTGATCGAAATCATGTATCTTTGATGATCTCTCATTTATCTTCTTTGAGGAACATGCAACTTTAACAACTTGTCTTCAGAATTGTCTTTATCTTCCAAGCTTTGTTATCTTGATGATATCGTCGAACTTTAATAAATTGCACCCTTTTTTTTTTATCAATAATCAAACATAACATCGGTATCAAGTTCTTCAACCCCATTCAACTTCAATAAACTTTCTATGTTCTAGACTTAGAAAAGTTTATTTGCACCCCTAGCACTTCTATGCATGGACACGATTGTTGTGTTTTGAAGAACTTAAATGTGTGGTACTAGCTTACAGCTTAATTATTGGTGCAAAAAAAAAATTGAATGGAAATAATTAAAGAATATGAAAAATTGGAAAGGATAGAAGGAGTTATGAGGACCATATAATAAATATTATATCTGAGTGCAACAAAAGGCACATTTTACTTGAACACTTCTATTATAATTTTCTATTGTTAAATACTAAAGTCCTCGAATGTTTTTTGAGGCCCCCTTGAATATTTTAGTCGTAATTGTCTAAGTGATTATTTTTATTTCAGTAATGCTTTGTTTATATTGCTTTAGATATTTACTATCGATTGATCCAATACAACTAGCAGTAATAGGCTCTATATAATCGAATACGCGTTATTCAAAAAAACTTGTTCAATCTCGAATGGTCCATCCCAATTTGGTGACCATTTTCCAAGAACTTTTGATTTCTTATCCATAGGAAAAATCACTTTCCAAACTAAATCACCATGGTTGAATGTTTTGGATTTCACCTTTTGATTATAAAAATGACCTATTCTTTCTTTTTGACGTATCATATTTTCTAAAGCAATTAGTCGCACTTCATCTAAGTTAATTAGGTCATCGAACATCATATTCCAATAATCATGAGTTGGAAACTAATTCTGTATTTGTATTCGAACTGACTATAAATTAATTTCCACTGGTAACATTGCATCATTGCCATATATCAATTTAAAAGGTGTCATCCTTGTTGCATCTTTAGGAGAATTTCAATAGACCCACAAGGTTTGACTCAATGTTTCATGCCAATTTTTTTGGCTTAGCACCAACATGTTTTGTAATTAGCCCTATCAAAACATTATTAATAGCCGCAACTTAATTGGTCATTTTATTGTGCATGATAAGGAATAGAAGTTAACAACTTGACATTTCTTGATTCAGCATATTGAACAATTTTTAGATCAATAAACACAATACCATTATTTGTTGTTTTGGTTTCTAGAATCCCAAATCTATGTATAATATGTTCCTCAATAAAATCAATAATGTCACTTTGTCTATGTGGACCTCCAACAAAATCCAGGATCAGCTCTTGGTAATTTCAAAGGTTCTCAAAACCTAGGGCCTGCCTTCAGTAGCAGGTGGACCTCTTGTAAAACCTAGGACTAGCTCCTAGTAATTTCAAAGGTTCTCAAAACCTAGGGTCAGCCTTCGGTAGCACCCTAGGTGGGGACCTCTAGCAAAACCTAGGACCAGTTCCTGGTAATTTCAAATGTTCTCAAAACCTAGGGTTGGCCTTTCAGTAGCACCCTAGGTGGACCTCTAGTAAAACCCAAGACCAACTACTAGTAATCTCAAAGGTTCTTAAAACCTAGTGTCGATCTTTGGTAGCACCCTAGGCGGACCTCCAGCAAGACCTAGGACCAGCTCCTAGTAATCTCAAAGGTTCTTAAAACCTAGGGTCAACCTTTGGTAGCACCCTAGGCAGACCTCCAGTAAGACCTAGGACCAACTCCTGGTAATCTTCAAAGGTTCTTAAAACCTAGGGCCAGCCTTCGATAGCACCCTCTAGTAAAACCCAAGACCAACTACTGGTAATCTCAAAGGTTCTTAAAACCTAGTGTCGACCTTTGGTAGCACTCTAGGCGGACCTCCAGCAAGACCCAGTACCATCTCCTGGTAATCTCAAAGGTTCTTAAAACCTAGGGTCGACCTTTGGTAGCACCCTAGGCGGACCTCCAGTAAGACCTAGGACCAACTCCTGGTAATCTCCAAAGGTTCTTAAAATCTAGGGTTGGCCTTCGGTAGCACCCTCGGTGAACCTCCAACAAAATCCAGGACGAACGCGTTACTAGTCGGTCTCCAATGGTTTGCAAAACCCAAGGTCAACCCTTGGTGAATCTCACTCTCCCAAGGCTTGTTAAACCCAAGGTCCACCCTTGGTGAGCCTCGACAAAACTAAGGATGGACAACTCCTCTGGTATCAGGCTTGACAAACCCAAGGTCTACCCCTGGTAAGCCCTCTCATTGCTAAGTTTTTCTCATGCGAAAACTCAAGGTACACAAGGTCTACCCTTGACATGCTTTACTATTTCTAACTTTATTCTCGCAAGAGTACAAGCTTTCAGAAACATGCATCTAAGGTCCACCCTTGGTACACAAAAACCAAGACATGCTTTTGGTACACTCACTCTTATGGAACCTCGACAATCAGAGCCATAGGATCAGCTATTTTGTAGGAACATTTGTTCAAGGTCCACCCTTGTTGCAAAAAACCCAAGACACACTCTTGGTACAATCATGCATTTGGAACCTCGACAACTAGGGCCATAGGATCAGCGATTGACAAGAATAAAGTTCAAGGCTCATCCTTGACACTCAAAACCCAAGACACATTATTGGTAACTTTACTCCTTCAGAGATTCAACAAGCAAGGTCCGAAGAGCGATTATTCGCCCTCGAATAAAGAGGAAAAAATGAGACACCATCAGACTGTAGGGTCTCATTTTCTATGATGAAAGGACACCATTCAAGTGGCCTACCTTCATCATCATAAGAAACTTATAAAAGACAACAACGTACAAAAAATAAACACAAGAGATTGAAGGCGATGGAAAGGAGACTATTTGCAATAAAAATAATTGTTAAAGCTTTACATGGTCGCCCCGGCCCAAAAGTTAACAAAACAAAAATACAAAGATAGATGACAGCCTAGACATTGGCCCCATCCTGTTGCTTTTCATCAGCACCTCCTCGGTGAAAGCAAACTCCTATTCATCAAGCAGGATATCACCCTTCACATCCTTGAATGGGTAAAAGAGACCCAACTCAAGGTCTTTGGGAAAGAAATCGCCCTGCCTGAAGGCCTTGAGAAAGCCCTTCTCATGTTGCTCCACCGCCTCTCGCTTGTAGATGGACAACTCCTCTTCAAGCTCTTTATGGGCAGCCTTCTCATTATCCAACTGAGCCTCCAAGGCATCCACTTTCTTGGAAAGCGCATCTCTCTCAATGACAATGCTGTCAGCCAGATCCTTCTTCTCCCCCAGCAACATCTTACCATGACTGGCGAGTTCATCACCATCCAGCCTGGTGCGCAACAACTTGGCTAAGGCACCACTAGCCTTGGCAGACAAATATTTATGAGACTTGACCACCTCAGCCAAGGCCACAATGATACTATTCATCTTGGCATGTTCCACCCGCCAAACAGTGCGGATGGCAGATTTCAGCTTGGCCACCTTGGCCTCTAGAAATGCCACTTTACCTACAACTTCTTGGTGGCAATGGTTGTTCTTCTCCAAAATCGCAAGGCTCCTCTGGAGAAAAGCCTTTGTAGAGTCAGCGGTGAAAATAGTATGAACAGCACACAAGAACCAAGAGGAGGGGTGAATTAGTTGTTCTTGGCCAATTAAAATTTCTTAAACAGTCAGAGTTAAAAGGGATCATATCACAAAATAATCGTTGAACACTTTCAATCAATCAAACTCCAATCTTTAAAGAATGCAATAACAACAAAAACATTTTTGTTGATTATAAAAAGTTATGCTAACGAATGACAATTAATAACCACAAGAAAAGATAAAGAAGAGGTAATCAACACTTAAATTTATACTAGTTCACTTCTCAACCTAGATAAGCTATATCCAGTTCTTTTAACAAACTAGTTAGAGTTCAACTATTAGCAATCTGTTTCTTACAAGCTTATACAATCACTCTCAACCAGACCTAGATTAAGAACAAGAAATCTAACTCCCTTAGACTCTCTATGATCAAGACATAGAGAAAATCCTTCTCTACTCTTCCTTCTAGAAACACCTATTCTAGACAAGCTTTAAGAAAGACTATTGCTCTAGTTACACAAACCAGAAATTCTAAAAAGAATTACAACCAAAGTATTATGGAGAGAAACAACCTAATGATCCACTACAGATGAACGCAAGACAAATCTCTGAACATTATCTCCAAGTTCTTCTTTAGAAAGTTTCCCGAAAAAAGAAATCCTCTCAAGGAATCTTGAAACTTGAGGATTTGAGGGTCAAACACAAAATACTCATAGTATCTTTTCTTTTTTCAGAAAGGTTATGAAATTCGTTGATATTTCGTTGTTGTATTTGGTTAAAACAAGCAACAACTATTTATAGAAAATTGTTTTAACTGTCAGTAATTGATTAAATCACTTACGTAATCGATTGAATCGCCTTGTAATTGATTAAAGTGTTCTTGGTCTTTCTAGAAAAGATTTATGAACAATGTAATCGATTATCATAGGAAGCCTTATTCAAAATCATTGCCAAGTAATAGATTACCACCATGTTGTAATCGATTACCACAGGAAGTCCATTCTGTGATTATAAAATGTGTTATCGATTAGAACAATCTCGTAATCGATTAAAATGTTCTTAGTTCTCAAGTAATAGATCACCATTGACTGGTAATCGATTAAAACAGTGAGAAAATATTTTTCCAAAACTTGAAACATTGAACACTTGGCTTTTTATGCATTCATGAAAACCTTGTGTTTCAAAAAAGCTTTTTATGAAACTTTTGCTTTTGTAAAAACATGAATGCAAAAATATGAATGTGCTTTATGCAATGGATCATAGGAGACATCTACTTAGACATACACAATTTACAAATGTCATTCAATTGAATTGGATGGTAAAAGCCTAAACATTTCATAGTCTAAGAACCTCAACTTTTTGATCCTCTCTAGCTATCCTAAGTATAACAAGTGGCGCCTTGAAACCCAACTGAACAAATCAATTTTTTGTCAAAGGGGGCCAGGGTCCTTCGTTCTGGTTTATGTCCCAAACTCCAAAAATATTCCATATTCCTCGAAGCATTAATGAACTCAAGGAAGAGGAAGGCAGAGCAGAAGCCGTCATAGCAGAAGCCGGTGCAGTAGAAGGCACATGAGCAGTAGGTGCAACAGGAGTAGTAGAAGCAAGAGGAAAAGGAGAAGCCGAAATAGCATCAGTGGCCATCGCTGAAGCAGGAATAACGATGGCTGGAGTAGGCGTTGCAGCAACATTAGGGGCCACCGCTGGAACCAGAGTAGAAGCAGGAGCCCAGACAGTTGGTGACGCCACAGGCGAACTAGGAAGAAGCCCAACGACCTCCCTCGTTGCGTGAAGGCTGTGAGGGGACCTCGACTTCTTGCCGTCCGACGTCCTAACACCATTGTCCCACTTCCTCTTAGCCAAAATAGAGGAGAGGATGTTGGAGGAAGCATCATCAACATCAACAGGTTGACCCTCGCCTCCAGCTGGAAGGTTGACAGAAGTAGGTGGCACGGTCTCACCTCCAAACCCAGTGTGCTTCACCAAAGGCCTCTAAGAGAACTTACCCATTATTCCTACAAAGTAAACATAACATGACAAATGTCGATTCATATCAAAGGTTAGAACATCAAACACAAAAGAGAGACATAAGGAAGGACATTTTACCATATAGAGCAGCGAGAGTCGAAAGGGTCATCCGCTAAAGGAAGCCGAGCGGGTCATCCACCAAACGAAGAGACAAAATTGCCAGCACGTCCAAAGAAGCCGACAATTGTTCTAAAATGGTTTTGTCTGCCCTCTCTACCAAGCTCAACAAGTCTTCATCAAATGACTTGAACTTAGTAGGATCGTTCTGCCAGTAGAATGAGAAGCAAGGCTCCTTGTCCTAATTGAACATCAATGGCAACCCATCTGCCACGACGCCACTATCCCGGACCTTGAAGCAACGATCCTTGAAATGAATGAAGATATTTGAGTCAAAATCAAACAGCTTCTTGGAAACACTATTCAAGTAGACCCATCTAATCTTACCCACCGGTTTCCCTTGAAAAAAGAATAAGAAGACCGACACACTTGGTCAGATGTTGAAGAAGGGACAGAGAATCTCAAACGCTCTCACCACTGCCCAACTATTAGGATGAAGTTGGGAGGGCACAACTTTTAGGAACTCAAGAAGAGCACACTGAAGAGAAGAAAGGGGGAGAAGCAAACCCAATACCTTAAAAGGCACCGGTACATGAAGAAGAAGGGTGGAGCACTTAGTGTCGCCCTCAAGAAAGGGATATCATCACTCTTGCAAGCTTCAACAATCACCTTGCGAGAGTCCTCGGGGGTCCTCAACCTTAGCTGACAACACATGGAGTTCACATATGCCGCTGAAGTGAGAGAGGATTTATACTTGAGAATGTCGTCCCTCACCCACTCATAGCCAGGCACAACAAGGGTGGACCACGGTTACCCAGCGCTACGACTGCGTTGTACGCGGGGAGAGCCCGGACATTTCTGCCACCACTCTTTCTCGCTCCTCCCGAAGCAACATGAGGAAGGATGGTGGTAAGAAGCAGGGGTTCCTCGGCCCGATGGGCAACAAAAGGCCTTGCCCTCTAACGAAGGTGAGAAATACCTTCTCTAGTACGATGAAAGGCCACATTAGTCCCTGAGGAGGAGGACTGGTCATCAGGAGTCTCATGGTAACGCTCCTCCTTGGAGGATTCACCAACAAAGATAACTTCGCGCATAAAGGGTTGCTCGATTGAGCCCCCTGAATCGCTACCACCAAGACCCAAAGCATAGTCGGAGATGGGAGATACTTACATTATAAAAGAAGAAGAGGGGTGTACCTTGAACGGAGAAAAAAGAATGAAAAGGCAAGAAGAAGATCAAGAAGATTCTAGAAGCAAGAAGGTCAGAAATACAAGAAATGACAGTGACAGAAACGTCACGCGTCCACTCCATTTAAATGGAGGCACAACCCTTCAGTTATTGGCAGGATTTGAAATGATTTCCTCAAAATTTGTGCCATGATTAAACTCCACTTACCCACTAATGCAATATTCCAATATGTGTCCACTCCACGAGTGACATGTATGCACGAGTACTGTGCGTGCACTGCACACGCCTATGGTAAAAGACAAGCGTAACACTTGCTTTCAACACCTTCTCCAACGGTCAGATAATGGTAAAAATGTCCAATATGGATACTTTATTTGCCTAGTATGTCCGACTTTGTCAACAGAACAAAACGTGTCCTCCCTGGACAGTTCAACAGTGACAACTTGGACAACGCATGTCCAGGATGGGGGGTTTGACAAGCTCACCACATTGGCATTTCTTGCATTTGTCGAGGTTACCACCATGGACACCGGACAACACTTGTCCACACTCGGGGGCTCCATGAGTGCATAACTCTCTTGTCAAGTCTACCACCCTTGACACCAGACAATCTCTATCGACACAAAATGCTTTTACAACCTCTTTCATCCACAAGCTGACTTAGAAGCGGGCGGGGGGGGGGGGGGGGCTTAAGTACTTTCCAAAATATGGAAAATACAAGTGACCACTTATGTGGGACATTCTATACATATGTCAACCCTCCACGTTATCCCTACTACAGGAGCCCGAACGCACTCCCTTTAGCAGCCGAAATGTTACTCTCAATAGGTTATCTCTAAGCTTATTTATTCAAATATTATTCATAATTCTGCAACCACATTTCAAATAATAGGCACCTAATTATCTACAAGCTGCAGATTTTCTACAACGTACAAATTATCTACAATATAATTATCTACAACCTGCAATTATCTATTAGCCTTATCTACAGATTAATTATTTACAAAGGCTCAAGGCCCATGCCCCACACTATAAATACAAGTTCTATCTAACCTTTCTAGATGGAGACACACCAACCATACATGGCCTATCCATTCTCATACTCTCTTTATATGTTTTATTGTTATATAATTGGTGTTCTTACTTGAGCGTATGAGTTCTTTCCTTTGTTTTGTAGGTCCTCTCTCTTAATAAGGTTGACTCATTGTCCGACGTGCAGAATCTAGAACCCATCTAGACCACATCCACCCTTACGCGTGACACTTTCAAATTTTAGTAAGAACAACTTCTATGCATGAACACGATTGATTGTTGGGTTTGGAAGAACTTAAATGTGTGGTACTAGCTTATAGCTTATTGGTGCAAAAAGCAATTTGAAAGGAAATAATTAAAGAACATGAGAAATTGGAAAGGATAGGAGGAGTTATGGGGACCATATAATAAATTTTATATCTGAGTGCAACAAAAGAAGCTGGTTTTTTATTGATCATAGCATGGAGAAAGATCTTCCAATTATAAATAATAGAAAGATTTTTATAAATCTATCCTTACGTTTACGTTAATTGTTGTTGAATTTCTGTTATATTAATAAGGATTAAAATACAGTGTAAATTTTTATGTTTTGTTTAAAATAAAAAATAACATTAAGTATAATATTAATATATTTAATTTAACCTAATTAATAATCTAGCAAATTGTCAACAATCACATTGAAAGAGTGAATGATAAAATATTAATCTTGAAAATTAAGTGTATTTTTTTTAAATATCATTTAAAAGAAAATTAAAATATTATTTTATACTAATTTTTATTTTTTAAGTTTTAAGAATAAGTCTAGATTGATTTTAGGTGCACCAAAATCTTTAGAGGAAATGAAGCACCATTCTAAATCCAAACAATAAATCGGTTTAGTTTAAAAACCATTTGAAATGGTTTGGCTTTTTAAAAATTTGGTTTGGTTTCATTTGGATTTTTTACACAATATGAATTTGTATATTAAAAAAATTAGCACCAAGAACCATCAGAATTAATGTTACAAACAGTCAGAATTACTAGTTAAGTATTTGAAATAACTTATTTTTACAAAATCAGTTTATAATTATTTCTCAAAAATAATTGACAATCAACATGCCATTTAACTATTTTATTACAAACAACTAAATAAAATGTTTAAAATCAATTACTCAATCATAAATCCGGTTAATGTATCGCTATTCTTGCCGTAGTTTATTATCACTAGGAATTACCAAGTTTCTAACAGCATTAACTTAAATGTTCTCTAAGGGCCGGGGTGATGCATAAAAGTGGTAAAATAGGAAGAAACTCCTAATACTATGAGTAGGCGCCAATGATATGTTAGCAAAAGTTCACTTAGTCTTGAGAAGAGTTGTCTATCATATAAGATTTTAGTAAAATAAAAAGAATTGAATCCGTGACGATTTTGGGGAGAATCAAAAAATTAACTCTAAATTCTTGACCACTTATATCAACTCATATTCGCAACTAAATGTATCCCTATGTGATAAAAAAAAGTGACGAGGGATATATATATATATATATATATATATATATATATATATATATATATATATATATATATACACGTAAACTAAAGACACAAAATAAAGTGTGGTCCCTTTCGTCTTAATTCTTGTCTCTACAATACAAGTGCTAATGTTGCTTCATTTGAAAGCCTCGTACCTGTTCTGTGGTCTAACTGGTTGAGACTTAATTGCAGTTACCAGCAAAAGGATTGTATAGGTTTCACTTGATTTATCCTGACCGTTAGATTACATCCGACAGCTGTAAATCAACGGGACCATGATGCATAAAAAATACATCACGCATGAGAATTCTTAATTATTATGAACTCTTTTCATATCACTATTATGAAGTTAAATATTGGATCTGACCGTTATTATGAACTCTTTTCTTAAATTATTATAGTGTTATATTAGAATGAAATATATCAATGATTATTATATAGTTAAAGTTTTGATCTAACAGTTTTAAAATGTTAAAATGAAATTTACATATATTAATGACTATTGTGAAATTAATGTTTCAATCAACCACTCTCAATTCTTTAAGTGAAGTTTATATATATATATATATATATATATAGATATAGAGAGAGAATAAATCAAATTATACAGGTGTAATTTTGATAACTAACACTATTTTACAACTTGATATAATGCACAAGGCCCCTGTAGAGGAAAAGCTTTATCCTAGCGAATAGAAGATGCTAAGCTCCGCACAACATAGGGATTAGCACGCTTTCGATTTATATTTATTTAACTGTTGAATTATATCTACATATTACCAATATTATTTAGGTCAAATTTTGTCAAAATTGAACAATAACAAGAAGGCAATCAAATGATTCATATTTTAGTATATTTTAAATTATTTATACTAAGTCGATTTTAATATGTATGAACGAGATAACAAATGATTTTGGATTAATATAAAATTTTACATATATAATTTACGTGAAAGAAATTTTTAATCTAAGAATGAGTTTTAATATAATAATATCTAGTTGAAAATTATATAATAATATAATAATTGCTAAAGTTACATAACTGTAAATTAAATTCTTCTCATACATATATATATATATATATATATATATAAATTCAACCATAATTTTTTATTTGGTTTAGATAACAAATTGGCAAAAGTCAATCTAAACCTACCCATGAACACCTAGATCACCCTTTTGTCAAACAGCCATCCGAAATAAAATCTAAACTACATATGTTAAAAAAAGATACAACATATAATATACTCATGTAAAACATATTTTAAAATTTACTTTAGGTTTTACTCATTGTTGGATCGATCATATTTTTGTGTCAATAATTTTGGAGGCTACAAACCGAATTTTCAAACATGCACTGTATTGTTTAATCAGTGTTCCTGTGCTTAATTGTACCTAAGAAATTACACTTGTATGTTTAAGAGGTATCATCAAAGGGGGAAAAGCAAAAGAATATTTACTCACCAAGATATAGGCAAAAATTTAAAAATAATATTATTTAATTAATTAATTAGCAAAAGGGGGCTGTCTGGGCAATAATTAGGGATTTGGGGCTGCCAAACACGCCCTGGCAGGGCGTGTTTGGCCCCCCAAATCCCTATATATTGCCCCTGCAAATGGCATTTGATCCATTCCGCCTTCTCTCTAAAAATCGGTCTGCCTTCTCTCTAAAGCTTGGGTCTTGATATCCTCTGAAGCGAAGCCCTGTCGAATT
>PYAF01000095.1:221660-266040 GCA_007407185.1 Glycine tomentella | reverse complement strand
TGTCATTTTCAAGGGGAATATATAGGCATTTGGGGGGCCAAACACGCCCTGCCAGGGCGTGTTTAAACACGCCTAGCTAGGGCGTGTTTAAACACGCCCAGGCAGGGCGTGTTTGGCAGCCCCAAATACCTAAATATTCCCCAAACAGCCCCCTTTTGCTAATTAATTAATTAAATAATATTATTTTTAAATTTTTGCCCCAAGATATACCTTGCTTCTACGCAAGATTATTGTGTTTTATAGTAGCTTATTGGTGCAAACACTATTTTATAAGCGAATAAAAAGCATAGGAAATCAGAAAGGGTAGGAGTTATGGGGGTCCATATGATATACTGAGTACGACAAAGGGAGCTAGGTTAATGATAGCATGGAGAAAGATCTTCCAATTATATAAATAATAGAAAATTTATCAATAACCTAAAGGAGTTGAATGGTGTGTTATTATTGAATATAATAGACCGTACCTTTTTCTTAGTGGAAGCCGAAGAAGCACTATAATATGATATATGGCCATGTGTTGTTGTGTTGGTTGGTTGTGTGGGGCTTCACACAAAGCACCCCATTAATTTCCTTGTCTTTCTGTTGGTCGTTATTTTTTATCCCCCCAGACACTTACTGATTATTAATTAAGAGCTAAAAAGCACAGGAAAAATGGAACTACATATAGAAACTTCAAAATTGGACAAAAGAAGTGGTGCTTGTGTTTGTGTACATGTTCTCTGACTTCTCTGACTTCCCTTTCATCATTCCCATTTCTCTTTCCTCAGCTTTCCCATTATTTATTTTCGCATCTCTCTGTCTCTCTCTGTCTGTAATCTTATCTCCTTTTAGCTTGTCTCTCATCACCACTTGATAGTGGTGAATTTTTTGAAAGTACTAATAATAGTATAATACTATACTACTAACCCCTCTTGTGTGGTGTTCATATTCTTCAAAGTCCAAAGTAGCTTCTCACTGCAGATTCTTTCCTCTTTTTATAGTACAGTACTAGGTATGTGCCTCTTTCTTTCCACTCATCTTTTCACCTAAAGAACTTGCATTTCGTTTCACACTTTTCTTCTATAATTCGTACATGCATTTATGAAGCTTTGTGCCGCTTTTAATTTTTGGGGTCTATTTTTGCTTCTCTTGTGTTGTGGAGTTTAGTGGAGGCTCACTCTACCTTGTGCAAAGTAAAAACTTTTGGTTGTTGATTTGAAGAATTTGGGTTTAAATCTATTTTTTTTTTTTAATTATGGAAGCTGTTCTTGTAGTGATAAGATGCATTATGGAGTGTTTTAGTGTATAAATTAGATCTTCGGGGGGAAATATTAATGGGAGTTCTTTAATTTGATGTACTGGCATGTCTTTCATTTTTATTTGCTTTACTAATTTTACAAGTTCCTATTCAAGTTTGTTTTCCTAGTCTGAACCATAAACTTAGTATTGGGGGGTGGGTGTGTTATCTTTATCTTCTTTCCTTTGAGGTTGTGAAATATTTCATTTACCCGTTTTTTGTGAGAAAGTATGTCAAATGAGCTGATGAGTAATCTAGGAATCTGTTGGTGAGCATCTTCAGATGACCTGGGGAAATGTTTTTGGTTTTCACTTTTGATTACAATTTGTTTTAGTAATTTTCGTCTGTAATTTTTTTGTTTTCATCTAGGTTCTGTATAAACTTTAAAGGCATAAAACGTAATGAAAACAAGAATTGAAAGGAAAATCCAAAAATTAAAACAGAAAACATTTTCTCAAGCCAATCAAGTCCTAAGTTTTATTTTATGACTGTGGGTGTTATGTTAAAAGTTAAAACCCATCTGATTTTAAGATGAATAATGGTAAACTTTTGTAATTTTTTCCTTAAGAGGTTACAAAAGTTTGAGGAATTATTTTGCCAGAAAATAAAGGTTGCAAGACTGTACAACTGGGAGAATAATCTTCCTTAAGATTCATGATTTGTGAAGGACAATTCCGTAATTTGTGTTTGATGCAAGTAATGTTCGTAATTGTCTATTTGTTACTAACTAGCCTGTGGGATTGCCATATGACATTCTCAAAGTGTAATCAACCCCAATATAGATGGGCCATGTTCAAGTTACCCGAAAGAAAAAAAGATAGCATGATGTTGACCAGTGATGAAATTGAGACATGATGCTTATTTAGCTCTTATCTTGTTATCAGTTATACATATTCTCTAGCGTTTTTGGTAAATTTTACTCCATATTATTGTTGAAAAGTGAATCCAAATTTGTTAAATGAACTTCTGCGCCAAAACCTTAACTTTGTAACTTGGATGCCTTGGAATGGTGTTGGAAACCTGGATTTTAGTTTTCTTTCTTCCATTCTTTCTTTTTCTCTTAGAGTTCACATGTAATACTATCTTTGGTTTTGTGGATATTTTTGTTTAAATAATTTTTCATACACAAACTCTTTTTTCACCAAACTGTGAAAACTAGTGATATGACTGCATATGAATATGATGCAAAGAAGTTTGAGAAAGAACATTTGGACATAGATATAGTCTCATTAACAGTTTGAGAAAAGAGATTGTCATTTGTCAGTAGCATTACTCTATGATTTTGGTAGACACTATTTGCTGCTGTTTCTTCTGAGTGATTCTTATTTTCGTTGTGTTGTTTAAATCCAATTCAATCATTTCTTTTATCAGGCTCTCACATGTTGAACGTGTTATATGATAGTTCAATTACTTGCAATTTTTCACTGAAGTTTATGAGCATTTTATGTTAGAAGTTTTGAGAAATTTGTCATGGAGTTCTTTTTTGAGAAATCTACAGTAAATCACCTTTAACTTAAGGGAGAAGGAAATAAACTACTCCTATCTTGTTGGATGAAAACTAAACACAATGAGTGAAGATCATATTCTCTAGTGCTCATTGCTGAGGGGTCATTCAAGCATTTGAAAGTTACATTTGAAAACTGCTCTGCTATATTGTGGTTATAACTTATAAAAGACTATAATAATATTAGAAGAATGATACTGAAATTCTCCATGCTTTGATTCTAAATCTCTGATTATGTATCCCTACAAGGTTTTTCTTCCCCTCATTTTGCTCATCATTTTTTGATGACTTTTTCTGAATTTATTAATTGGCACCGGGGGCGAAGGGGTGGGGTCATGTAGAAAGCAAATTTTGTTTTGGTGGAGATAGCATGCCCAATTAAGGAAATTATGCTTTCATGACAAAACAAAAATTATACACATTTTACTTTGAGGAGTAATATGAGAGTTGCAGGGAGTGTTGGATAGAAGTCCTTGGTCCTGATGTTATGTGTAAGAAGGTAACTATTTAACTAGGGAGAGGTCCCATTTTTTGGGGTAAAATTGGAGTGGCCTATTTTCATTTGTTGTAAAAGTAGCAAATTATAGACTAAAAATGGAGTATGTGGAATGAAAGTTTAGTCAGAGCAACCTAGCAGTGGCTGGATTGAGTAGTTAAGCACATAAAAATAAATGTGTGTAAGCTTAAAGGTACCTTTGTAAAACCACTACAAAATTTTGGATAAACAAAAGTGTATTTTTGATAAAGTTGTCAAAAGAAAAAGAATTGCATAGTTTGGTCTTTAAAATCCAACGACTTTTCTTTTTGACATGGCATTTGTTATTTCTTCTACCAACAGGCATTTGATGAGGACATAATGGAAGGTAGGTGCTTGTTTGGAATAATTTACTTTCTTTCTAGAAAAGCTTTTTTCTTTTTCAAAATTCTAAAGAGAGCCCTTTCTGAATGCAAAATAATTTACAGGGCTTATATAAGTTGATGTTTCAAATGGCAGTATTGATAGGATAAAGATTGAGTTTTCGTTAGTTGTTACCTGATTGGTCATAAATGAAAAAAATGTTGGCAGTTTGTTTGGTCATCTCTGTTATTGCAGTTTCTTACCCTAAGTAATCAGTAGCCACAGTAATATATAAATACAGTTTCCAGAATTTAATTTTGACCCATGGATATCAGAGTTCAGGTTTATGAATAGTATTATCTTGCTAGTCACTGTAGACAACACTCCACATTTACTATCAATCTCTCATTGAATTCATTAATGTTAATTTTATTTAAAGTATACGTATACCTATGTTTCAGTTATATCTTCTATGGTGTGAACACTGTTTGTCAATGTCTTTTCAATTTTGAAAACTTGAAAGATCTCTTCATAGTAATTGTATAAGAATGATAGAAAAATTATGTTTGATATGCATTGGGACAGAGGAACACAACCATATTCAGAAGTACATGAAATATGTATATCCATCATGAGACACTCTGCATCTAAAATAATACTGGTAATTTTACTTGCTGACAGCTGGTCAATTAAACAAGACACAACATTTTTCATAGAAGGTTTGAGTCAGCTATAAGAGAAAAATAATTCTTTATGTTGTGATCCTTGAAAGGAATTCTTTGATCTTATTCTTTTCTATCTTCTGTACAACTTATTCACTAATATCCCTTTTGATTACTTACACATTTGTTATTTCTAGTATTCTTAATATATATTCTATTCTTCTTTTAACTTTGCTTTGTGACCCTCCTTTTAATACATTTTTATACCATACATACTTAACCTAGAAAAAAAAAATGTTTTCTATTTTAACTTTGGTGAACTGCCGTTCAGATAATAAGCTGTATGAAACAATTGGTTCATGTAATGTGACTAATGAATCAGCTTAGGCTTGTCTACTGGAAATCAATGTATAAAACGTATTAGTATCCAGACATTAATTAAATGACTTTGACGTTTAGGTTTTATGTGAATAAAGGTATATGAAATGTTTTATATCATAATTTTATATTCTGGTGCTTATTTCCCTTTGGTTTGTATATCATTAAACCCTTCCCAGTCTAAAGAAAAACATCAAATATATGTTTAACAATGAAATTGAGCAGTTTTATTATATGTTTTCAACATATTTGTTTGAGGAGGCACTAATGTAATTGAAGCAGTTTATATAAGATAAAATCTACATGCATGATTTATGAATTTACTTTTGAGTTGGATAGTTACTTAGAGAGATTCATGAAATGAACTGGCATCTGCATGATATTTATTTTGCAGTTGTCACTTGGTCTTAAGATTTGACCTATGATTAAACTTTCTGTAAAAGGAAGATATATTTTGCTTATCTAATATTATCTTATAGAAGGAGCTTTCCACAAAGTCTTTATGCTTTTCTGAAAATTTAATTTCTAATTTACTTTCTAAAACAGGTTGTATTTTTTACTTATATATGAACAAATTGCTTGGCCATGCTTTGCATGACTTTGATTGACCACTTGATATTAACACCAGAATTTCGAATGTTCCATGCCTTTATTATTTTGTTATAACAAATAATGTGCTTCATCATCAACGCAGGTGATGCCTAAATGGTAAGCTGACCAAAGCGAAAATTTGTCCATTCTTTCCAATTGCTTAAAAGAAGTTAGCTCACAGCAGATCCATATAAACATGATGACTCCAAACTTGAATCTGGAACCAGAAGGTGGTTTAAAAGTCCTCAGCCAAGTAGGTTCCAATAAATCAATAAAAGAGACATCACATGATCTTACCAAGGACAGCACCGCCACTTCCTCCAGTCTTACCAAGGCTGATCCTGACCCAGGTTCTGTTTCCCTTGACTTGTCACTCAACATCAATCCCAGTGATGAAGAGTTGAAAGGCACAAGTGATACTAACTGTGAAGTAGGACCTGAAACTCATGCCTCAGCATCAGCAATTCCTAGAGTTTTCTCTTGTAATTATTGCCGGCGGAAATTCTTTAGCTCGCAGGCATTAGGTGGCCACCAGAATGCTCATAAAAGGGAGAGGACAATGGCGAAGCGCGCAATGCGAATGGGGATGTTCACTGAAAGGTACACAAGCCTAGCATCTCTGCCTCTCCATGGTTCTGCTTTTCGGTCGCTTGGACTCGAAGCTCATGCTGCAATGCACCAAGGACATGTGCATCATTCAATGAGGGCTCCTGATATGAAAGCTGCAGCGAAATTTGGGAAAGACTATTTTCGGACGCCGATCTTTGTAGAAGATGATGATGTTGGTCTGTTTTGGCCTGGAAGTTTCAGGCAGATTGATGAAAGGGGTGGTGTTAATTTGAGGCATGGTGAGCATGCTCATAATTCAAATACTAGTTTTGTATTAGCAACTGCACCTCCAGCACAAACATCTGCATCTCCTGATCTCACTCTGAGGCTTTGAGATTTTTCATCTTAATTGAATTCAAATACTAGTTTTGTGGCATGCACAAACATATCTGTACAAGCCTCCTCGTGTTCTCAATGTAAAGCTTTAAAGCTTTTTCAGCTTTAGTTTCATTCTCTTCAGACTTTAAATTATTGATTTATGGTGATTGTACTGTACAGTGAGACTTGTATTTTCAATGGCTTATTTAGCTTATTTGAACTTTCATTATTATTAAACTTTTATTGTCACTTATATTTGGCACCATTATTGATGTTGTAGCCCCTACACCATGGTCCATGGATCAAATGTCAGTGTGTCTGGATCATACTTATTAATAGCGGCGTTATTGTGCGCTTTCCAGGAGTAGCGGTGTGGTGCGGTGTAACATCCTGAAAATTCAAAAACTATGGTCAAAATATTATATGAATTATTCTTGCATAGCTATTGATATGAGTATTAGATTATGAGAAATTTGGCTGGTCTATATTTGAATTAATTGGGTGAAATATCAATTAGAGACATTAAGGAAATGTTTGAAGAGAAATGACCATATTACCCTTCTCTTAAATCAGAAATTACAGAAATACCCTTAAGGTGAAAATGACGATAATGTCCCTGGATATTTTTGAAAATTACAAGAATGTCCCTAGATATTTTAGTGAGATATTTTAAGATGGAAATTATATAAATGTCACTGGATATTTTGGAAATGACAAGAATACCCTTAGATATTTTTGACTAGATATTTTATAGTATAGGATGAATGATGAATTTACCATAATGCCCTTCAGGTCAGAAATGACCAGATATCCTTAGAAATTTTGTGAGAACCTGATGAAATTATAGAATACTCTTGCCTAACAAAATATCAAAATAGTTTATGACAAGAAACTCTAGAATAGAATTTCTATGAATATTTTAAGGTGATAACTTTGAAACATTAGTCAGAAGAATTCAAGCATTGGAAAAATATGGAAAAATAATAAATAGAATCTATAGAATTTTCTCTAAATTGTGGGGTACACAGATTTATTTAATAAAATGGTTTAGTAATTTTGATGATAAAAAATAGTATAGACCAATCAGAATTAAGATAAAAGCAGTCTCATATGCAAGGTTGTGTATCACTCTATACAAAACTGCTTTTGTAAGTAATTTTAACTGTCATTGAAGTCAGTTTCTGGAAAACTCTAGAGTTTCATTATTTAATATTATCCTTTAGGTAAAAGAATTCAAATTGAACTTGAACTTCTTCTATGAAATGCCATGTGTAAATTAAGACAAATTCAACTTGAACTTTATTTTCTCTTAAAAAAATGTCATGTGTGAGGCCATTTTTAAATTGAATTCTTCTTCCTCATGAAAGGTGACATGTGGATACAAGGAGAATCATATAATTTTCTTCTCTTTAAGAAAATATCTTAAGCTTCATAAATTATAATGATAAGATACAATCATGAAGGCTTAAGAAATATCTAACCACTTGTAACTCACTATTAATATAGGAATGAGAAAGCTATCATATATGTGCACAAAATGAGAAGAAAAATCTTCTCTTGTTCTCTTGTTAAATCACGTGAAAGAGGAGGAAGAATTGAGAAGTTTCATGACTTGAAGACAAGTGGAAGGACACTTGGAAATAAGGTGTCATGTTTTAAAGGATATGGATACAAAATAACATAAAATAAAGCAAAATTCTCTCCCTTTCCCTAGAATCCACGTGAAGCTTGGAGAATCATGGAGAAACTTCATGATTTGAGACACTTGGAAGGAAAAGAGGAAGAAGTTTCATGAATTGGACAAGTGGTGTTCATGACATGTGTAGGGACACTTGTAAAGTAAGTCATCATGACTTAGGAGATTTTTTATAAATCTAGTTAGAATGGAATGGAATGACATGAAACTTAGTTACAATGAAACCAAATAAAAGTAACTAGCTAGGAAAGGTAGAAATGTCCATGAATATTATATCATTTTTCAACTACTATATAAAGGCGTGAAGGGGGCCTTAAGTGGAAGTCACATTTAAGACTCCACCCTTCTAACACTTCATGTGAAAGGCTCTCTCCCACATCACCTTCATTTCATTTTCATCATTTCCTTATTAAAGCCTAAATCAAGTGAGAAGAAGACTCCATTTCTCCTTGAAGATCACGTGAAGAAGAGGCTAACATCTTTAAGGAAAGTTTGTCATGCTTTGTAGGAAGAGAAAGACAAGCTTCATAAGAGATTATAAGGTATGTAGAGGGAAACTTGATGATAAAGATAATTTAAGTGTTGTTGGTGTTTGAATAAATGTTTGAATGTTTATGTGTTGTTGAGTGTTTTCATGAATCTCTATGAAGTTCATGTGTTGCTAAAAGTTTCTATGAATTTTTCTAAATTTCATGTGTTGCTGAGTGTTTCTATAAACCTCTGTACATGAATAATATGCTGAGATTCTATACATGAATATAAAGTTGAATTCTATATTTTATGTTGAGTTTCTGAGTAAAGTATGTGAGATATAAATTAAAGACTGATGTTGAAAATAAATATGAGATGATGAAAAGAGTTATACCTTAAAGTGAATCAGTCTTATATGTCTCAAATGCATATGCCCAGCGGGGGTTAGTCCGTGTTATTTGCTTCAAAAGGAGGTGTGTCAGATAGCTGCAGGAACTGAGTTCGAGTGTTCAGATAAGAGAGGTCTGAGCTGGGGGTAATTGGCAGTGGGAAATCACGTCACCCATGATGATCACATGAAGTGTGGGTGAGAATCCTGTTGCAACACTGTGGGACCCTGACTGATCGTTTCAGTTCTGTGCCACTGGGATGGGGCTATCTTGACTGTTGGTACCACATGATAAGAGTTTAAGAGAATCATGCATCATGATAAGAGTCTAAGAGAATCATGCATATTTGAGGATGTTGTTATGAATACCTGCATATTGAATATATTCTGTTGCTTAAATTATGTTTATCATAAACTTACCCTGTACTTTGTGTCTGTGGTTGACACCTGCTATGACCTCGATTTTATTCGAGCGAGCAGATGAACAGCAAAGAGAGACCACTAGCTGTCTACAAGAAGAGAATTTTGTTTGAAGATATAATATTTTGAAGAGATTATGTTTGAAGATGTATTTCTTTGTTACGGAGTGTTTTAGTTGTTTGTACTATGTAATAGAATTGATACCAGTCTGTATTTTATTGTACATCAGATTTATAAATATCAATCAGTGAGGAAAAATCTTTTGTAATCTTATTATATGTTACTTTAGAATTATGAATATTACTCAGTAATGAAAAATTGTAGTTTAGTATTTTTAAGCAAATTGAAAAGAATTTTCATTAAAAATCAATAATAACAAGATGATAAGTTGAGGTGTTACATGCGGCGCCGGCCGTCACAGATCGCATCGCGACAGTGAGACTAAGGGTAGCGCCAGTAGCGGTCCATATCGTGACTGAGTTGCGCTGAAAAGCGCCGCCACAGGAATCTGAGAAAACGTAATACATCGAGGAAGACGAAAGGATAAGGAAAAAGAAAAGTTGAGGATAAAACTGTAAAATGACTATTTTATTCCTGAAATGTCTTTTATTTTAACTTTTAAGAGAGGTAGAAGTTTAAGTAACAATAACTTTTAAGAGGTAAAACTGTAAAATTTTTAAATCTCTTTGATTTTAAAAGAGATAAAACAGTAAAAGTAAAAGTTTACCTTTTTTTAAACAAAAAAATCCAAACGTCTATTTACGTGATCAGAATACTACTAGGAGAATCCAAACGTCTTATATAAATCATTATCACCCAATATTTTCAAAATTCATCCTCAATCCTAATCATCCCATACTTTCAAAACCTCTCCTCTCCTCCTCTTCCAAAGCATTCAACTTTGTTGAGTAACAATGGGTAAGTTTATATTATATTATTATTTTATCAGTAATTTTTTTTTATTCTTTTTGTATTAACACTGATTTATTTTCTCAACGTTCATTTTTTTCTATTATATTTCTATTTTTTATCAACACTTTTTTTATTTTCTCAACGTTAATTTTTGTTTTTGTACCTCTGTTTTATACTTTTATGTTTGATATTTAAGTCATATTTTTTATTTTGGATGATTATGTTTGTGAAGTTTATATATATAATTCAGATTTCAGAATATATTTACTCATACTTCGCTGTAGCAGTGTAGCGCTACCCGCTATAGCGCTATATTAGGGGTGACCGCTATGTGCCGCTATTCAAGATTAATAAGTATGGTTTGGATTTCTGTTAAGAATGTAGTTTTGGTAAAACTTGTTTTTTTATAGCTTTTGCTTGAACAATGGTTTTGTAGTTACAATGTATCCTTGGTAAAGGGTGATATAAAGGTTTCGAATAGTAGGGATCAAAACAGATCTTAGTCCACGGCTTGCATTTTGAAAGAAATTTGCCTACAAAATATTGAGGTTTGTTTGGTCAAAGTAGAAATGTTTAATTGAATTAATCATGGTTGCAATTGATTTACTCAAAAACTATGATAAGTCTTCAGAACATCAAAAGCTTACAAACTTTTCCAAGCCTTGGCATATGAGTAGGCAATCTCAAGGCTTGAAGCAGTCCTTTGATATTTATTGAAGTATTGAGTAAATATACAATCTCCAAAAATAGTAACTTTAAGTTGTTTTGGTTTCTAGAAAGCGTGTTGTACGTCTATACAAATCAGTCTTTAAAAATACCCACCTTGTTAACAAGTTTTATCTTACAAAATTGCAACTTAATTGTAAACAGTATTGTCCTTCAAGAATTTAATTTGTATACAGATGAAACCTTTCAAGGAATAAACAACATAAGATATATTTTAAAGACCTAATTTATAGAAATATACGTGACACTACTTACCCACGTGTCACGACAAAAGACAACTAAAATTTACTTTTTCAAAAAATGGAATCAACAATAATTTTTATTTTAAAATTAATTGAAAAATACACTATTTTTTAAAAAAATTTGTCTTGAAAAAATTAAATTAGGTTTTAGTCAAATTATGCACAAGTAGAGATGAAAGTATAATCTGACTATATCCTTAATATATTTTATTTTAAGATGGTTGCCTAAAAATGAAATGGTTAAATTACTGATACACTTAAAAAATAATAATTTTGATATGTTTTTAGAAGATTAATTAAAATTAAAATAATATATTTTACAAACAAAATTGAATTATGAAAGAGATGCGTTTAACTTGGCGATTCCTGCTTCTACATTTTTTTTAATAAAAAAGAAGTTTATATAGTCACATCGTTTAAAAAATAATACTTGGTTAATTTCTTTTTATTTGAAAAAAATGAAAAGATTATTTTATTGTAAAAAATATATTTGATCAATTTTTTTTTATAAAAAAAGTCAAACCATCAAGTTGTCATAAGTGACACGATTTCTCTTCTTTTAGGTGAAAAGAGACGCATGTGACACCTTTGGGCTCTTGACCAGCAAACCATTGAGGAGTTTGAAATTGGATAAGGATATTTGAAAATCTATTTTTTTACTAAAATCTAATTGATATCTATTATTTCTCTTCATTCATTTCTTTTAATCACACCACAATAACTATAATATTTATATTTTTCTTTATTTTCTTATTCTCAACAGGTGTTATTTGACATTTTGTGTATCCAAATATTATTTTTCATTGAAATTATGTCACAGAAAATATTATATGGACATTTATGCCAATTCACATGAAGGGAAAAAAATATAGAAAAAATAGGTATAATAGATGATAAAATTTATAAAAAAATATAAAAATACTAAGAATTGATTGCGTAAATATGTGAAATTTTATTTTAGTTTAAATAGTATTCTTAGGTTTAAATATTAAATATGTAATTATATTAACTTGAAGAACTAATAATAATTGACGCAAGTGGTAATAGTGATCCAAGGTTATGAATCATGATTGACCCTCGAATATAAAATAAGTTGTGTTGGGATAAGAATAATTATCTTATATGTGCTAATGATCTCTATCATAAAATTGTTATTATTTTTTATGAAAATAATTTCATATCAATACCATAATAAAAAATAAAAATAAAACTTAAAGAATATTTTACCATCTATAATAAATTTATATGATTTGAGTAGAATTATCTCACTTTGAATGAATACTTATAGTCTAAATAAAATGTAATAATAGTCATATATCATTAGATCAATTTGTCCTCACAAACATTAACACATTAACTAAACATAGATTTTGCTAACGTTAGACGAGGGTGTCTATTGAATGGTTGGTTTGCCATTTCCATTATTTGTGCATGTAGATGTAGGCATGACAACGGGATGGTCGGGGGCGGTTTTTGTGTATACAGCCCCCGCCTCCCAGATACTCCCCTACCCCCTTCCTCAAAAATCTACAGCGGACCAGCAATTTGCTTCATCCCCGCTCTAACGGGGGTCGATTTTTCCTGCTCCACCCTTGCCCCCAAAATGCACTTATAAAATTACTGTTAAACAATCATAGCTAAAATATCAACGAAGCCAAGTTTCAAATGTATGTATTTAGAATAAAATTTCAACATTAGATGTATTATTGTTCATTGCTCGAAAATAAATCTCAAATGAAATTGGAAAGTTAGGATTTTGAATTTTATTCTTTTATATATATAAGGATACTTTTGCAAATAATTAAATATAGTATGACAGGGGCGAGGGCGGGGGTGGATTGGATATCAACATTATCAAAACTGTCCCCCCCTCCCCCAAATTCAACAAGCGGGGAAAAAATGAAATCTGAACCCGAAATCAATCAATTTGATTTTTTTCCCATTGATATTGGGACGGATTTAGACGGGTGTTCACTTATGCAGGTAAAGTTGTCATGCCTATGTGTACACAGGGAGCACCACGAAACTTGGTGGCAGCATCGCACGTTGACATCGAAACAAGAAAAAAGAAACTCGACAATTGTGACAGATATATTTGGACTTTGGTTGCTGGTGACTGGTCTTACCAAATTTTTTAATCTTCATCCAAACATTGACTGAAACTGTTTTGTTGAATAAATTATGACCTAAAATTATTGTAACAATACACTCATGATGCATTGACTTTTCTGAAATGCTGAGTGGCATCTTTCGGAAGATTGACAATAAATTATCACGTAACTATGATATAAATAAATTCATTTAGTTTTTAAATTTAATATCAATTTCTTTTACATCAATATAAAGTTCCCTAAAATATTTCAAGGTATGTTAGAAAATAAAAAAAAATTATTTATAATAATATTCACTTCAGGATAAGTGTAAAATCTCAAATTTTAAAGTGAAAATATTATTTAAAAATACTTTAATTTAATTTATTTTAAAAATACGTATCACTTGTTTTACCGTTACTTATAAATAATAACACATCATCCTATATTATTTTTTTAAAAAAAACAGCAAACAGTGATAGTCAGAAAATGTTAAATAGTTACATTAAAATAAATACAAATATAATTCAGTTTTCACATATAATTAAAATAAAACTTATAGTGTCACATATAAGTATATGGATACAGTCCATAATAGTGTGATAATAAACAAAATACATTTTGCATCCCTACTACAACAAGATACATGTTTGTGGAGAAAATATTTCTCAAAATACATCAAAATAGTAAAGAAACTAGGACAAGAGCATATCACTTATCACACTAGAAGTACAGAACTAACTAAGACGTGTCCCGAAAGAATCGTCAGTATCCTCCTTAGACGTTGGTTCCAATTGCCTCAGTAGTTCTCGGTATTCGTCCATCTCCTCGGACGACATGTCTGAATGGTGACCCTGGTCCCTTGTAACCTCCATTATGTGTACTCGATGCACGTTGTATCTAGTCTATCAGCTGGCACTACGTGAAATCGAGTATGATAGGTGTAACGTGTAGTTTGAGTTACAGTGTTGGGCCATATTCGCTCTCTTTGCGAGCTACACTGAGCCCACAGACGCCTCGGTGTACTTGGCATCGTCAGTACCTGAAATTTGTTGGTTGTAGGGGTGAGTCCTCTACTCCTCGAACGCTACAAACAACAAGCAATAGTAAAACAAAATTAAAACATATCATCTATGTAACCACTACGTGTGGCTATCTAAATAAACAATACTCTCGCATCCTTAGCGCAGAACTATCACACGTAATTCACCATTAGGCCCAATCACTGCCACCAATCCTCCCAGGTCTTGGTGGTCTTACAAATCATGTGGATGACAGTTGGGAGTGATTGCTACTTATGAATACATCATACACCGACCCCTCATTTTCCAACTCAAAAAGCATAGTCTCGGAGTTCGTTAGGAGTAGCAAAGTGAGGCCTATGAGTTACCCGCACTGAATGAGTGCACCAAATGTCAAGTAGTCACTACTCGCTAATTCCCCTAGGTTCTTCGAACCTCTCTGCCCACTACACCGTAGTGTATCTTTCTACATCATCCACTTCCTCAACACAACCTCACCTTCTCACAAAAGAAAATAGAACAAATGATTCCTTAATCTCTATCCAATCCTCTTGATTGTTGCTACTACATCGTGTGTGTAGTCCTCGTGTCACTGCATCAACAGACGCGTACAAACAAACAAACAAAGAAGAGAGACGAGGCTCCAGCCTACATACTACTCTCATGGAATTAGTCGTGGTCCCTTAAGCGGTAATAACACTTGTCACACAAAATAATCGGACAGGCTGACGATTGTAATTATGGCTATCTAACTAGATATAGCAAACAATTTGCCAAGGGTTGAATACCCTCTAACCCAAACCACAACGTGTATAGACAAAAATAACAATATGTAGAATATATATATATATATATATATTATAAAATAAATTTGCATGCCATGTATATAATTTTCGGAGTTGACACTCTGCTAGTCTTATCATTCAATAATCTAAATAGAATACAAACACACAAAGTAATTTTATCAGCAGAGAAATATCACACTTTCACAATATATATCAGGCATCAGATCTCGCATTTATCTCAGCTATATAGGGTAAATAAATCAGTAGTTCTAGGAAATAAATAACTCTAAGATAATTTATACAACGACATGGATTCCAAAGTTAAGTTATCTACTATCTAAAATCTCTCTGTCACTTGGTTTTTCACAGTTTCGCTCCCAAATTATTTTTAGCCCTCTCAGTGCTCTCGGAGTCAAATTTTTGCAAATCTTATATACTAACCTACATTTTCAAACCTAACAAACTCATTTTTGAGGTCAAATCCTTAATAAAAATAGTCCATACTGCTATAACTCTCCGTCCAAATATGTGGCAGATTTTTCATTTTAGTAAAGGTCTGTAAACTTGTGTTTTTGAAACTTTTGATAGGAAACTCTGATTTGGGTGAAATTTCAGGCTAACTATATGTTTTAACATGAAAATAACTCATTTTTTGAATAAAAAATTCTCAACGAAAAGAGGTCAACACACATATTAAGGACATTGTTTTATTTGAAACTTTTGCTAGGAAACTCTAATTTGGGTGAAATTTTAGGCTAACTTTATGTTTTAAGATAAAGAGATCATTTTTTTGTATCAAAAACTCAAGGAAAATAGCTCAGCACACAAATTAAGGACATGACAACAAGCTTGAAAATTTCAAAGTAACAACATGTTCAAGGAAGTTCAACCACAAGCACATAGTTTAAGAGTTGGAGAGACCCCCTTCACCTCTTGAAGAACTCACAAAATCTTGAAGGAGAATGAAGAATATTTAGGTTTATCAAAGTTTCCCTTAATGAGTAAAACAAATGATAGTTCCAAGTTATTAGAGAAACTAGAACAAGAGAATGGAGAGCAATCAAGTCTAGGATGAAGAATAAAGCTCACTTACATAAACTTGGTGACTCAAGGACTCAAGAACACAAAAGGTCAAGTTGTCGATAATAAGTAAAAGTTTCACATATATTGTAATTTTAGTCATAGTATGCTTCTAAATTAGGTCTTTGGATATGCATAAAAGTTAGAGATAATATTCTTGGCTTCCAAATGAGACAAGAATCAACTTAATTTAGTATATCTTTAATTATCACTTTTTTTAGAATATTATATTGATGATGAGATAATTAAGTTAATTAATGAATGTCTTGAGTTATGTTGGTTGATTTCTTGATGATGATATGAGATGTGGTTGAGATGATGTTGTTTTATGATTGGAGTTGACTTTATTGTGAGATCATGAGATTAACATTCATATGAGTTTTTGGTGAGTTGTTTGCAAAAATTCTATTTGTTGGAAGGTCTTGCTATGCTTATTGAATAATAGGTAAGTTCATGAGTATGATGAGCATATGAATGATTAATCTATGATATTGTAACCTCTTGTATTAAGATTGATGAATGAATTTATGATGACATATGATTATTGTGGATGATGATCTTCTTTTGAGAATCATCCATATGTGTGAAAAGGAGTTAACTATATCTTTTGGGAAGATTTTGTTGTTGTTGGAAAATGGTATACTTGGGAGGGTGAGTTCCATGCCAGAACTCCACCTTATTAAAGTGACCTAAGGATCTCGTCTAATAGGGTATCTTCCTGAGTAACATCCCTACATTTTAACTTCGAATGATCAGGAGGATTAGTGATCCTTTTAGTGTATGTAGGATGGATTATTGTTGATGGTGAAACTTGGATCCTTGAGACATACCATGAGTGGGATGGTGGGTATGATTGCTCATACCTCGAACCTAAAGGAATCTAAGCTTAGTTTTTCTTTGTCAGTAGGCTTATAAGTTGAGGGTGCTAGGAAGGCCCTCAACCTAATGCTGAAGATTTTCATTGTGGCTAACACTATAGGCGCCTATAGAGGTTAAGGTTAATGCATCCCTTACCAAGGTAAGACACTACCAATGCTCATCTATTTTTGATAAAACACAAATCATCTATAGAATTAATTTGGGTTTCATCGAATGGACATATCATAGAGTTCGACTATGTTAAGGGATGTGATTAGGTTAATCGCTCATGTAGTCTAAATCTCTATGAAGTCGAGTTTATCTTTGATGTCGATGATTGAAGGGCTGGTGATGATGTTTGTTGAAGGAATTATGATAATGATGATCAATTGATTGATGATAATGATGATGGTTTATGATGATTGAATCTTGATGTGATGGTTGATGGTGATGATTATTATGAGATTGTCTGTTTTATGAATTTTTAGACTTAATGTCTTACACATGATTTCTAAATATTATGTTCTATATGTATATGATGGTGTTTTCTTATGTTTTAGCTGATACATTGTATATTGTTTTAATAAGCTTGTTTTTGGTAAACTTACCATTGCATTATTCCACATGTGGTTCATGCTAGTGATGATCTCGTATAACTCTAAACCACTCCTGGGTTTCACAAACAACAAAGGTTTGAAATGGATACATAGATTTGAAACACTCAACGAGTGGATAAACACTTAAGCGTGAATACAATCAAATAATTTTGCAAAGCAAAGGATAACTAATTAAGCACATATTAGTATCATCCAATGATTTGACATAATCTAAGCACTTCAAATTCAATCACTTGTTTTTCTCTTTGTTTTTTTCATGTCGTGATAGAAGTGTTTGAGTCACCTTTTATAGACTTCAAAGAAGAGATCCGTTATGGGATTAGAGCCTTCCTTGATATGACCATTACCTCACAACTGACGACTTGTGCAATGTGTTGCTTGCTTGAGGTGAGAGAAGGAATGAAAGTATATAAAATGCATATGCGCCTTTCTCCAGGGATAATGACCTCTGAGAGTATGCTATTCTTATTTCTTCTATGATGTCCTTATACTTGAAATTGAAAGTTAATATTTAAAATAAGAGAGGCAAAGTGAATGTTTAAGAGCATTGGTATGATTACTTCTCTTTTAGCTAACGTGAATCCAATGCGTGATTAGATGTCACTTATACTTAATATAAAATGATTTATGTAAGTGAATAAGTTCATAGGATGCGTGTTTAAAGGCACAGTGTATAGGCACTGGTTTTCACAAATGATTGGACTCTTGTTTACTAAAACACATTGGACGTTGAAAATAACTCATTTAAAAAACAAGTTCTAGTTGTGAATAGATGATAACTAATAAGAGCATTGGATATAATATCATGACCACATGTGTTCATATATAGTAAGTCATGTTTCACTAAAGAGTAAACCATTATTTCATAAATTTATATCTTTGTAATAATCAAAATATTAGGTATGGATAGATCGTCCAGTTAAAAAACTCAATAAGATAATGCATGATTATAAAATATCAAAGATATATCATAATATGTATACATGTAAGAAGATTCCTTAGGAATTCCCCCTGAGTCTAACAATCTTTATGCATGTTGTATATAATAAACTTAAGATAAAACATGCAGACATATATATAACAGCAGATAATAACACACATATATGAACACCAAACCACTTATATTATTAAGAATACATCTATTTACATTCAAAATTTCTATACTTCTCCCTATTTTGTCATTAACAAAAAGACATAGGGTTCAAAGAAATAAATGATGATAGATCATCATAGTCACTCTTGAGTCGATGGTTGTGGTTGACATAGTGGTGGAGGTGTAGGAATGAAAATAGTTTTGGTTCAAGTGGAGGAGCATGAAGAATACAAGGTTGCTATTGAACTGGTGACAGTGGCTGGACAACATAATTAACAATAGCTCCAGGCATGTTCATTCAAGCATGTTGAAGATTTTGGATAAACATTTGAGATAGATAGGTGAATTGAGAATATATAGCATGTTGCATAGATAACTTGTATTGCTCATTCTCAATGTGTTGTTGCTAAATAAGCCCTTAGCTCCTTCTGTGTTTCTTCTCTTTGTTGCATGATGGCTTGAGTCACAATTTATTGTGTCTCTTCCCTTTGCTTCATCATAGCTTGAGTCACAATTTCTTGTACTCTGTTTTCCGAAAAAGCATTGGAGGCATCATAGTTAAGAAAAGCAACACCCCTTGGATTACTAGTGCTACTGGAAAATACTACTACTGCATCAGGAACATCCTTTTGCACAAAGGTTACTTCATTTGAAGGCTCTTACTGAGTGGAAATAGGTGCAAGATTCGCAGTGTGTAATACTTCAGTAGCCTTGGCAACATTAGACGCATCTGGTGAAGGAACTTGTTCAACATTTTCTCACAAATCGCCTGAGCTGTTGAGATCAACAAGCACTTCAGTTACTTTAGCAACAATCTCTTTAGCTAGTTCAGCTTGCACACCTTTTTCCCATGTTTCTTTTTCCTGTCTCTGATTTTCATGAACTAGCATCACATGATCATCAAAGTCCCTGTCATTTATCTGAGTCAGATCAAACACAATGTTGTTGAAGATGATTGGGAGTGCCTTCAGTCTAGTGAGGAAATCATAATCATTATTCTTCACAAAGCAGACACATGCATCATTGAAGTGATAGAGCTTGGTCAGACGCAACACTTGTATGGAATCTTTGTGCTTCGCAAGATTTTTGCCATCAAGTCCAAAAAATAGGCTTTTGTTGTATCAAACCCAACAATTTGATTCCAGGAGGTTCTAGCATCAAAAACATCTAGCTTCCCTATGAGTTTGTTGCCTTTAAAAAGAATCTTGCAATCATAAGGATGGTTGACAAGCTCCACTCTTTGCTTTATAGAGGGTATCTCCACATCAAAGTAGAGTTTGAACCACTTCTTCTTTGCCTAGTCTTAGATTGGCAACCTTGGACATTTCTTATCTCAAAGCATTTTGATCATTGTTGCCTCACTAATATGTAAGTTTGGGGGATAAGAATTAGCTTGGTTGGACACATACATCTGTGACAGAAGCATGCCTAACTCAAACAATTCTTCGTTAGAGAGCTTCGGGTAATGTGTTGTAGGACTGATGGGTAGAAACTTTGTAATAGTGTCCACAGATGAATGTGTTTCTCCCATGTAATGGTTGGAGAGTGACTATCCTTAGATGGGTCCATATTTCTTTTGAAGGAAGTAGTAAGATCACTTTCAAATGTCATGACACTCTTGGATTTCTTTTTCCCTTTGGATTTATTAGCTCTTTCATTATCTAGAAGTGGACACAAAGTTTATTGCGTTCTAGAAGGTACCCAATAATGTTTCATCTTCTCTAGGTTAGGATAAACAGGTCGCATCGAGGACAGAGTTTCCAAGGAGACTGTTGCATCAGAAGGAAGAGTCATATAAGTTGCAAAAAGAGTATGTAGATAATCATACTGCATCCAAGGAGTAAGACATATAGTCATGAACTGTCTTTGGACGAGTTCTTGTTCATCTCTGTATATGATATCCTTCTTCTTACAATAGTTTTACTTATTCCTCTTAAAGAATACAATAGGAAATTTCTTCTTAAGTTTCTCTTCTTCAGATATATCTTCTTTGGGTAGAGAACTCTGTGATCTCCATGAGGCCATCCATGCATGTCCTTAAACTTGGATAAGTTAATTGGAGATAGAGGTGGATGCTAATGAGGTGGTGTTGGAGGACGTCGAGGAGATACATGAGAAGTAGAGACAACAACACTTATAAACTCATGAGAAGGTGAGTGTGGCGTCCATTCTTTGATAATAACAACTTTGTTTACTCGAGTTGCTTGAGTCTTCACTTCCTCATTACCATAGATGAAAGAACTGGATCTTTAGCAATGGACCCCTTGACAACCTTTTGCTTCTTCTGGACAACAAGTACTTGTTGCCCTCTAGCTTTTCACTTCCTTCAGATAGGTGGAATATCACCATTATTTTCACTCAAATTCCTCAACTTCTGATTTGTGGTCATCTTCTCAACTCACTTGCTTGGATTCTTCTTTCTAGGAAAATTCTTTAGATGCATGCTTAGAATATTAGAAGGGTGGATGCAACAACTAGCTTATGTTTCTTCTTGGTTCTTTTCTCTTTTTTGAGCAGTTCTTCCTCCTCTTTTTTGTTGTTGAACCTATCTTCTTGTTTCTTTTTGTTTTCCTGCTCTTGCATGATTCTATCCACCATGTTGGCATGCCAAACTAATTCAAAGCATTATCTTCATCAGCTTGGACTCTGGCGACATGCTCTTGTCGTCTTCTAATAATCTCCTCCTCGTTCACTTAAGGAACTTCTCTATGAGATATGCCAATCTTTGGCCTCATTTCTTTGATGTTAGAAATACCAAAGTTCTTCTACTTGGCTATCATAGATCCCTTGACCATGATGTCATTTTTCATTTTCTTGTCCAATTCTGAATTGAATATATGATAGACATCCTACTCCTAAAGAAGTTTGTTAACTAGGATCAAGTAGTAAATATCCAAATATCCACCAAGTGTCTTGCTAGTGCAAAGAATAATGTAGATGGTGTGAGTTAGGTCGAATGCAATGTTTTCCATGAGATGAAATAGAATAAACTTGTGTCATTTTAATATGGAGTCCTTGGACCTTAACTTAAAGAAGATTATCTTGTTACAGATATTCTGCCAAATTTTTTCTTCTTCACACAACTAACTGTACACAAGTTGAAATAACATATATCACACTAGAAAAGAGGTTGAATAGTGTGTTAGATAAATATATCACGGGAAGATATGATTAAAAGCAAGTTACTAAAGGTATTGTCCAATGAATGAAAAAATAGTTTTGTTGAAAACATAAGACTATCATCCAATGCTTGAAGAAACAATTTTCACAAAGGTTTTTCAAAATAAAACTTGTGTGATGAAGTGTATCAAAACCAAACACAAGAGAATACAAATAAATTAGTGTTGGAGAGAAGTCGAAACACATAGGTTTATACCGATTCGCTCAAACAAAGCTACGTCCACTTCACCTTTACAAACTAGTAAATGGTTCCACTAATCAAAGCTTGATTACAACAAATATTTTGTCCTGCGACTCTGACTACAATAATATTCTCAAGGCCACTTCTAGCACACCTTTAGACTCTCCCTAAATCTAAGACACCAAGTATCTTCATCATAAGCATATTTCTTGCCTTTGTACCTATGACCATATTTGTCCATAGGACTTCTATTATACCTTAATAGATTCTCAAGGCACTTAGACCCTCCAACATATTTGGCTAAGGTTTCCTTTTAAAGTATGAATCCCTTCATGAATTTTTACAACATTTTGAGGTTAACCCTTTAAAGCATCTTTCTTTAAAAGCTTGTCATTTAAAACTTCGCAAACTTTTTGTGATTTTCACACTCTACCCATAAATTATGTTTACTTTTTTAAAATCCTCATAATCATTGTGTGCCTAACATTCTCTCTGAAGATCATACCTTTCTTCATTAAGATGGTCCTTAACCTCAATGAGGTCTTTCATTTCCTTTTGTAAGGCCTTAATTTTGTTTTCTAAATCATGAAAGTTTTATAGTAAAGAAAATTTTTCTTTGGATATCTTCTCATTCTCATGGTAGAGCTTAATCACTTTTATCTTAAGAGTTTCATAAACATTACACATTTGAACGGATTCGTCCAAAGAACTATCTGCTATAGCATCCAAGACATTTTCAAGTTTGTTATGATCTTTGGACAACTTTTTGAAATTTTTTCGCAAGTTTTTGTAGGCTTTTGAAAGAACTAATGAGTTTGAGAGTAATTCATGATAAGCTTGCTTCAATGATTCAGGGTCATAGAATCTACCTTTTTGTCTTGTTCTGATTTTGATTCTTTTGTTGTTGTATAAGCCATCATAAATTGGTTGGCTTCCTCTTCGTCAAAAGTGGTATCATCCAAGTCTTTTTAGGTGCTCACGAGACTTTTCTTATCCTTTGGCTTGAAATACTTCTTTTATTCTCTTCTATTTTGTCCTTACGTACTTGAAATTCAAATGTTAACATTCAAAATAAGATAGGCAAAGTGAATGTATAAGAAAGTTGGTATGAGCACTTTTCTTTTTAGCTAATGTGAATCTAGTATGTGATTAGATGTCACTTATATTTATTATAAAATGATTTTTGTACGTGAATAAGTCATTGGACACATGTTTAAAGGCACAATGTATAGACACTGATTTTCACAAATGACTGGAGGCTTGTTTACTACAACACATTGGACGTTGAAAATAACTCTTTTAAAAAACAAGTTCAAGTTGTGAATAAATGATAACTAATAAGAGCATTGGATATAGTATCATTACCACATGTGCTCATATATATAAGTATTGTTTCACTAACGAGTAAGTCATTCGTTCATATAAATTTATATCTTTGTAATCATCAAAATATTGGGTATGGAAAGATCGTCCAATTACCAAACATTGGACCATCGAAACCTAACACATGGATATGCGTACCTAAATGTGAAGATTTGTTATCTCTTTTGCTTCCTTTAGCGTCATATATAGTGTTGATCAACTCAGAGTCAATTGTGTTTTTTTTGTTTAGCCTTTGAAACACAAAAAGTTTACAAGTACTTTCATAATTAAATTAATAGAAGTTTTAAATGAATTAAAATAAAGTTTTATGCTTGAGTTAGTTCCTAATTCCTAGTAATGGTGATAGGTCATTACATCATTCATTTTATAATAATAAAATATATATATATATATATATAAAATAAATCATAAAATTATTAAATTACTTTCTTTTTTGTCAATAGTTAAAATATTTTGTTATTATTCTTTCAAAAATGAACTCACACTTTAAATGAGTCAAACGTTTTTTCAAAAAATAATAAAAACTTGTATGGTAATATCTTTATTTAACAAAAAATTAAATTTATGAATGCAGATATAGAAATTTCTAAATTTAAACATAGAAAAATTGGTATCTTAATTAATTCTTCTCAATATAATACCAATCTATAAATTTTATAAAGCATTAATTGTTTACTTATAAAAAAAATTAATGAAAATATTTAATTTATAAGTGAAATTATTACAATATTTTCAATAAATGCTATTTAATAATCATAAAATCTTAAAAAGCAAGAAAAAAAGTTTTCTTTGTTGTTTACTTTAATAATAAATTAACCAAAATAATATGGGGTGGAGAGGGGGAATAAATTTAGTATGAGAAGATAGTTTGTAAAGTATAAAGGATTTTATATTATCATTCAATCATAAACCATTATGTAAAATAAATTTATTGACTTTTACATAGTAAAACTATAATACCAATCATGATTTCTGATTAGCTTATAGTGTGAAACTTTTACATTGACAATGTATAAAAATAAAACCCACCTAGTATTAAATGTATTTCATTAATCAACAAAACCGACCGGGTGACTTTTAAGATAACCAGATTCTCTATATCTCGGTACTATGAGCTTGGGATCGCTATCTCTATAGATTATAAATTCAATAAAGACTTTCATATATTCAAGAGTTGGTATCAAGAATTGATAGATCTCAAAATTTGAGAAAATCTAGTTGTGTTTTCAAAGGCTATGGAGAATGAAGATTCCTCCTTTCATTATGGTCAACATGCGAAATCAAGTTTCGGTAAGTATTTACAAAAACAATGCATATAAACCCATAAAGATGAGTTTTCTTTTGTTTGGATATATCTTTAAAAGCTTACATGACTGATACCTATGTCCATTGGTTTTTTTGACATTTTCAACCAATATACATGTTTTGTGTTTTAAAATTTCTTTTTGAGTTGGCTTTCCACGATTGTTATACATAGTTTTGATACACACACACAACACAACCCACACATGTATTTGTTATTTCACATCTACTTATTTTTTAGAACAAGTACGTTTGCAAGTTACAATGTTACCCAAATTGTAACTTGTTAAAATACCCTTTTGGAACCCCCCAACCAAAGTATCGAAATTGTGTGATTTTAGTCCCTCGGATTTCAATTGTACCAATTTGATCCTTCAAGTATTGAAAATGTGTGATTTTAGTCCCCCTTGGGTTCTACTTGAGCCAATTTGGTCCCCTCGATATCAACATTGTGCGATTTAAATCCCCATATATATTAACAAAAAATGATGTTGGTCTATTATATGCAGGGACTAAAATCACAAAATTTCAATAACTGGGGATTTAATTGATATAATTGAAACATGGGAACTAAAATCCCACATTTTTATTATCTAGAGGACCCAATTGGTGCAATTGCGACATATAGGACTCAAATCGCACAATTTGGTACATAAGGGATCAAAAGTGAAATTAAGTCAAAAGGAAAAATCATTTAAAAAATTCATTTTTTATTTTATAAAAACATAAGTTGCTTAACTTCTTAAAAAAATCAAAAAGTAATTGGTCTAATTTAATGAAAAGAGAAAATTAAAAAAAAAAAACTAAATTAAATGCTAGCAACGTATCTGATACACAAATCAAATACTAATGTAGAAATAACCAAGGGCAAAAAGGGAATGTCGATAATAAAAAACCCTAAAAAGTGTGTCAGACTGTTGAACTATTTGGCTTAGCCTCTCTGTCCAAATCTCGTTGCTATTGTTCATCTACCTTACCATCATCTAGACCATCCCTCTTACCCATCCACATAAACACCCTTCACCCACACACATGATATCCCCAACACCATGATATTCTTCATCAAACTAACATCAAATCATGAGATGACGAGCCTATTTTTCACCCTTTTTCTCAATTTCCCACCTCACCGTTTTCAACTCCCTTTTACTACACAAATTGCCTAACACGCTTGAAGGATTTTTTGAGACAAATGGAAGCTTTTTATGAGTGAGGTAGGTGGAGTGGTAATGTTAGCAGACAGATCATGGGAAAGGGTAAAAGAGGGGAAAAGGAAGAAGATGGTAAACATTAACGGGGGAAGAAGTGGAAGAGGGATAACAAGATGGGAAGGATAAACACAAGGGTGAGAAAGAGGGAGAGTGATAAAGGGAAGGATCAATGAGAAAGCATAAAGAGAAGGGAGGATGGCGACATGAGAGAGGTAAGAGAAAAATTTTAATTTTTTCAAATCTCTCATTTCAATTGATTAATTAAAACTATTATATGTAATCGTTTAGTCTTAATTAGGTATTACTAAGAAAGGGAAAAGGGGGTGTGAAAAGTGATGAGAATGGGAGAAAGGGAATGATCATTAGGGAGTGTGAGAGAAGGGATCGTAGAAGAAAGGGAAAGGTGACAGTAATAAGGGAGTAGTGAGAAAAATGAAGTTTATTTTTCAAATTTATCATTTTAATCTCAATTGATTAATTAAAAAAATTACATCTTTTTTGTGAATAAAAAATCATATTTGGCTATGTATTACTAATTAAGTATTAATACAACATTTTTCATTTGTGCATTAAACATTTCTTTACATACTACTTTATCCTACAGTTTTTGCATTATTATGTTTTTAACCATAGTTCTTTTTTGTGCAAAGATTTTTTTTTTTCATTTAACATGTGGTAGTTATGTATAGAATGACTAATTTGTTTTTCCATATCCAACATTTTCTATATTGATCTTTAGACTATTGTGTTGAAATTGATGGGATGAGTGTTTTGTCAAATTCATGTACAATGTTCCATGTTGTATTATTACATGTCGCCATATATGTATATTTACTATCATATTTATGTCCCTTTTGATTTGTACAATTTTTTGTATACAAGAATCGCATTGAAGTTAAAACTTATGATCTCATGCATACTACCCAATAATGGGTGCCCTGATAGGTCTAACAATAATCTCTAAGATAAGCTCTTATACCATCTTAGAATTTGGATTTGGCCTAATTTGATCCCAAAAGTTATCTCAAGAGGTGAGGATTATCCTCCACTTATATACTTTATTTGGGCTATATCACTGGTTGATGTGTAATCTCCAACAAGGTCTATACATATGAAAAACATATTTTGGAAGATTTTAACTCCTTAAATAAATTACCCTCAAGAGATTAGTCTCTACCTATCAACTAAGATACCCTTAGTTAACAAAAAAAAAGTAAGCCATTCACAAAAGAAGAAAAGAATAAACACAAATCCTACTCCTCACTAGTTTGATACAAATTTTTCTCTCCCCCCCTCCCCACCCCCGTTGTTCGATGCAAAGTTGTTATACTTCAATATATAAATTCTTAAAGTATTGAATAATGAAATTCATTCTTTGGTCCGTTCAGGTTCCATAATCCCTTATCAACAAACAAACACCTATGCAAACATGGAAAGTTCACCACCAATCAACTCAAATAACGGTGATCAAATTCCTAGTTTGGTTGTGCGAGATAAAAGCAAGATACCAATTACAAATATGGTGAAAATCATGAGTCAGATTCTTCCAAATAATGCACAAGTTTCATACGATGCCATGGATATGATTCAAAAAAGTGCTACAAAGTACATAAACTTTGTAACTAGAAAAGCCAAGGATCGATGCCAAAGTGAGTGTAGAAAGATTATGAATGTGAAGGACCTGTTATGGGCTATGGAGAAATTGGGCTTTAATGATTATGTTGACCCTCTCACTGTTTTCATCCAACGCTATCGTAACATTGAAGGAGTTGATCTCTTCACTAGCCATAGGGAGCTCATTCCTCACACTGAAAACAATGAGACTAGTCTTGGGCCTAAGCCTAACCTTATGTCCACTTTGGAGATGCTTCATTCTCCACAACCACCGCAAGTTAATTCTTTTGAGCCAAAATTTTCCATCGTCGCAAACACAAATCTGGAAATGCTTTACCCAAATGAAATCAATGAGTTCTACGAAAATACATTTGGTGTTGGTTGTTCAAATGATGTTTTCGACAACATTGATGTTTCTACTTTCTTCAATCATGATCAACAATGAGATGATAAAAGAAGAAATTCAAGTGCAATTAACAATTATGGCAATGAACTATGATATAGGCAATAAGTAGTCAAAGAATATATGCCTATGTTTGTAATAACTTCCTTATCTATGATTTAAAACATAGAAGAAAGGGATGAAATATATGGGATAATGTTTTCTTGCTTTTTGATGTTTGTGTGAATCATTGCAATTTTATGAGGTTCACAAGAATAAATTTTCTATATATGTTTCTAAACATAAAAATTAATAGTAGTTGAATTGTCATTTCATTTTTCAATTATAGATAAAACTATCTAATTGTTGTGAGAAGAATAAATTGTGAAAGTTTGCTCCATCAATCACATATGATTTTGCTCAAATTCTTGTCTTGTGTTATGATTCTACATTAGTAGTATATTTGAAAATAAAAGGATAAAATGTTTAAAGTTATAACATGGAAAATTTAGAAGTTAGCCTTGCCTTTGACCAAACTGACTCGTAAGGGTCAAGTTTTTGTGTGGGATGCCTAGTGTGAGCATAGTTTCCAAACCCTTAAGGAAAGACTAATGACAGTGCCTGTGTTAGTTTTTCCTAACCTAAGAGAACCCTTTGAGGTGTATTGTGATGCATCAAAAATGGGTTTAGGAGGAGTGTTGATGCAGAACGGCCAAGTAGTGACCTATGCTTCTAGACAACTCAAGACGCATGAGAGGAATTATCCTACCCATGATTTGGAGTTAGTTGTTGTAGTATTTGCTCTTAAGATATGGAGGCACTATCTTTTTGGCTCTAAGTTTGAAGTGTTTAGTGATCATAAAAGCCTTAAGTATCTGTTTAGTTAGAAAGAGTTGAACATGCGTTAGAGGAGATGGTTAGAGTTTTTTAAGGATTATGATTTTGAGCTTAGCTATCATCCTGGCAAAGCCAATATAGTGGTTGATGCTTTGAGTAGGAAATTCTTGCATGTATCTGCTTTGATGGTTAGAGAATTGGATCTCTTAGAACAATTTAGAGGCCTTAGCCTTGCGTGTGAGGTTACCCCTAACAGTGTGAGACTATGAGTTTTGAGGATTACTGGTGGCTTGCTATGAGAGATCAGAGAAAGCCAAAAGTTCGATCCTTTTTTGAGGACTTAATTAGAAGCCATAGCGTCAGTGAGAGATAGTAGTTTCAATGTGGGATCAGATGGAGTCCTGAGACTTCAAGATAGAATCTGTGTCCCTAATGTACCGAAGCTTAGGAAGATGATCTTGGAGGAAGGACATAGGAGCAATTTGAGCATCCATCCTGGTGCTATCAAGATGTATCAGGATCTCAAGACAATGTTTTGGTGGCCAAACATGAAGAAAGAGGTTAGTGACTTTGTGTATCCATGTTTAGTCTGTCAAAAGGCTAAGATAGAACATCAGAGACCCTTAGGTAAGTTGCAACCCTTAGATATACCCTAGTGGAAGTGGGACAGTATCTCCATGGATTTTGTTTAAGGACTGCCTAGAACCCCGAGAGGTTTAGATTCTATCTAGGTTATTGTTGACAGATTAACCAAACCTGCTCACTTTATCCCCATCAATATCAAGTTTTCCTTAGAGAAGTTGACCTCCCTGTATATTAGTGAGATTGTCAGATTACATGGTGTGCCGTCTACCATAGTATCTGACAGAGATCCTAGATTCACCTCTAGATTTTGGGAGAGTCTAAACAAAGCGTTAGGAACCAAGCTTAGGTTAAGTTCAGACTATCACCTTCAAACTAATGGTCAGACTGAACGGACCATTTAGTCTCTAGAGAACCTTTTGAGGACTGTGTATTGGAACAAAAGGATAGTTGGGAGAGTTTTTTTCCATTGATAGAGTTCGCCTATAATAATAGTTTTCATTCTAACATTGACATGTCTCCCTACGAAGCTCTATATGGTAGGAGGTGTAGGACACCCTTGTGTTGGTTAGAACTGGAGAGAACCTCATTTTAGGACATGAAGTGGTACAACAAACCACTAAGAAGGTCAATTGATCCAAGAGAGAATGAGGACTGCTCAGAGTAGACAGAAGAGTTATCAGGATAAGAGGAGGAAAGACATAGAATTCAAGGTTGGTGATCATGTATTCTTGAGAGTCACTCCGTGGATTGAGGTTGGTCGAGCCTTGAAATCTCGAAAACTCACACCTCATTTTATTAGTCCCTTCCAAATTCTCAAAAGAATCGGCCCTATAGCATATCAAATTGCATTACCTCCATCCCTTTCTAATCTCCATAATGTCTTCCATGTGTCCCAACTCCATAAGTATGCCCATGATCCTTCTCATGTGATTGAGTTAGATGACGTTCAAGTGAAGGAAAACTTGACATATAAAACATTGCCTTTGAGAATCGATGATCGGCGAACAAAGCACTTAAGAGGGAAATAAATTCCTTTGGTCAATGTGATCTGAGGAGGTACATCAGGAGAAGATGTAACATGGGAACTAGAGAATCAGATGCAAGAAACCTATCTACCCTTGTTTGAGTCAGGTAAATTTCGAGAACAAAATTTCTAAAAGGGTGGGAGAGTTGTAACACCCTGAAATTTTGATAACCGAAAATAGATGTTTGATATATTTCTTGTGTTATTTGACTATTTGATTAATTTAGATCAATTGAAATGTTATGTGAATTATCCATGCGCAATTGCTTGGTGTAGATGTCAAGTTATGTGAAGTTGTTTGAGCTGCATTGTAATTGTGAGATTTCGAGTTTGACCCAAAAATATGTTTTAGTAAAATCACCATTATGGATTGGTTAACTGTTGGATCGCCTTCAAATTTTAAAAGTAGGTTCCTAACCCACATATGCAGAGGTTGATCGTTGGGAGTTTTGAAATAACATCTGTCACGTGAGATAATAATTTTTCATTGAACCAGAAATGTTAAAATTGGGCTAATTCGCCTAAGCGAATTTTGGAAGGCTTTTTGGCTCACTTGGAGGAGTCAAGGCGGTTTTAAAAGTATCCAACAGCCTCCAAATCACAAAAAATGGTCTCCTTCACCCCCTAAAATCAGCACCCACGACTACCGGTAACCGCTGCGAGTCACGAGCCTCCTCCACTGCCGCGAGCCACCATTTCTTGCCGTTGGACCACCGCACAAAGAGGAACACTTTAATCGGAGAGGAATCTTCAAAACTCAACTCAAGGATTCGGTAGAGAACGGAGCCTCTAATCCTTCTTTCTTGGTTTCTTTGAGGTAACCATGGTTTCTTTGTCTTCTCTTAGCTAGTTTGAAGCCTCTTTTGATATCTCTTGTGATTCGGGTACTGTTATTGGCTATTTTATACTTCCTTTGAAAACCCATTTGAAAATGAGATGTTGTAAAAATGTCCTTTTTATGAAATTGATGTCATTTCTATGATTCTTGTTGAACCCCGATCACATTGGTGTAATCGAAATTTCAAAATGATGCCTTTTGATGTGAACTCTAAAAACATCGTTCAGCCCCCTTTTCAATTTGAGTGGGTATTTGACCCCAAATGTTAGTTTTGACCTTGCCTTTGAAATCTATACTAAATTATCTTCAATTTGGTATATAGAGCTCTGCGTTTGGACAAGCACGCATATTTGAAGAATCACGAAACTACACACCTAGGCTGTAACAGGGAGAATTCCTAGTTTGGTAAGGGGAGTTTATTATTTAGTTATAGTTTTGGTACCATAGTTGGGGCCAGGGAGTCCAGCTATGAAGATAACTGTCTGTCCCTGCTATATCCTAGTTTTTCAAGAAAACTACGTTTTTAACTAATGGGATGCAATGTATTTATGATTGATGTATGATTGTTCCTATTGTGTGCTCGTTTTCAAGAAAAATTGTGTTTTTTAACTAATGGGATGTGATGAATTTGTTATTAATGGATAAAACTATGAATGATGTTGTTGTTGTAATGATTGAATTTTTGAAAAAAGTCTTAATTACAGAGGAGACTCTGTCCAAAATTTTATAATATGTTTTCTTATTTAATTCTTTATTAAATTTTTAAATGGGCATAAGAGTGTGTTTTATATATTGTAGTCCTCCTCTTTAATTTAGAATTTTCTTAAAAATATTAGTCTTGTGGTATGATGAATTGTGAGTGTATGAAAATTGGGTTATCTGAAGACCTGGGGAATGTGAATCTCAGGCATATGTATTATGTATAGATGTGAAATGTGATTGCTTGTGATGTCATTGATGATACTGAGATTGAGATACTGTTGATGTGGTTGATGATGTTGAAGTAAGATAATGTTTATGTGATTGGTGATGTTTGAATGAAACAATGTTGATTTGGGTAATAATGTTAAAACAGGATATTATTGATGTTTATGATGATGATAATGTTAAAATGGGATGTTATTGATGTTATATGATGATGATGATGTTGAGATAAAATGATGTTGATGTTGTTAATGATGTGATGTAGATGTTGCTAATGACATTGTCGATATTGATAATAACATTGATGAAAGATAATGTTGATGTGGACAATGTCATTGTGTGGTGTGGATACACATGGATACCCATGGGGGTGCATGACGGGTTACCCTTGTGAGGAAGGATTTTTTCCTAGTCAGGTCATGATTGATGGTGCCCACGGTTGTATGATGTGTATGTCCACGTGGGACGTAGTGACCAGTTGGTTACCCTTACGAGGAAGGATTTGTTCCTAGCCACGGTCAGTGTATCAGTGAGCCCACATTGGTGTGTTATGTATTTACATGGGGGGTGCATGATGGGTTACCCTTGCGAGGAAGGATTTGTTCCTAATCAGGTCATGCATTGATGATGCCCATGTTTCATACATCATATTGCATGGACAGAAATAAAATGAAGGCACTCGCGTACCTGTGGGTTTCTATGGGCTGAAAACGCAGGTACTAAGGGGTCATCAGGTTTGGAATTCCCTAGCGACGTTGGCTGATTACCGGGGGGAATGACTAGTGCACAACAAGTGGCCCTGATGTGAATCATTTTTTCCTGTGAGAGGCTATTTCCAAGAGATGGTACCACATTGCATGCTGATAGATGAATCAGGTGCATGCATCATTCTATGCATGATTGTTTGAGTTGTGAAGTGAATTGGCTGATGGGTTTGTCGAGTGTGTATTGGATTGATGGACTTTTGGTAATGATTATGGTTGTTAATGTTGTTTCCTTTCCAATTGTTGTTATCTGATGTTTGTTGGTTCTATATAATAAACTCACCCTTGTATTTGTTGTACCGTGTGATTGGTACCTGTAATGATCACGAACTTTCGTTCGTATGAGCATATGAGCAGCAATAGGTGAACTTGGAAGATCTTGTTTTTGTTGGAGCCGCCAAGCCGATGTGATGATGTTGGAATTCTTTTTGGAAAGAGTTGTGTTTTGTTAACTAACTCTTTCATAGTTAGTCCCTTAATTCTTTTTGTGGACAAGTATATTTTGAGTTGTAAATATCTGTAAAACTAAATTAAGTTCTAAACATGTGCATGATGAGTACTGATTTAGTATATGTATACATATGTATTCAATTATTGTAATTGTATCGTGTGTATGATGATTGTATTATTGCGAAAAACTTACTACCATTTTCATAATCAAATTAATGGGGGTTTCATTAAAATCTGAATTTGCACGATTAAGAGTTAGGATATCGTAGTGATGAGGCGGGTCGTTACAGTTTACGACAAAACTAGGATTGTTGTCCAATGCTAGTAAAACAAAAATTTCACTAAGGTTTTTAAGTGCATGCTTGTGTGACAAGTGTATCAAAACAAGCACAAGAGAATAATAATCAAATAGTTTTAGATGAAAGTGGAAACACTTAAGTTTATATTGGTTCACTCAAATAGCATTACGTCCAGTTCTTCTTTATAAACTAGTAAAGGGTTCCACTAATCAAAACTTGACTAAAACTATCCTGCCACCCTTGGATACAATAATATTCTCTAGGCCACCTCTATCACACCCCTTAGACTCCCCTTGAATCTAAGAATAGTCAAGTATTTTTTAACACTAAGTCACTAATGGCTTTCACAAACAACAAAATGTTTGAATGAATCACAAATTCAAATCACTCAATAGAGTGGATAAACACTTAAGCTCTAATATAATTAAATAACTTTGTTATGCAAACAATGAACAACTTAAGCATAATAATGTATAGTCCACTGATATAACAAAATACCACTTTAAATGATCTTACTCGTTTTTCTCTTCGTTTCATATCTTGAATAACAGAGCTTGAGTCGTCTTTATGGACTTCAATGAAAAGATTCATTATGGGATTAGCACGTGACTTGATATGACTATTGTCTCATAGCTGGAGGCATTTTCACGTGTTGTGTTCTTCTAGAGAGAGAAGGAATAATAGTACAGACAATAACATGTGCTCCTTCCCCTGCAATGCTAACAACTTGGAAGAATATTCCTTCAAATTTATTATATTCTCTTTTATTCTATCCTTTGTTACTCAAAATTCAAATGTTAGCAATTCAAAATAAGAGAAAAAAAATATACATAAACATGAGTTTGTGCACTTCTCTTTGTAGCAAACATAAATCCAGTACATGTTTAGACATCACTTATACTTGATATAAAATACTTTGTGTAATTGAATAAGTCCATTGGATGCAAATAAAAGAACATTGTAAATACATTGGTTTTCACGACTGATTGGATGCTTGTTTGTAATAGCGCGTTGGGCGCTGAATATAACACTTATAAAAATATGTTCTTGTGAGTGAAAGGATGACAACTAGTAAAGAGCATAAAGTAGATGGTTGTTACCATAATTGTTCATATATAGTAAGTCTTTTTCACTAAAGAATAAATTATTAATCCATCAATAAGTTATATATTTGTAATCATTAAAACTTAGGATGTGAACGAATCGTCAAGTTATGACAGAATGGAAGTCCAGACTTAACACCCTTACCAAGATGGGTCTCTCAAAGAGAGAATGAAGAGAAGAGGTGATAGAGTAGAAAGCTTAATGCTAGCAAGATTGTGAGCAAACTCCTCCTTCCTCCTTCTATGTCTTGACTAGCACCTCCATGGGATAGGGAATGGCTTCTCCAAAACTCTCTCTAAGTGTTCTTAGTGTTTACTTGTGTGAGAAGTTGCCAAATAAGAGAGATGGGTGAGGGTTGTGTTGTGTTGGTCGTGTGGTGTGTTTAGGGTAGGTTAGTGGAGTCCATTTGTCACATTAGTTTGGTGCACAAGTTAGGTGTTAATCTAGGTGTCAAGTAATTAGAGGTCTTAGGGTTTAGGGTTTTAGATACACTAGTTTATAGAGTAATTTTACACTGTGTAGCACAATGAAATTAAATTTCACAAAATTAGTAAATTAAAATCTAGACTAGTTGATTAATTAAATTTCATCTGTAAAAATTATTCACGGATAAAATTACCTTAGTACTAAATTATTGAAAAAAAATAGAACTCAAGTAAATTAAGTTAACTTAGAAACAATCAATCAATTAACACACTAAAATTAATATTTAAATCAAACCCTATAAACAATCAATCACAAACAAATTAGTCACTTATTATATTTAATTATTTAACCCACATGTTTTTCTCATTATAATTAATTGAATAAATCTTAATTAAATCCTAATTAAATTACTTATGTATTTATTTATAGGGTTGTAAATTTTGGAGTGTTACACTATACAAATCAAGAAAGCCTAGGCTAAGGAAGTCTAGAATCAGAAGTTGATGAGGCTTCTAACTATGTTCTTTCTAAGTTGTTTCCCTTCCTAGCAAGGAACTCCAATTGCAATCTAATGTCCTTATATAGACTTTCTTGAAGATGACAGTTGGACCTTGTCTTGGAGACCAATGAGATCCATTACTCCTAAACTTAAGAGACTTGGAGGCAAAGGATGTCCATTATGGGTTGTCTCTGTCACATAGTTGGTTCCTCCTTCTTCCTAAGTTGAAACATCTTGAACACAAATTCAATTTTTGAATGTTGTCTGTTGGTGCCTGCTGTTGGTTCACGAACTTACAACTTCTCTTTTTTTCAGCTTAGTCATGAGGTTGCTACTTCTTTAGAAAAGTAAGTTTTTTGCATATTGGTGTTGATTCTTTTATGAATGTTGTAGACTATCAAGTCTTCTTTTCTTCTTTATGGTTTCCTTGATAAAGTAGGACTAAACTCTTTCTTCTTCGAAGCAGTGCATCAGTACACTACTTCAAGGTATTAACCGTTATAGCTCATGTGCTTCTCAATTGTGTAAACATGTTACCTTCACTTATTGTCTTAGCAATGCATCTTCTAATGATTCTTAAGTCATGTGTAACTTCTGATATCTACCCCTTGACGTAAACTATCCTTAGTATCATGCTTCTAGTCATATTCAACTTTTTATATCTACACTTTGACATAGAAAACATGGTTGTCCTTCTGCTTTTGATTTCCTACTTCTGAAGTTGGACATGCTTCAAAATTGAGAAACCATGGTCTTAGGCAAATGCTTCACACCTTGTTCTCCATGCTTCTTGATAAGTCATGTTTTCTTTGAAAGCAATTTAAGGCAAACCATCTGTAGCAAAAAATCTAACACACTTAAAATCTGCTTCTTAAAAGTTGTTGTCATTAAAACATTCATCTCATGAGGGGTTTATATTAAATATCTTAGTAATATCTTAGAATAATTGCTTTCAAGTTTCAACATTGATAATTAAGTAAATATAAATATTTATAACTATATAGTTTATATTAACTTTTAATATTTAAATTTTTATTTTATATTTCATTAAATGTAATTTTCATATAATACATTTACGTTGAAAGTAAACAAGTCGTGAGAAGGAAATTTAATGTTGTGGGGTGTCAGCGGCTTTTTATTTTTTAAAAAATTATCAGAATGGGTACAATTTGAATTAACTATGGGAATGACTCAGTTGTCAATGAAAACATGATTTTGCATATTTGGTTTGGTATACTTTTGTAATGAAGAAATCATGCATATTGATAATTTCGTTATTTAGAATTTATTTTTTTACATAATTAAATTTAAATTGTGCTTATATTGGTGAGTCATTTTTTAATATTAAAGTAAAATTGTCCTTAAAGTAACAATTTTAGCTCTTTTTTAAATCATAAATTTACAATCGAATTTTATTTTAGCAAAAAGTTATAAATGATTAAGGAATTTTTGAATTTAAAAATATACAAGAAAATAATATATCAATAATATTTTTAAATGAGTAAAATTTAATACAACTTAAACAATGTACACGTGTTAATTAAGCATGAAAAGAAGATAAAATATTACAAGATATTTTACATATTTCATTGTCTATATGAATAATTATCTCAATGATGTCCTTTATTGTGACATATCGAACATTTTTAGGCTTATTTGGAACTAGTTCATCCATTTCATTATGTATGCGACTGGTACTTGGTCTTTTTGATTGTTTTCATTACATTTTAGGGTCGGGAACAAATTTTGGACCGGTTTATTGAGACCAATAGTCCTTATTTTCAAAGGAGCAAAACTAAAGTTCATAAGTCTTGTAAATGTTTTCCAACTTATACACAGGGTCAACAAACGTGTTGATCCGTAAATGGCAAGAGAAACATGCAGCAATAACATGAGAGCAAGGAAGTCACAGTGTCTGAAATTCCGCACGCACAGTCACACCACCATTCATTCAATTTAATTGTATAGGTCATTGCTCATCGACCTACGTTGGGATTTGCTAGCTCTTGCACTTCAAACTCACATGTTTCTCGACTGTACCTTTGCACATAATGATGCATCCCAGCACGACATTAATTTTCTTGCAACATAACAACTACCTCTTCAAGGTAGTCGTATCCTGCCTATAACATGCATTGTGTGTGCATCCCTCTTTCAACAAACAACAATTTTATTCTTTCAAATGTTGTATTCACCAAGGCACATATAGGTAAGGCTCGTGCTCCTATGAAAATAGAAATCATGCACTCAGCAAGATTGGTTGTTATATGCCCATATCTCTTGCCACCATCATAGGCTTGAGTCCATTTTTCCAATGCAATGTTTTCTAACCATTCCACAGCTTGTCAAAACTCTTTTTTCATATCAGACAATTTTGCTTCTAGTCTTGGTCGCTTCATTTTGTATCCAATAACAAAAACATGAAATCATTTGAATAAATAAATAGGTCATTAAAATAAATAAATACATAGTAAACAACAAAAACATTTACCCATATTAATGATTTGTCTTTTCAAGTTAACATTATGAAACCCTTTTTTTTAAGTTTAAAGCAATATGTCCAATGTAGTAGACTAATTTTAAACCTGATGCAGAACAGAGATACATACGTTCCATTTTTCATACGAGGAAGCTACAATGACCTTAGAAGACGTGGCTTTGCATGCAACTTGGTCTAGCAATAAATGGAGAGGTTGGAGAGGCTCTAACAGGTATCATTAGTGGTGATTTGGTTCCTTGTTATGAACCTTTACTAGGTCCCATTCGTCCCACAGGCTACACAACAAGGAATATAATTAAATTATTATGGTTGAATAATGTGTTTCAACAACTTCCTGATGATGCCGACGAAGTTGCTATTGCACATCATGCATGAGCTTATATAATGAGGTTAATATGAGGATTTTTTATGCTTGATATGCCAGGCTCTCGAGTTTATTTGATATATTTATTACTATTGAATGATTTGGCAACGATAAGAAACTACATTCAAGATTCTGTTGTATTGACTTGTCTTTATAGGGCTTTAGATAATGGGGTTGACTTTAAGCAAGAAAATATTGGAGGAAGCATGGTGATTCTCTAATCATGGACATGGGAACGAATCAAATGCATTTCTCCACACATAGAAGAATACACCAATGAAGAGGCTCATGCAGGACTTGGGTTCCCTCTTGTGCATATGTATGTAAAGTTGTATTTCTATGCTTTATTTTTTATAGAAACTTAAATCATGTCATTATAGTGTAACAAATGAACTATTTTCTTTAATAGGTGGTCTCACCTCAAGCAAGAAAACCACCACTCGCACCGATGCAGTACATCTCATATGTCACACATTTGATTGATTGCAACCAAAGGATGTTATTTGATTAATAACGGTTATGTTGAATAACTTTAATCATCATTATGTATGTTGATGTCATTTTTTATTGTAGTTTTTATGGACTCCTTATCGCAAACATGCAATATGCCAATTAATAAATGTTGATCTTTCTCCCATTGCACGTGCTGTTGTGCCTTTTATATGTTTTGAAACCGTGGAGTTTCATCAATCATATCAAGTCATGATATAATTTGTCTTTTGCCAAACTATTCCACCTAGCCCATTAAATCTGGATCAACTCCACAAAGAAAATATGAGAGGAAGAACATACATATATTGATCTCAATATAACCAAAGGTGGATTACTACGTGGAATGATCATCACAATCGCATAGTTCAAGGTCAACAATATGATGGACATGGACATTTGCATGAAAATTCAAAATGCATGCAATGATATATTCCGAGAACTATATGATACATATCATCTTAGGAGTCACCACCTATAAAGGAAGTAAGTATACATATACCTGATAAATAATATTTTTATTAATACTCAAATATTGTCTCTAATTATTCATTCTTTTTCCAACATGATGAACCACAACTAGAACCGAATTTTCCACAACCCACCACACAATGTAGTTATCAACCTATTGGATTTTCAAGTTATATGCTCCACCATCAACAATATATTAATCAATTCAATTATATGCCCCAACATCAACAATTTGTTGGCCAATCTACTTATCAACAACATAGACTTCTACAAAAATAGGCCTAATCGTGATCGACAAACTTTTCAACCAATAAGGTTCTCAACATATACCTTTCAATTTTCATTTCATAAAGTTCCTTATACTTCTGATATTTTTCCTAGCCAATCAAATATGTTTGTCACTTATTTCATGACACCACCGTCTGCATACAACTCAACATAATCAATGAATTGTTATCATCCCACAACGCCTATTCATACGAGAAACAATGTTGATAACGATGACAATAACAACAACAATGATGGTAGAAGTTTGGGTTTCGATGACGACGATGATGCTCTAAATGATGACAATGATGTTCATCACGCACATGTGTCCTCTTCACATTGCCAAATGGGTAGACATGGTAATACTATGACAAAGGGAGTACAACTAACTCGACGTAATCGTAGGCCAAAAGGAGGACAACCAGAACCTACTCAACAAGAGCCAGAAGAAAGATCACAACTCCACACAAGAAGACCTACATGCGGGACATCCTCCCACAAATAAACTTTTTTTTTCAATATATGTAACATCTTGTATCTTTATTTATAACATTACGAACAATTTCAAGTATTTTTTAATAACCCAATTTTATTATTATAATTATAATTTAAACCAACTTTTATTTTAATTTAAATTTAAATACCCTAATTTTATGAAGAAAAAAAAACTCATTATAAATTATAAATTCACGAAAATTAAAATAAAATAAAAACAAAATTGTGACTACATTCACGATTTTCTTTAAATATTGAAAAAATTGCAAACTGAAGCACAATTTTAAATAAATAATATAAAAAAAATCAAAATAGTGAAATCATGCACCAATTCACGATTTCTTCTAAGAAAAAAAAAGGCACTCAAGGCAAAATTGTGCTTCTAAGCACGATTTCAAATTGTATTTCAATTGGAAGCTTACCCATTCCCATAATTAATTTAAAATATACACATTCTGGTAATTTTGAAAAAAAAATTACACAGGATGGTAAAAAAGTCAGGTGTCACCATTGGGAAACTCTGCCCACTAGAAGTAGTTAATGCTTTATCTTTATCTTTATTATAATGAAAGTAAACAAGTATAAGAGGGGAATTTATCTTTATCTTTATGTTTTACATTAAGGTCAAATTAATGTTATCAAAAACCTAAATGTTATCAATAACGTTGACAAAGATTGAATAACCAACCATTATTAAAGTTTGGTATTGACTAGATACTTTATGGTTATATAGATTGTATATGAGATGTTCATAGATATTGGTTTAAACTCCATACAACTTTGTGATATTTTCACTTTAAGATAGCATGCAAATTATTTAATAGGTTATATTTTTTCAATGCTATTTTTAAATTATTTTTCTGTAATTAAGTTCAAATCATTTTATTCATTTATATTAAAGATAAAAGAGAGAAAGAAAAATTCACTAGAAAATACATTTTTTAAAGGAAACTAGAAAATATTTGATCGCACATGTATTTGTTTATATACATTTAAATAATTTTACGATCGTATTTTTTATATAAACTTTGACTGCACATGATTTTAACATTATCTTCTACTAACTAAACATATTTGATCTTTGTAGGGTCCAATTGAATATGTTGATATTGTGATTGATTATTTAATTAATGGCAATTCTCTTATTCCTATCATAACTATTCAATTGGCAAAAATAGGTCCATATAGTTCTCTTTGGTTAGTTATAATTTACATACTATTTTATATGTTAAATCTTAAGAACTATTTTATTATACAATATATATTAAATTTAGTTTATTATGGTCTTCATTCTTTGTTGATCACATTTTTTCTGGTGAAGTTGCAATTCAAACTGTTATGAGAGTAACCAATGTTATATTCAATCCAAATATGAGTGAATTTATTTCATTACTAACTAGGTATATCTTTTAAATTAATTTAAATTTAATTTTCATCAATTCTATCAATTATAAGTTATACTAATAATGTTATGTTGCCTTCGTTTAACTTTAGCCTTTCAATTTGATTGAATATTCCTTCAGATAAAGGAAAAGACTAATATGTTTCTCTATCAAAAGAGCAGGTTATCATTTAGATTCCTTTATACTATATGTTCCTGTTCGTGATGAATGGGAATGTCCAACAAGGGTTGTTGGGAGATTAATATGGAATCAAGCTCTCTCTCTTTGAGGATGCTTATGGTGAATAAAGCACCCCAGGGATGAAGATCACGACAAAAAGAAGACACGACAAAATTGGAGTGCAATGTGTGCTCTGTGTGAATGGAAAAGAGAGAGTCAGAATATGTGTACCCTATTCTCTGAATGTAGCTCTATTTATAGATACAAACTTGTGAAGTCGTGGGTGAAGATATGCCCCCACGATCTTGTCTGAGATATTCAGTTACTGACTTGAGGTAGTTGAAATCACGTTCTGGTCACTGGTATTGGCTGAGGAGGTGATTGACTTGGTCATAAATGGGCTTCTTTTATAATTTGGCCTATCTTTTACTATCCATAACAGATGCCCCCAGCCCGGTTGTCAAGTATTCTGGATGACCGGGATGTGTCGTTTGATAGGCCCGTTCTACGTTCAGTCCAGTTGCATCAATCCAGCAATTCTTGTGCCGAGATGGTTAGCCCGGTTTAGAGTGCTTGTCTAGGGCAAGGTTCTTGGCTATTGCCGAGTAGTCTCTTGTCTTTTCAGCAATGACTGATTGGCTGTGACCATCGGGGAATGAAGTATTTTCGTCTTTGGAAATGGCACGTACCGATCATTTAATGCACTGTCCTTTCCTTGCACGCTTTAAGAATTTCCTTCTGACGCTTTTATCCTTGTCTTTTCACATCTACCAGTTACCTACTCCAAGCGTTTTGTATTTTGACGGTTATTTTTCTTTTTGGCTTTATATGCATTTTCTTCTTTATTCCCTCATTCACTTCCTTTGAATACTCACCCCTTGGGTTACTGCTCGTGTTTGCGTTCTTGCTCTTCATATTCGCTTCCATCTTTGATATTCATATTCCTTCAGCCTTTCCCCTACATTCCAGGTATTTCCCTTTTCGTGCTTGTTTTCTATTTGCGATTTATTTTGGTTTTCATCTATTGCTTCTGATTTATGTGCTCCTGAGTCTCGCTTGTCTTTCATATATTTTCACTTCTTCCTCTTTATTTTCGTGTCTCTTCCTTCTTCACTTTGCCTATTGAATTTCATCGTAGCACTATCCCATGGAATTCTCTCCGGAGAAGGAAGCGTATATACGCAAAACTGTCCCTCCTCGATCTGCCTTTTGGTTATTCGGCCTCCCTCTTCCAGAGAAGGAAAAAGAAAAAGCCCTTCTTCGTGCCCCTTCTGGTCCCGGTAGTTCCAAAGCTAGTAATCCCAAACCCCCTAATCCCTCACAACTAAGGTTGCCCACTCAACAAAGGCCTATGACACCGTCAGGATTAGCAGAGTCTAGGGTGCCTCCTAGGATTTCCATAACTTCGAATATTGCCCCCTTGGGTTCTTTGGCAAAAGACAATGTGCCAGGGCAGCATTCTGAAACTCGATTTGCACCGTGCTCTAAATGTCTTGATGAATTTCTGTACTTAGCAAGTATTGATCAAGATAAACGACCCGAAGCTTTGCTTGAATCATGTCGACATAACCCAGTTATTATTTCCAAACCCCTCCCGAATAGGACCGAGGTTCTCATCTCGACCAATTCAGATTCTGGAACCGGGGTGCCAACTTCTCACAAAGCTACCTCGGCGTTGGTTTCGACTCCGTCAGATCGTAGTCCTCATCTGATGACCGCCTCTCCAGGTATTCTTTACTGATTGTTGTTCTTTATTTTGTCGTAGGTAATGGATACACATCACGCGGAAGTAGTCGAGGAATCTCCCTTCACCGGGTCTGAGTCTCCACTTCCGTCCCTTACTCCAGCCGCCAAGTACCCTTGGGTTACTCACGAGGTGTTACGCAACACCTCGGTCCTGGATCCGGGGAGTGTTGCCATCATTCCCGTTGGGCCCAGGAGGGTTTTCGCCTCTGCGTTCCCAAACCAGATGTGTAACATCCCCAAAATTATAAAAATGTGATGATAATTGGATACAAGTATGTTTAGAGAAAAATAACTATATCGGTCTTTCCATAATGTAGAAATTACTAGAAAACCCTTACCATGAAAATTTCAAAAATGCCCTTAGACATTTTTGAAAATAACCAAAATACCCCTAGGTTGAATGGCATAATTACCAAAATGCCCCTAGGCCAAAAATGGTCAAATAAATTTAGAAATTTTGTAGAAACTTGATGAAATTATAAAATACACTTAGCTGACTAAGTATTAACATATTTTGTGACACAAAACTCTAGAATAAAATTTCTACAAATTTTGGAAGATGACAACTTTGAGGTTGTATTCAAGAAAACTCAAGCATCAGAAAAATATGGAAAAATGGTACATAAAATCTATAGAATTTTCTATTAATTATAGGACGAATAGACCTGTTTAATAAAATGATTTAGTAATTTTGATGGTCAGAAGAAATATAGACCAATCAAAAATAAGATAAAGATGTAGTCTAGAATGAAAGGTTTATGTATTGCCCTGTATAAGACTGCTTGGGATTAATTTAAACTATCATTGGGATAAATTCTTAGGAACATCTAGAATTCTAATATTCAACATTTTCTTTAGATAAAAGAATTCAAATTAAATTGGATTTCTTTTTATGAAAATACCATAT
>PYAF01000095.1:211430-221560 GCA_007407185.1 Glycine tomentella | reverse complement strand
TACTAGGTGCGAATCTTTGCTTGTAAAGGTTTAAAGGAATTAGATATTATTGAGGATTATTAGTTAAATTACTAACATAATTTTTCTGTAGTTAAGGTTATTCTTTGGTTATGCATAAGTTAGTAATAATCTTACTTGATTAAGGTATGGTGGTGTAACCATACTCATAAGCTTAATGGATAAGATATGGTGGTTTAACTATACTTATGATATAAAAGATGATATGATATATATTATGCTTATGAATTTGATTTTTATGGATGTTGATATGTTGATTAAGATAAGTGGATTCATGTTTCCATGTTCCAAGTCCAGTACGAGGCTTTGGGGAAACAAAATCTAATGCTACATACAGTACGATATGTAGTACCCGGGTGCAAGGATATATGGCAAAATTCATGCATGTTTGCGTAAGACTATAGCAGCGTCCACACTCAGTGTGGCCACATACAGTACGATATGTGGAGGTCATTTGCCCTGGGATAGTTCATCTCATGCATTCATGTAGTTGCATATTGCTTGTGAATGTGTTTGATTATTTGAATGATTTTACTAACATAATAATAGGTTCGGGATTTAGCTTTACCTACTGAGAAATTTATTTCTCACCCTATCTGTTTCATGTTTTTTTTAGATGGCAATGATGGGCAGGTTTCATGAAGCCTTGGAGTAGTGAAGAAATATAAAAGAAGTTATATAACAAGCTGGATATTTGAGAAAGTAGTGTACTTATATTATATAAACTTTTGTATCAGAGACATTGGCTATGTATATAAGTAACAAATCTTTTGCAGATTTTACATTTTAAAAACGTTACTATTATACGTCTCTTAGAAATTTATCCTTAAGTAAAAATAAAAATAAGTAAATATTTAGGTCGTTACAAGACGAGCCCATCTGCTCTACCCGGGAAGGGGACGGTCCTGACTTCTTTTTCTTTTATAAGGATGTAGTGACTCGCTTAGGAGATCGCTTTCCCTTTTCTGATTTCCAAGTGCGAGTGTTAGTCATCTTCACGTCGCTCCTTCTCAAATTCATCCCAACAGCTGTGCTTTTATGCAAGCTTTTGAACTTCTCTGTCGAGAACTAGAGATTCCCTGTACCCACTCCGTATTCTTTTATTTCTTTACTGTCCATTCCGGCTGATCGGGCAAGGAGCCTGCCGATAGGAAGGGGTGGGTTTCGCTCAGGGGTCGTAATGATTGCGGTCGTAATGACTGTAGACTTTTCGTTGTGTATGCCGAGTCGTTTAAGGGCTTTAAGGACAAGTTCTTTAAAGTTGTTGCTGAACCCGACCATCAACCCTTTTCCCTTGCTCTGGATTCAAATACTGGGGCATGGAATTTTCCTTTGTATTGGACTGTTGCCCATCACGATTTTCCTCCATCTTCCAATCGTTTTGATGAGGCCGGGATGTCGGATTCTGATGCTTCCTCTGTGAGTCGGATAATTTTGTATAAGGATTCTCACGGTCTTCCTCACATAGCCTCTTATATCCATCATGGTTAGTTTGGGCTTATCTTTATATTTATAATTATGACCACCTGGTCTAACATTTGACATTGTGCATTGTAGCTGTTGAGATGGGATCTACACAGGTTTCGGGATCTTCACTTACACCGCCTACCAAGGTTCCCCCACCTGCTCATCTAGGTGCCATCAGGGAGCGGAAAAAATGGAAGGCGACAACTTGGAAGGGTAAGGACAAAGATGCATTGTTTGTTCCGGCCCCGGCTTCTTCGGATCCTGTCCCAAAGCCATCCTCTGAAATCCTGGCCCCAGATGCTGCTCATGTGGCCGAGGCCTCATTTGTTAAACTTGGGCCATCTGCTATGGATGTGATCCCGAAACCCCTGGCTTCTGATTCCCCGGTTCCTGTCGCACCCGAGCCTTCTGAACAGTGCATTTAGTTGGCCCCCGATCTCTTTGGGAGAGGGGTGTGACGCAAGAGTTCTTCAATGTGGCTCGTGCATCGAGGAGGTTTTCGGAGTTGGTGCCATTCTCTGAAGCTGAGACAGAAAGGCTTAGTGAGATTGAACTGGCAGCGCTGAAGAGTGCCACCTTGGTCGAGAGCCTAGTGACTCTGAATAAAAAGGCTTGCAAGGTGGTTGCCGAGCTTGAGGTCTCTCGGGGCGAGAACAAGCAACTGTATGAGGAGCTCACCTTGGTTTGAAAAACTGTTGCCGCGTTTGAAGCATCGACTAAGGAATTGGAGGCTTCTCATGCTGAGCTTGAGGCATCCTGGGTCGAGACAGAGAAGACTCGGGAAACGGCGACCAAACTGACATCCAAGCTCGAGGCGTCCCGGGCTGAGCTCGAGACCTCCTGAGCTGAGCTGGAGTCTACCTGGGTTGAGGTGGCCAAATTGGCGTTTGAGGTTTCTTCCACTCGGGGCAGGCTCTGAGATGCTCGTGAGCGCTGTGACCAGATGATTCAATTGCATGATAAGAAAGCAAAAGAGCCAGCCGAAGCAGATGCCGAGCTCATTTTCGTGAGGTCACAGGTGGCTAAGTCTACGGAGGCTTCGTTCAATAATGCTTTGGATCAAATTTGCTTCTTGAACCCCAGAATCGAGCTGAACACTAGAGGTATGCATTTTAAGTCCTACGTCGGTGGCGGTGAACTGTTGACTCTTTCAGATAGTGAAGAGTCAGCAGAAGCTGATCTGGCTACAACGGACCTGCCTGAAGAAGATCAATCTCGGGGGGATAACTGAAGGGCCGGAATGCCGGTTTTAACTTTGTAATTTTAATTGCTTTTTCAAACAATTTCCTATATTATTGTTGTACTCAGCTTTTATTTGGCACTCATACAATATCTGATAATCCAGCTTGATTTGTTGTTTATTTTTAGCCGACCTTGATATACTAACATGCTTGGATATTAGTTTAGCTTCGACAGCCAAATATCGTACTGCCCGAATTAGTAATCGGCAGTTGAATATCGGATTTAGGATTCTAGTTTTATGAACCCAGATCCCAACCTAAGCAACGTGTTACCCGATCATTAATCAATGAATTTGATTCTCGATCACTCATCCACGACTAAATGATCAACCTGATCAGGGTCAAACTGGAACAGTTGCAAGGTTAGTATAACGCGTGCACGATATATAACTTCCTTGTAATAAGGATTTTTATTAATATTCAAAGATATTTACATAAGTTCATGATCTCAATGATAGATTTACACGGGTATTACATTCCCGACTTTCAACATCAATTACTGAGAAACACATGAATAGAAACTTCGAATATTAGTTCATGATCTCCATGTAAGATTTACGCGGGTCGGCATATCGGATTCCGGCTTATAAAATCAATTAAGGAGAAACACATGAATGGAAATCTAACATATTAATCCATGATCTCCATGAAAGATTTACGCAGGTCAGCATATCGGATCCCAACTTATAAAATCAATTAAGGAGAAACACATGGTCACTGGATAGGAACTTCTAGCTATAATAGCTTTTTAACTTGTCAACATTCCAAGTGCACTTCACGTCCTTTCTTGTAAGGGTTTCTAGCATGTACGCTCCCTGCCCGAGGTGTTGCGTGACTCGGTATGGTCCTTTCCAGTTGGGTGCTAGCTTCCCGTCCCGGACGTTCTTATTCCCAATATCCGCTTGGTGTAACACGAGGTCGCCTTTTTCAAAGGACCTCAGCTTTACTCTTTTATCGAATTTGTGGGCTGTTATATGTTTCATGTGGAGGTCTCGGTGGTGTGCCGTAATCTGGACTTCTTCTATCAGGTCTAGCTCGGCGACTAACGCTGCATTGTTGTTAGCCTCCCCTATATGAAACGCATGTTGTCTTCTCCATGATGGTTGGCTGATCTCGACAGGCATCATTGCTTCGGAGCCGTACGTCATTCTGAAGGGGGTCTCTTGAGTAGCTGTTTGGACCGTGGTTCTATGTCCCCATAAGACAGAATAAAGCTACTCGACCCAGTTTGGGTCGGCTTCATGCATCCGCTTTTTAAGCCCATCCAGAATGATTTTGTTTGTCACTTCAGCTTGACCATTGGACTATGGATGTTCTACAGACGAAAAGTGGTGCTTTATGTGGAACCCGGTCATCATTTCTTGGAACTTCTTATCCGTGAATTGCGTCCCGTTATCTGGGACGATTTCTGCTGGAATCCCAAATCTTGCTATTATGTTGTGATCGAAAAACATTTGAACCCAAGCCGAGGTGATGGTGGCTAAGGGCTTAGCCTCGATCCATTTCATGAAGTAATCGACGGCTACTATTAACCATTTCATTTGACCCTCCGTTGCCTTAAATGGTCCTAAAAGATCCATTCCCCATTTGTAGAAAGGCCATGGTGTCGTGATCGTCGTTAAGTCAACTGGTGGGGACCATAATATCTTTGCGTACTTTTGGCAGCTGTCAAACTTCTGTACATGTCCTGCTGCATCTGCCTTCATCTTCGGCCAGTAGTATCTAGCATGTTGGGCTTTCAATGCTAAAGCTCTTGCACCCATATACTGGTCGTTGATGCCTTCGTGTATCTCCGTAAGTACGTACTCGGCTTGGTCTGGGTTTACGCATAACAACATCAGAGTGTGGAGGCCTTTGCGGTATAATTCGCCATCAACTATTATGTACATAGCAGCATCTCGAATTAGCTTCCTCGTTTCTATTCCATCATCTGGTAATATCCTTTGTTCTAGGTAATTGATGATAGGCTTCCTCCAGTCCTCGGCCGTCGAGATCACCATGACGCATGCAGGTTGGGCGACTTCCTGTTGAATGACAGTTCGGTGGCTACCCGTGCCTTTAGTGCTTGCCAGTTTCGACAAACTCTGCTATTAGCTCCTTTACTTTAGCCAGATATTTAGCTAACAAAGGCCTCTTAGTTTGATATCTTCCTTCAATCTGTGCTGAGACAAGCTGTGAGTCGGTGAAGACGTTGACATTCAGCGCTCCCTGCTCTCTGATCTGCTTCAGTCCGGCGATCAATGCTTCGTATTCTGCTTGATTATTTGACGTCGGAAAATTAAGCTGTAATGAATGTTCGAGTGACACCCCCTCTGGATTTTCAATGATGATCCCGGCTCCGCTTCCTTTGGAATTAGACGAGTTTTCAACGTATAATTTCCACACTGGATTCTCCTGTTGGTTAGAAGAAGCCGGGGTTAGCTCCACTACAAAGTTGGCTAAGGCTTAAGACTTGATGGCGTGCTGGGCTTCATATTTAATATCGAACTCGGACAATTGGATGGCCCAATTCATCATCCTTCCAGCTAAATCCGGCTTGTGCAGTACTTGTCGAATGGGTTGATTTGTTCTGACAACAACGGTGTGGCTTTGGAAGCATGGACGAAGTCTCTTTGCCATTGTAAGGAGAGCGAAGGCCACTTTTATAATTGGACTTATTTTTTACTATCCGTAACAGAAGACTCCAGCTCCAAATATTTTTTTGACCTCATTCTAAATTCCATGAGGGATTTTACAGGGTCTTTATAGATCGACTTGGCTAAACGGGACGATCCATTGAGCCCGGCACATATGAGATGTACGTGTACCTTCTCTTCCAAACCTTGGACTTGTAAGGTGACTTCCTTGAAGCGGTTCAAGTAACTTTGCAAAGTTTCTCCTGGTTGTTGGCGTACCTTTCCCAGAGCGAACTCGGACTTAGGTTGTTTCTTGCTGGTCGCAAAATTCAACAAGAACCTTTGTCCGAAATCTTTGAAATTTCGTATAGACCGAGGTGGCAGAGTGTGAAACCATGTCTGCGCGGCTCCGGTTAAGGTGGTAACGAAAATTCTTGAGATAATCGGTTCGTCAATCCCGCAAATGCACATCTGCATGTCGAATTCGTCAATGTGTACCTAGGGATCCTGGCTCTCATCATACTTTGATAGAAATAATCCATCAAAGTCTTCTATAAACTCAGCATCTAGTATTGCATCCACGAATGGACTGTTGTTCTACTGACCCTGACGATATTTTCTTCGATAAATGCCACCTTCCATTCTGGGTCAGGGTATGATTTCCGCTACCGGGCTTTCTCCTGCGTTACGATCTGGGACCTTGGTTGGGGAGATGCGAAATCCTTGATCGTTCCGTGTCCGGGGATGAGACAATCCCCCTGGTTCAGAATGACTAATCGGGCTGGGTTTTCTTACCTCGGCATTGGGAACTGAGGATATAATAACCAAAGTTTTGTAAAAAAAAATAAAAATAAATTAAATTAATAAAATAATAATATTTTACTGTAGCTTGGCGCTCCGAGCGTGGAAGTGGCGCTCCGAGCGTGGTACTGTAGCTGAAAGCTATTTTTTTCGTGATTTTTGGTGCCGTCAGCGCCAGAGTGGCACAAGGAGCGCCACAGATGCTGGAAATTGGCGCCAAGAGTGCCAAAGTGGCGCCAAGGGCGCCAGATGCACTGGAGTTTAGCGCCATCAGCACCAGAGTGGCGCCAGGAGCACGGTAAGTCGGTGCAGGCCATTATAAATAAAAGGCTCGCGAATTCTGGAGAGAAAACACTATTTCTCTTCTTCCTTGAGCCTCCACCACCATTAATGAGTGACCCAAGCTTCCCTAGCCATTGTTTGCTCACCAAATCACTTCTAAAAGCCATTAAACTTGTGAGAAACTCCTAGAAAGCTAAAATCCTTCATCCAAACCTCTTGCACCTTGGAGTTGAGAGGTTCCTTTTCAGAGGAAGAGTAGAACTCGAGATAGACAAGGAACAGCGGGGTTTCTCGGATACCGGAACCAGGAGAAGAGATTCAGAGGCCTTCCTTGCCAATTCTGAGGTAAGAATCTCGAGTTTCACCGATTAATTTCTGATTTGGGATTTTCTATGAATAGTGACCCATATGAGTTGTGGCTAAAATTAGCCCAGGGTCCTGTAGAGAAACTTACTTAGAACTGTGTAGTGATGAAGGATTAGCTTTCAGAATTAGATTTGGTGAACTTTGATTCTTGGCTCTGCTTATGAATGAGTGACTTATGTTGAGTCACTAGCTGATGGTTATATGACATGCAAGAGCCTTAGATTGTGACTGTGAGATGCCTGAGAGGCTACATGAACGGTGCCTTGAGTAAGGCATAGACCGTTCCAGCTATAATTGAGTCCTGAGGTATTGAACTGCACAGAGCTTAGAGTTCTCTATGTTGGCTTACCTTGAGTCTGGGGAGTGACTCTAAGCCTTGATGGAGCTGTGAGCTCATGATATGTGAACTGTATAGAGTCTGTGTGGACTCAGATGCTTTGATTGAGCCGATGAAAGCTTTGAGCTGATGGTTTGTGGCTTTGTGGAGTCTGTGATGACTCTAAAGCCTTGTGTTAAGTTGTGCTGGACCTAGAAGGGTCTGTGAGAGCCTAGTGTGTGCTGGGCTATGATGAACCCTAAGTTAGAGGATTTCTGATTATGCTATGTATGCTGTTTTACTTGGATTGGTTATGATCTGTGCATTTATGCCTTGGTTAGGGCTTGACACTGAGGGTGTCAGTGGTGGGTGCCACGGATCAAGGAGAGAACTGCAGAGCTAGGCTTTGTCAGGTAAGTTCTTGGTCCCTGGGGATAATTTCCCGCTTGTTTGTGCCCCACCACACTCCGGGAGGAGTGATGGTTGCATTCATGATGCATGCATTTGGTTGTTGCATCCTCATAATGATATGCATGTGCATCTATGCTTGAAAAATATATGATGCCTGTGATTAGATCTTCTGGCCAGTAAGATAGATATGGACCTCCCTAGGAGACGACTATTCCTCCTAGTCGGTTTGCTCATGGGTGATGATGATCCTGGGGTGATGATGATCCTCTAAGACCAAGAGATAGGTGTGTCCCGTTGCGGTTGATTGCCTATTCTCGGAGGTACCATATACGTGCATCCATGCATAAAGGGTAGCTCCCGATGAGATGGCACGGGTGTGAGTTTCGGTCTCACACTGAGGTTAGGCGTTGATGATGGTACGCCGTACATAGAGTAAGATGACTTGCTCATATTGTTATGAGGGCCGGGAGGCCAGGTCAGGAGACCATTTGTTGTGACTGCTTGATGTTTGTGTCATGGAGAGTGGGCCAGGGTGGAGGAGAGACCTCCCTGGACCCTGAGCATACTGAGACATGTATCTCACCCCGTGTGGGGATTCATGTTTTTTAGGTGACTCTTCTGAGAGAAGAGAGTAGCCTCAGGGCAGGAGGCCCTAGGAGAGGTGTTGCATGCATGATCTTGGATGACATGAAGAGAGCTAGATAGCTCATTTTGGCTTGGATGCTGTTTGTTGTTTGTTTGTACCCTGTAGAGGATTGTATGGCGTGTCTGCCCATCTGATGTATTGTACATGAGTATAGACCCTCGTGTGAGGGAGGACATTCTTTTGTATCACCACGTGTGTGGTGTGGAACTGATATATATTTGTACAGAACTTAATTATGTAATGAAAAAGATATTCCTCCTGAATATAACTTTGAGATATTTGGATTATCTGTCTATGAGTATATTGTGATAAAATGGATCAGCACGGGCATGTGTTATGTTATTGATATGATGCTTGTGATGATTATTGATAGTGAGTGTATTGCTGTGGTTGATAATCCATACATAATGTGATCAAGAAATACGATTTAGTCGCTTCCGCCTGGATTTCAAATAATGATTTAAGCGCGATTCTGATATTATTAATGATAATACACCGGGTGCACACGGGGTGTTACAGAGGACATCTGACGATGATTTCTCGCTGTAAGGTGATGTCCCTGGTTTTCTTCTTATGCCGGGTTCTCCATGTTTCTGATCCGTTGTTCTATGTCTTGGATGTGACGGTTTTCATCATGTCTCCATTTAGCATTGTGCTCGTCTAGTTTTGCAATCAAGTTCTGGACGTCTTCCTGTCGTTGGAGCGCTTACCGCTTTTCTAGGCTTTCAATTCGAGATAGAATCGAATCTGGAGCGTTAAGGATGAAGTGTTGTGTTGTCGTTGGCTCTGCCTCAGTAGCTGGTGGTGGATTGTTAGGCAGGCGTGATACTGGCAGAGCTGGGGAAGAAGCAGTATCTGAAACAGCATCTTCTGCTACTACATTTTCATAAATTATGTTTCTTGGTGGTTTGTCTCCTCCTTCTATTTGGTGGCTTCTTGTATTGACCATTGTGATTTTATGGGAATCGAAATTTATCGTTTCCCACAGACGACGTCAATGTTCCTGTTCATGATGAACGGGAATGTCCAACAGGGGTTGTTGGGAGATTAATATGGGATCAAGCTCTCTCTCTGAGGATGCTTATGGTGAATAAAGCACCCCAGGGATGAAGATCATGACAGAAAGAAGACACAACACAATTGGAGTGCAGTGTATGCTCTGTGTGAATGGAAAAGAGAGAGTTAGAATGTGTGTACCTTATTCTCTAAATGTAGCTCTATTTATAGATACAAACTTGTGAAGTCGTGGGTGAAGAGATGCCCCCACGATCTTATCCGAGATATTCAGTTACTGACTTGAGGTAGTTGAAATCACGTTCTGGTCACTAGTATTTGCTGAGGAGGTGGATTGACTTGGTCATAAATGGACCTCTTTTATAATTGGGCCTATCTTTTACTATCCATAACACTATATAAAAAATTAGATTATGTTATCTATTAACTCCTTTAAATTCAATTATTAGGACACTTTAAAAAAATGCTAAATTATCATAGAGGATGTAATTACCTTGATATCGCCACGGCAAACTTAAGATGCATCTATAAAACCATCGAAGAATATCCTATTTATAGACATTTGGTTGAAGAATTAAAGTTCTTGCTAACATCAAATTATGATGATGAGTAAATAAGATCATGTACTCTAAATTTTGTCTTGTCAGTCTTTTTATCGTTGTCTATAATACACTAATTTTGTATAGTATCTTGTTATTTTTAATATAAAAATTCACATTGCATGGTTAATTTATTAGTTTGTATAAGAGAAATCAAACTAAAAAAATTTCACTCATAAAGAGGATTTTAATTTTAAATTTTTTTAAATATTATTTTATCACTACTTTATCAAGTACATATGTGAGAACACGTCTGGTTCTAAGTATTATCTTGTGGTAATTTTTAATCTCCAGTGGTTTAAACTTATTAAAATCGTTAATTATAAATTCATGAAGGATCAAAATGAATAAGAT
>PYAF01000095.1:185433-211330 GCA_007407185.1 Glycine tomentella | reverse complement strand
AAGTGATTAAGATTTTTAAAAATATTCTAAAAAAAGAAAAAATTCCTAAAAGCATGATTATTGAAGAATAACTCTTACAAACGCTTTTATTCAAAATAAATATTTAATTTATATTAAATTTGTTAGAACTATTTAATATAAGAATGCGTTTTTTTATTAATAAAGATAAGAATTGATTTTTTTTATAAGAATTGATTTTTTTTTGTGAAGTAGGAAAATCAAGACTAGGATTTGTTTGAATATAAGACTAGAAATTCTTTTGAGAACTTATATACTGAAAAAAAAAATATTTTCAGTAGAAAAACTTTGAAAAACACTTGTGACTTGTAATTAAACATACCCTTAGAAAACTAGGTTAACATAATTGATTTGTTCACAAATGAAAAAAATGAGATTTTGATATAAATACATATATACACTTGTATAACAAATAATATAAAATAATACATAGGTTAAAATAATCCTAATCATAATTTACCTTACATTACAAAAAAAAAAGGAAAAAATATGTGTTTAGTTCCTTCCTGTATTTTGTAATATTCTAAATTTTAATCTTTGTACTTCACCAGCGAACATTCTAATCCTGAACTTTTAAAAATAAGTGTAATTGTGATTTTTATCCGTTGAGCGATGACCCTTCCACTTGCCACCATCGGGACTTTCATCCATGCTCAAACTCTATCTAGCATGAGGAAACCTTTAAATACCTCCATTACCTTTTGAGAGGCCTACGCCCCATAGAAATTATCTACCTGAGAGAGACTGTTCCTCGACCTATGGGTCCTAACACAAGGTTAGAATTCTATCTCTTCCAGAGTAGTATCTCACTAATGGCTCTGGCCCCCCTAGAAGGAGGCTTTCTTTACACTCTACCTAAACTGCACAAGAAAACACAAACCCATGAAACACCTCAGCTTCATAGGGTCTTTCTATCCAAGTGCAAGTAGTTTGCATCTTCTAAGACCGTTATAGTTATGACCATTGTTTCCTACATGACGTTTGTACTGAATGACTAAAAATACTAATTTTATAAGTCCAGGGACCAAAATGTTCAAAAGTGAAGTACAAGGATTAAAATAAAGAATTTTACAAAGTATAGAGATTAAAAACATATATTTTTAAATAATTCATAATCATAACGTAAGACATTTTTCCAGTAAAAAAATATTAGGCTAAAATATTCAAATGGTTCCTTAACTTATTTTTTGGTTCTAAATTGGTCCCCTAATTTTTAAAAGTTTTACAATGGTCCCCTTACTTATTTAATTAATGATACATTAGTCCTTCTTGAAAACATATCATTTTCGATTTTCAAGCATGATTTGAACCTTTTATTGGTTGATTAAAGATATGAAACTTATCCTAGTAGATTCGTCTGCATGAAAATTATTAGAATCAACTAATGTTTGAAACAAAAGGATCATAAACAATGTGAAAATCGCATGAAAAGTAAGCCTCATAAGTAATAAAAAAGAATATGATATTAGTTTCTTTTTTGGTATGCACATTAGTTGGTTTCGTAGTTTTCATATTGATGAATCTAATTAGGTAAGTTTTACATTTTGAATCAATAAGAAAAAGTTCAAAATTGTGCTAAAAAATTGGAAATGGTATGTTTTTTGAAAAGACTAACATGTCATTAATTAAAAAAAGTAAGAAGACAATTCTAGAACTTTTAAAAATTAGAAAATCAATTTAGAACCCAAAAAATAAGTTAATGGACCAAAAGATCACTTGTAAGATATAGAAGAGGGTGAGACAACACCGTTTGGATTGCGTTTGATATATAAAACACAGTGACCTCTCTACTACGCTTCTAGCCCTAGGGTGTTGCTCTCAATTTTTTATCTTTAGATTCGTACTTCTAATCACAAACTTATTTTATTTAACTTTTCTGACATTAATGTGTGTGGCTATTGATGTTATCAGTTTCATTTATGAAAACTAGCAGTGTTCTTTAGTCTGGATCAACCCAATAAATACAACGATCCAAACCAAATCAATTAAATTCAATATTGATTGGTTCAGGTATTGGATTTACTTTCCAAACCCTAATGAATCCAAATCAAACCAAATATATTTTCATATTTATTTTTATTATATATATTTTTAATGCTTCTAAATGTGCTACTACTGTTGTCATTTTGAGTCTCTTTAAGGTTTCACAAATGACAGAAGCTGCGTTCCACTTCCACACTTGACACAACAATTCCACGGCTAGCCCTAACACCTTATTCTCCTTGAGTCCCTAATTCTCACTGTCGTCGCAAGCTTGAAGTCTGTCTGAGTTCCCTCTCACTGTCGCCACAAGGTGCGTTTTTTTTTTATCACTCTGTAATTTTTTTAGTTGCAAATCCGATGACCTGACGGGTTGGTTCGGTTCGGGTTAGACAAAAGAACTTAAAAAATCGGAACCAAACGAACCACTGAAAATAATTGGTTTGGATTTTGTTTTCATCAAAATCCGAACCAAACCGACCCGTGAACACCCTGAATTCAAAACCATTTAATTTTAGCATTTTGTAGTGTAAGTATATCAGTATCAAAATCAAGCATGTTGCATTTAATAATTTGTGCGAAAACTGAATAGGTTAAAATTAAACACTGTTTGTTAGAGTTGATCACACATTGAAGCTCGACGAGTTCATTGTTAAGATTTTGTTTTCAAATTGCTTTGTGTTGTAGTTTTTTTACTCAACTTTTGTGATTTTAGAGTGAATCGTGAAATGGGTTGGAAAGCAGCTGAGAAACTCATTAGGCACTGGAAAGTTCTCAGAGGGGATAATGTAAGCCAAGCCAAATCCTCCAACATATATATTGTTGCTTGTTCTTTCCCACTTTTCACTTTTTATTTCGAAATAATAATAATAATAATAATAATAATAATAATAATAATAATAGTTATTGACTCATCACACATTTATTCATTTGTAACAGGTTATGATAATAAGGGGTAAAGATAAGGGAGAGACTGGGACTATTAAGCGTGTCGTTCGCTCTCAGAATCGCGTCATTGTTGAGGGTAAAAATCTGGTAAGTGATAAACATGGCACTCAATATCACAATTTAGGCATTCTATTCTATTGTTCTAAAGTCCAATATTCCATAGCTTTTGCTGAAGTATCTGTAATTTCCATTCCATTATCAATGTGACTTGCAGAATCTTTATTAATTATCTAATTGGGAATTGAACATGTGGCTGTGTAAATTTATAGGTGAAAAAGCATATCAAGCAAGGGCAAGGTCATGAAGGGGGCATCTTTACTGTTGAAGCTCCAATCCATGCCTCCAACGTGCAAGTTCTTGACCCAGTGACAAGGTATGCACATCTGTTTGTTTAGAAAATTAAACTGGTGATTGCATCTCCTGAGGTTGGGATGACATATATCAATTAACGAACTTTTACTTATGCAGGAAGCCTTGCAAGGTTGGAACTAAATATCTTGTAGGTGGTTCTAAAGTCAGAGTATCCAGAGGAATAGGAGCATCTGGATCCATAATCCCTCGACCTGAGATCTTAATGATAAGAACTACCCCACGACCTACTGTGTGTAAGTATCTAAAACACTTATGTCTTTTTCTTGTCTGAGTTGTGTTGTTGATAAACATGGCAAGAACCAAGAGAGAATTGTCAAAAAGTGAGAAACTGAAATTGTACTTGGATTGAAATGAGAAAGGTGTGTGCAACAAGCCAATACTATGGCTTATGTAGACCATATTTATCAGAATCTCACGATTCTCTATTTGAAAGACTTAATATGTTACGATACATGAATGAATCATGTGAATCTTACAATTCACAAGATTCAAGGATTTATTGTTTTTTATTTTCTTTCACCAATTCTCATGAAAAAGTTGAACACTTATAAGCTTAAATAAAGGGAATTGGAAGAACACCTGTGAACATATCCTCTTTGATTACTCCACTACTGTATTTGTTGCTCACTCATTTAATGCATGTACTCTATTTAGCTATTTAATTGCTTCATTTCCAACTACTAAAATAAAGGCTTCACAAACTCAGATTTAATAAAACTCATGCATCTTATCAACCTTGTGTTGTTAGGAGCTCTACTTACTCCAGTTGTAGTAAATGCAAAACTTGTATGCATACAAGGTATTCAGTGGGAAATCTATGATTTTTCAATTATCAAATATTTCTAAGATACATTTAAACAGTTTTCAGAAACATTTAATATCTTATCCTATTTGTTATTTATTTTTTGGCAGTTGGTCCCAAAGATACTCCAATAGATCTTGTGTTAGAGAAGACTTATGATGCTAAAACAGGAAGGGGCATGCCTGAGCTTTAAGGAGATTAGGTACCTTATTCAAGTTAGGTAGTTGCTATCATGATGAACAAGATAGGGAATGAGTTTGTCACATGCTTTGTTTATCATGATTCTGTTGAATTGCTTTCAAATTTTTGTGTTTAATGTGATCACATTGGTTGCTAATAGCTAAAAATAAGTAATAATTCTTCTCCTGCTTAATTGATGTTATCTCCTTCAAGGACCATACTTCACTTTCACTCCATAATTGTTAAAGTGAGTGAAAGAAAAAACATGTTTGATAATCAAAATTTGATTATGGTTCTAGTGATTTAGTTAATTGGGTTTATCCATCCATGTTTGATTTGAGCTAGATCCTCCAGCCCCCACCCCACCCCTCCAAGGCCTTTGATTTTGATGTCACATTCTAGTATTCTACATGGTGGAACTCTTTTTTCCTGTTTAATCAAACCTTCTTGTACAAAGTTAGGATGCATGAAAATGCTCTTTTTTTTTCCCTTGATGTTATGAAAAGCCTCTGAAGATACCTAACTCTGAAAACTAACTTATTGGGTAAATTGTTTTGGTTTGGTGTTTCACGTGGACTTAGAAGAATTGCTGAGTTTTAGCCTGCTCCCTGATCAGGGTGCATAGGCAGTGGCGGATCATTTAAGAATTGCCCGTTGCTCATTAAGAAGTAGAAGTGATAACAAATGTCTAGATAGAATATTATAGTTGCTACTTTTATGTTTGTGGTTTTTGTTTAAAAAAATAAAATAATTTTATATTTTCACTATTATTTATATATTCTTTTGGCCTGCTCAAAAAAATTAGTCAAGCTCTGCCACTGTGCATAGGTGCACCTCATTTTTTAGCTTTTTGTTGTAAATACCATTTCTTTTTTTTACGTTACTATATTTATATTTGATAAAATCCTCAATTTGATATTCTGAAATTACATATGTCTTATATTTGATAAAATCCTCAATTTGATATTCTGAAATTACATATGTCACCGGATTAGTTCTTAGTAAACTCTGGTCACCAAATTACCCTTAAGAAATTTAAATCATCATATTAGTCCTCCAAAGATTATCACTAAATTATTCCTTGAAAGATTTAATGTCACCAAATTAGTCCCTTAGACCCTTAGAGATCTAGAATTTTATATTTACCACATAAGACCTTATATAGGACTAAAATGGTGACAAAAAGAATCTTTAACATTGTGTTTAGATAATGCATTTGAAGATAACAATGTTATTTTCAAAGGTATTCTAATTGCTACTCTGTAATGCTCTAGTTGGGTATTTTATAGAAGGATTTAAAGAATTTTCTCTTAACATTTTAATCCTTTGATAAAACCAGGAATTTAAAATTCCATCAAAATGTGGGTTTTTAAATTTTCTCATTCTCCTTCATCCAATAGAACCCAGCATCTTCCTACCACAAACAGTCATACCTCCACTGAAACCCATCTCTGCAACTTAGTTGTGCCTCCATGTGTAAACCTGAAAACACCAGCAAAACTCTCCCCACCCCCTTTTCTTTGCTGCTGTTAGCCTGTCACTGCATTATGTAGGTAAATTAGGAAGGTTGGATTTGGGTGTTAATTTCAGATTATGATAGGAAATAAAATTTCTAGAATTATGGGGATTGGGGAGAATAAATCAGGAATAAATTAATCCCTGACATTACGTATTTTTAAGAATGGGTTTGTATTATTTCTTATCTATTTATATGCTTGTTCAACAGAACGGGGAATTAAGCAGAATAAAAATTATTATCTTCTTTTTCTGCACATTAACCCAGCCCGAGTCCCTTCATCTCCATTTCTGCACCCTCCTCTGCCAAAACTGCACTCCCATTAGCACTGCCAAAACCTCTATGCTTAGCCCCCCATAGAGTTGTTGCCCTCCAAACTAGGTGCACTTCCATTTCCAATTCACAGTTCTCCTAAATAAGCTCACTACTAGTTCCTTAGCTTTTTGTTATATTTGGTTGAACCCAATACCTATGTTCTGAATCCCAATGGAAATACCTTCAAAGTTTGATAATTCAACCATATGATTTCACAATTGTATGGAATTTGATTTCTTCAATAAGAATTCAATTGCTTGGCATTTCAAAATATTTGACATTTTAAAACACTTAATCCAAACTGTTATTAGGGACAAATTTGGTGACCAAAATTTCTGGAAGATTAATGTAGTAATCTATGTAACTTAAGTTCTCCGTATATTTTGACCCAAAATAAACTCTATTACTTTAATGTCCTTGGTTTTGAAAAGTAACTTCATTCTTGGAAGACAACACTCCCTAACCAAAGATTTCTAGAGGATTGAGCAAGGCAGAGCTGCAGAGGGGTGATAGTTGCGTATTAAGATTCCAATGCTGTATGAGTGAACATTTGCTTGATATTTTTAGTGGCAACCAGTGGTGATTTTCCTGATCCATCGAAATGCAGCAGCACTGCAGCAGGGTTTTCCATTTGCAGGTCTAGTGGTCACAGATGATGAATTTATTTCTAAATTATGTCATTCTATTTATCTTTTTATGTACTGTTAAGCAAAGGCCAAATTCAAATTGTTGGATTTGTTTCCGTTTTCTGATGAATATGAAGAGTGTGCCTACTAATGTCTATTATTCTTCCTTTCGAAGTAATTAGACTTTATCTCTTCAAACCCCTTTCAAGAATCAAGAATTGAAGTTAAATCTATTCTTCTATCAACAAAAATGAAGTCATCCTATTGAGCTTGGTGAGGAAAGTGTCCAATAGCATGAAGTGATACAACTATTATTTGCTGTTTAAGTGTTTCTGAGAAAGAACCGTGCAACTCGGTAAACATGTTATGCGTGAGGACTAAAGGCTGAAAATGTGAAGAAAAAGAAAAGAAAATTTCGTACATAACTTTTGTGCTGGCTCATGCGATGAACGTGACATTTTAGTTATCTATTTAGGGTGGTAAGCTTTTTTAAAAATACTTCTAAAAGAAGAAAATAAGAAGAAAAAAATGAGATGAGTTTTTCTATAAGCAAAAATAATTTCTCCATTAGCTAATTTTAGAAGTTTACCATCAATATGGTTTCTCTAAAATATGAGATGAAGTTTACAAATGAGCTACTGGAAAACTCATTGTAAGTTATAGAGAAGTTCATTTTTTTTTTCTTATTTTCTTTTTCTAGAAGTATTTCTTGAGAAGTTTACATCCAAACATATCCTTAATATGTTAGCTTTTATACTAATATTTTATGTTATTTCATTTTAAATTGTTAAAAAATATTTGAGACAAAAATCGGTCTATTAATTTTGACAAATTGAAAGAATCTTGTCAGGGTTCACGATCAAATTCAAAAAAACAAATAATTATTCATGGTGTGTCTTGATGGGGAAAAAGGCAATAATATGATTTTATAAGTGTGCTATTTTAGAAACTTAACAACATATGGTACCTAAGAGCAATGATTGATTATGAAAGAAATTAAATTAGAATGACCCACTCACTTAGTACCACAATAGAATAGAGGGATATGTTTCCTGATACACCATTCTACTTTTTAAAATTTCAAAAAATGTCCTCCTGTATTTCTTCTTCTTGGGCAATCAGCTTATGGATGGTAAGAACCTTACGGATTGGTCCATACAAATAATTTTTTTTATTAAACCTATAAATTTTTATTAAACCTATAATTTTTATTTAAATCTATGATTTTTATATGTAAAAAATACTTTAATTATTAGATTAAAATTCATTATTACAAAATTTATTATGTAAACTTATGTGTATTAAACATACATTAAAAAATTTAGTGTTATATGTAGTAATATTAATTATTTTTAACATAATTGGGTTATTAGCTCAATTGGTTAGAACATCGCGTTAATAAAGTGAAAGTCACAGGTTTGAGACTTGCATGCATCCAACCTCCCCAACTAAATATAGGGTCCTTCATGCATATTGCCATTATCCATAATCATTCTAATTCCATTCAATTACTCACGACTAGACAAAAATTCCTTATCAAAAGACATATTCTCTCTAGCCTCAAATATAAGGGGAAAAAACACTTTTTGTTGGTTTCAAATATACTTAAATGTTTTTAATTTTGGTCTTATAATTTTTTTTGGTTTATTGTTAGTCTTTATAAGTTTGTATTTTTTATTTTTGTCCATGCAAGTGTTTTTTTAATCATTTTTAATTCCTAATAAGTTTTCACCTTGAATTTAGAATAATTATTCATTTTGAATAAATACTTTCTAGAACAGTCATATCTTTTCAAAAGGAATCTAAGTTTTTCTAAATACTATTCAACCCCGTATGTTATTTATTCACTTCAATAGTAAATAAAAGCAAAAGAAATTTAACATTAGAGGCCAAGACATTCATTGTCATCCTCATTAGATTGAATTGACTCAATAAATTCAATGATCCAAACCAAACTTTTCAAACTAGTTCAGATTGATTTGGTCAATTGGTTATTTTCACTTCAAATCAAAATCAAACCAATTACACTTAGTTCAATTTTTGGATTTAGCTTTTTTTGACATGATGACTCAATCAATGTTTATGAACTTTAAATTAATACATTTTAGACTTTGGTGCTTGAATTTTCTTCTAGTTTTGTCCTTTTTTTCTTTATAACAACAACATTTCCTTTATAAAATAAGGATAATAATAACTTTGACAACTGTACAATTTCAACACTTATTTGTAATAAAAGTTTCTTATAAGAGTTTATAGTAATGATTATTGTAACTTTTATAAGTATAATTTAAATAAAACTATAGAATTCCAAAACATGTTTTTCTTCATGAATGAAGTATATAAAGAACATTTATTTTCTTCAAATAAATACTATCATTATAATAATAATTAAAATGAGGAAGTAAATAATAACAATAGTAACCAAAATCACACCCCACATGAAGATCAAAGGGCTAGGTCTTTTCAATTTCTCTTATGTTCATTTTGTTCATAGGCATTCATATAAGTTCATCATGATTTTCATTAAAAATGAACACTTCAATCCATATAAATTAATAATAACATACTAACAGTTTTTATAGAAGTATTATAACAATATAAGATTAAACCATGGAATGAGAGGACCTTGAGATCCATTTCTATACTCCCATAATATAAAATCCTATTAAAAAAATACAACTTCACCCATATCTATTTCTCCTGTGCTCGGATGAAGTTCAGATTCTTACCCTCTTTTCCTCTCTCAAATTCATGTCACTCTCCCACCACCGAGGGAGGACTTCAAACTATGCTTCTCTCTAGCTTTTACTCTACTTTCTCTAAAACTCTCTACTATGAGAATTTTGGTGTGAAAAACTAAGGAATAAAGGTTGGTATTTATAGGCTAGGTTGGGAGACAATGTGATAAATAGAACTAATGATGGATAAGAACTCATTAGTCCTATGGTTACTAATCCTTTAATTGTCCATTATTCTCTCTATCTTACCTTTTCATTTTCTAACTTATTTTGTGTTTATTTTAATAATTCTGTTTGCATTTATAAAATGGTGATTCTGTTACTTAAATGCTATCCACACCCCTCTTTAGAAACTGTCCTGTTTTACTTTTAGCACTTTTTTTTTCTGTGATTCATACCCCCTTCATCTTTTTATTTTCTAGGCCCAAAACTAATATCTTTTAATTCTAGGCCTGTAATAACAACACAGAGAATAAACAACTGAATTATTAAAACATGTAAAATATAATCATAAAAGAATTCACCCATGATCTAAACATTACACAAATTATACAATAAAATATTTTAAAAGAATTACTTGCAATGTCTCACGACAATAATTCTTTAAAATCAAACAAGAAATATTTAAGAAATATTAAATTTCCTAAAACATAAATTCCTATAAGGTGAAAATTGGGATGTTATAGTAATGACCTTATAAGAAACATTACATAAATTTATAGGTCTAAAATCCTTCGATTTTGTAACATGCTCAACCTTAGGAATAAGAGAACTAAGAGTCTCATTAATGCCATGGACCTTCTGAGGAACCCTGAACACATTTTGTACCAATTTGACAAGAGCCTCTGATAGTATACAACTTGAAACCCATCAGGCCCTAGAGCTTTGAAAACACCCATGCAAATGCTATGAACTTCTTGAGAGAATATAACAGCTCCTAATGCCTCCAAAGAAGTAGCATCAAGTGTAGAGAATATACCTTTAACCACAAGCTCTTGATAAGCATGGTCATCGACAAACAGTTCCTCATAATATTGAGTCACTCTACTCTTCATCTCATCAAGGTTAGATATCCAACTCCCACTGGAAATTTCATTCTCCGTTGCATTTTAATCAACATCATATATAGTCTTTACTCCAGATTACCTCTTTTCTAAGTAAAAGGGTATCTTTGTAATCCAACATCAATGAGGTTGGCAACTAGGAATACAATTCGTGGATGGACTATCAGAACCCCCTCTCATTTAGTGTTGGTGAAGGATAGAGTTAAAGTCTCTTATGACTGCCTAAGCACTGTCAATCTCACTAGCTAAATCTCTTAGAACATCCCACAAATTCTGACGATACTGATATTGAGGGCTAGCATTAACAACAGTTAGCAATCAATTACCAAAAGTTCCTCTAATTAACTTTCATATGAATATGGTACTTGGAGCTTCCCAGAATCTGAACCTTCCATATACTAGAATCCTATAGACACCAAATTCCACCAGACTGTCCCATGACCTTTTCAACAAAAAATTGATCCAACCATATGTTCTAAATAGTTATTTCTGCCTTGGAGCCACTTACATGGGTTTCCATCTAGAAAATCAAGGAAGTAGAATATTCCTCAAGATATCTTTAATAAGAGAATAAAATCCTCTATTTGAGGTCCCATGACAATTCCAAGATAAAAAATTCATCATAACATATTGGAAGGTTTGGTCACTACAAGACTAGAAACTTTCTCCTGGCACACAACCATTGGGATAATCAACCTTCTCCATCTTCGTGGCATGTTGCAATCCATTTATCCAGGAAGCACAGAGGACAAACCTCCCTGGATGACATTACGTTGTTGGTGGTGCAAAAATTGAATGGTTTGTTCATTAGGACCTGTCACTTTGCAAACAGGAAACAGGGTCAACCATTCTACTATTCTCTCCAAAGACAAAGGCTTCACTTGCTCGTTGAAGAGACTGAATCAATTTGAGTTCCTCCTCCTTGTCGACCTTAGTGACCTTATTTGCAAAATCCTTGACAAAAGAAGATGATTTCAGGGTTGACTATTTTCCCTTCACGGGCTTTGCAATTTGATCAACATTGTTGGGGTTAATAGTTGAAGACAAAACGACCTTACTTTGTTTTTCTTTTGGGCTTATTTTCTTAGCAGGCCTAGATTTGTCTATTTTCAAGACCATGACCTTTTTCCCTCCGCATCTACTAAATACACTATAACATTTTCTTATACACTATAAAAAATTTTCATAATGGCAAAAATACCCTCACTTGTGCTGTTTGCTTTTTCTGTTGCTTGGAAGCAGCTTTGGTCATTCATTTGAGCTTGTGTTTTCAGTGTGGTTGGTCGCAGGGTGATATTGGCTGTGCATGGGAGGTGGATTTGGTCGGAGGGGTAGTCGTGGTGGTGGTAACTGCGTTCACCGTGATCAGTCGTCGGAGACGCGTCGTTGGCGGTGTGAGCGAGATAAGTAAGTTTTGTTACTTACAGATTACGTAATCCGTATGAATGATACGAATTACATAATCCGTATGAATGATACAGATTACGTAATCCATAAGTTATAATTTGATAAAAGCAAGGTATGGATTGAGTAATCCGTATGGTTCATACAGATTGACTAATTTGTATGGTTCATACGAATTGACTAATCTATATGCACCAGAAATTGTTTTAAAAAAATTAAATATATTTAGGTGCTTTGTTTAGGATATTTAATAATTTTGAATATTTTATTTGTAAATTTTGTTATTATTGTAGTATAAATTTGTATTGTATATTGTATGAATATGTAATAATGATGTTGCCCAAAAAATATATAATTGGAAACATTACGATTTTAATGTTAGTATGTGTGTGTTTGGTGAATGAAATAATTTTATTTTGATTTGTTAAGATGGACAACGACGAGTAAATTTATAACAATATTATGTGTGAAGATGTTAATATGGAGGAAGACATTGGTGAAGAAGCTGATGCATTTGAAAATGTTAATTGTTCAGTTGATTGTTCAGCAGGATTCAATACCGACAAGGTATATATTTGATTTAACATGTAGTTAAAGTAGTTTAGTGATTGAGTTTAACTATACAAATGATAGTACCCAACAATGAATGTTCCAATTTTGTAGGTGTTTGTTTCCCATGAGAATGTATTGAAATGGACTCGAAGTGTTGCATTTGATAATGGTTTTGTAACTATCATAATGAGGAGTGACATGGCAAATGGAAAACTAGGAACAACATCATATTTTATAATTGGTTGTCAAAGGAGTGGAAAGTATAGATCATTCAAAAAAGATTTTGTACCTATAACGGATAGCAGTAGAAAATGTGAATGTCCGTTTAAGCTGAGAGCAAAACCCGGCCCAAGAGGTGAAGAATGGGTAGTGAAGCTAATATGTGGCATGCATAATCATAGTTTGGCTAGGTTATTATGTGGACACGCATATGCTGGTCGGCTAACTGAGGAGGAGAAGATCTTGTTGCTGATATGACAAGGTCGATGGTGAAGCCAAAGAATATTCTTTTAACTTTGAAGGAGCACAATGCCAATAATTATACAACTTTGAAGCAAGTATACAATGCAAGGTATGCATACCGCACGCAGATAAGAGGTAATAACACTGAAATGCAACAGTTAATGAAACTTCTTGAACGCGACATGTATATTCATTGGCATAGAATGAAAGAAGAAAATGTTGTACGTGACTTATTTTGGACACATCCAGATTTAGTGAAATTAAGCAATGCATATCATAAGGTCTTCTTGATAGACAGTACATACAAAACAAACAGGTATAGACTTTCTTTACTTGACATAGTTGGTGTGACACCTACTGGTATGACATTTTTTGCTGCATTTACCTATTTAGAGGTAGAGTGGATAAACAATGTTGTGTGGGCCCTTGAACGCTTTAGAGGGATTTTGTGAAAAGTGAATTTTTCCTATAAGTCATTGTTACCGATAGAGATTCAGCATTGATGACTGCTGTGAAAACTGTTTTTCCAATGTCAACCAACTTATTGTGTCGGTTTCATATTAACAAAAATGTGAAGGCAAAGTGTAAAACTTACATTCGCCAAAATTTGGCATGGGACTTTGTCATGGAAGCTTGGGGGACTCTTATTGATTGTGGTACTGAGAAAGCTTAAGATGAATATGCACCATGGCCTGCGTTTGTTGATTATGTGAAAGAAACATGGTTGGATCCTCTTAAGGAAAAAATTTTAACTGTATGGACAAATACCACACTAATATGTGTGGCACTCTTGTTCGCAAACAAGGTACAACTGACTAGGTGCAGCAAATAGGCTCTGGCTGCTTGTACCCAATGCCTTGCGGCACACTTTGCAACTTATAACTCGCGGAGCCAAGACAATCGAACATATGCCCCGTGGCATTGTTCAATCTCAACTTCGATTTCGTCAACTGTAACCTGAAGCAACTCCACCAGTAATGTTGTTGCCTCCCCGGTGTCAATCGGATCATACGTCTAGAAGGATCCCATTATTGGGAGTTGCAACAACGCCGCAACATCGTCCAACGTCAGGCTCACTTCTCTGATGGGCAAGTGGAAGCTGTTGGTCTCAGGGTGCCATCGCTCCACAAATGCAAATAGCAAGCCTCTCTCTCCAGTCTCCACAGAGGTACATATCAATGGGCTTAACCCAGTACCTGCCACTAACCCTTCAATCTCAGGTGTCGGTTTGTCAAATTTTGCAACTTTACATCCATGAGAAGCCAATTTCAACTCAGCACGTTCCTGAAATAAATTTAAGCGTTAATAACAAACATTACATTGCTAATATATTAACAGTTGTATGTAGTTAAACATATTAATACCTCTCTAGACCACACTCTAAGCGCTACATGGTTAATGTAGCCTGTCAAAACCGAGGAATCTTCTGGGCCACCTGGGAAAGACTCTGACTTGCTGGCAACATCATCTGCCACTAGAATGTCGGGGTCCACATGTTCTTCATGAGCCCCACCTTCCTCAGCAACAGCCTCAGCTGCTCGTTGTCTTCTTACCGATGTTGTGGGCCTACGACGTTCGCTGTCTTCTTCTTCATTATCTCCACTGTGTGTTCCAGGCACTCGGTCGCCAACTTGCCCTAAAGCCCGATGCATACCTCTTGTTCTTGCCATGATCTGTGAAAATTCTTAATGGACTTAGTCCTAAATTTCAAACAAACTCATAACTTCATCAACAACCATGTCATACCAATCAATTTACAATTTTTATGCTACACACATTACACACAAATCTAACAAACATATATACATATACCCATAATCAAGTGTTGAACCCACAAGGTACTAAAGTCCAATTTCAAAGCATATCCTATCTAAAACTCATACAATTTCCATGAGGTTCATCAATTAATCAAAACATAATGCCTACACATGTTCTCAAATTGTATATTAATCATAACACAACACATGGGTCCCATTACCACACTATTCAGTATTCACTATTTCTCGATGCCTATTTGTACTTTTATGTATTTGTTTGCATTTGTAGGCATGCTCCATACGGACATAACATATACACAAAAAAACACTTTCTCCCATTAATGGAAATCTTCAATACTGCAGCTCAAATGTACTAGCCTCATTCTATTGCTACCTTCATTAGTTTTTCATTCAGTAATTCTTCCTTTACCCAATTTTTATTTGATTATTGCTTCTTTATTAGCTTTTTATTACCTAATTCTTCGTTGCATTTAGCGTTCAATTTTTTATTACATCTAGTAATTCAATAATTGGTTATAATTGCACCATAAAAGAATGTGTTTACTCAATGCACACAACTCTCCAATGTGAATTAACTTAAAAATGAAAATGTCAATATATACTAATCTTAATCTTCGTTGAATATCAACCTATTATATTTATTTATGTTTTGATTAACTTAATTTGTTATATTCAGTCATTCTTATTTAACTTTATAATAACTTTAAATATTAAATATAATATAACTACATGTATAATTGTCAATGATAAACATAAATCACAAGCAAGTATATATCACATACAATGCTGCCTTAATTCCCCTAATATACCAATCCATATACAGTCATTCAAATTTCAACATGCTAACATACATAAATTAATCAAATTTTCATAAATTTCAAACAGCTCTTAAGGTTTTAAGGCTCATACGGATCAGGTAATCCGTATGGACCTTACGGATTGCACAATCCGTAAGGTTCATACGGATTACCTGATCCATATGGACCTTATGGATTGTGTAATCCGTAAGGTTCACACGGATTACCTGATCCGTATGGACATTACGGATTACACAATCCATACGTTTCATACTGATCATGTAATCTGTATGAACCTTACGGATTACACATTTGGTACGCTTCATACGGATCAGACAATCCATATGGACCTTACGGATTGTGTAATCCGTAATGTCCATACGGATTGCATGATCCATATGAAGTGTAAAACCTTCTTACGGATCCTTCAATCCTTGCCATCCTCACGGATTTCTCAATCCGTTCGACACCACCACAATACCAGGAACCTTACCTTCGTCGACGACGCAGCGAACGACCTCCACCAAGAACGCAACCACCAATGCTGCTGCGCTGCCTGTACGAACGCGACCGGAGAAGAAGATGCTGCGAAAGGCTTATGGTGTAGGAGAAGAGAGAAATCGAAAAAGCGCCTGTACGGTTTTCAAATTTTTTATATTTAATAAAACTAATTAAAAAGGTGATCTTGGAAAGGCACTGTAGCTATATAGTGTATAAGAAAATGGTAAAGTGTATTTAGTAAATGCCTTTTCCCTCCTTTATTATCTTGACTACCAATTAGACTTGTCAAAACGGGTTCAACCCGCGGGCTAACCCGTTTTGGCTCACCAAAATTGGTGGGTTGGGTTGCTTAAATGTTGGCTCACTTTGATCCCGGATTATTTTGACCCGGCTCACATAACCCGCAAGCCACCTGGGTTGAACCCGGGTGAGCCGGTTTGGCTCACGGGTTTCATTAAAAAAAAAATCACTCATACTCACGTGACTCACCACTCACTTAGTCACTCTTAGCACTCACGGGTCTCTCACTCTCACTCTCAGACTCACACTCTCACTCTCACTCACCAAAACAAAAGGAAAAAAGGCAAAAAGTGAAACCCAAAATGCCAAAACGCGAACCCTAGCTGCGCCGCCATCCCACAGTCGCGACCACCACGCCACCGCCACCGCGTTGAATCGAAGCCAACGTCGCTAGCCCAACGCCACCGCCACCGCGTCAGATCTGCCGGACCGCCACCTTGGCCACCCCCTTCCTCCCTCCGTCGAGCTTCATTTCTGGAGAACGGTATGCTTCTTGAGAACTGGTTTATTTGTTTGTATTTTTCGGTTGGTATAGTTGTTGGGCTGTGCTTTGCTTTGATTGTAATCCAAGATGTGCTTTTTCATATTTTATATACCATTTGGCCATGTTTCTTTCTCTGGAGTAATCTTCATGACAAATGCTTTGGTTCATTGTTCTCAGAATTCAATTACTTTTAAGTTTTATTTGGATGCTTTATATTTGCCTCACCCTTTTAATCCCGTAGCAGTTTTATGGCTTTGGTTCATTGCTCTCAGAATCAATTACTTTTAAGTTTTATTTGGATGCTTTATATTTGCCTTACCCTTTTAATCCCATAGCAGTTTTATGGATTAATATGATTTGTTTTATGTTGCTAAAGAGCTTTGATATGATTCCCATACACTGTATTTTGAATGTTTGAAAATAAGATATGATTTGATTTGGTTTAGGAATCAAATTCTATGTTTTGGAATTCAATTAAATAAGATTGATTTATAGCCTAGTGCAACATATGGGTTAAGTTTATTCAGTTTTTAAATTTTTTCCTTACCCGTCCTCTTTTAAAAAAACATTTTTAATTGGATGTAATTGGTTACCATAGGAATTTTGTTCAAGATTATCAGTTAAATACAAAAAATAAGTTAAGAGATACAACTTAAGGTTTAGGACAGCGAAAACAGTTTGCTGCAATCTGAAATGTTAGAAGTTGGTTGAGACAGTAACTGGGGAAATGGGCGTTGGGTGTTAAAATTTATGGGCTTATTTACTTGAGGAGTGAATATGAACTGATTTGAAAAAAAATGAATCAGTTAAAAAGAGTTTAAATTATTGAATGAAGGTCTGACATGATTCCTTATTTGTCTTGAAAAGATGACTCCGTACAAACTTAGAACAACCTTGTCCTCAAGTAAACACTATTTCAAGCTAAAAGTATTTAAAAGGCTAAGGGAAGCTAGAATGAATCTTTAAACCAATTGTATAATACCCTATGGGTGTAGCTTAATTGGTTGAGCTTGATACTGAGTTGCAATTGGATAAATGGTTTTTCTCCTATGGCTTATGGTAATATTTTATAATCTATCTTTACATTAGTCATATTTATTGTTTACTAATAAACATTCACTTTATTTTAAATATTTCTTTTTGAATTGTAGATGAAGATAATGGAGAAAATGAAGATGGCGAATCTCAAATTGATTTGTCAAAGCATGATTCCAATACTCTTCAGTCTTTGTAGACTAATTAATATTGATGATTGATAAATGGAAATTTGACATTGGAAGACTTAGATTTGTGTTTTGGTATTTTAATGTTGTTGATGGTTGAACATATTGATGTTTCTTTATGTTTGTTTGAGTTTCATGCACATTTAGTTTGAGTTTCATGTTTGTAATATTTAAAGTTTAAACTTAGATTGGTGTAATTTGCATTTTTCTGCGCTTATTTGTGATTTTTTAAGTTTTTTTTTTAAATTTAAAGTGAGCCAACTCACGAGTCAGCTCACGAGCCAGCTCGCGGGCCAACCCGTATAACCGACCAACCCGTGTGGGTTGAGCCGGGTTAGGCAAAATCTGACCCACCACCAAAGTGAGTCAATCCGACCCGGCTCACTTTGTTGTCAACCCGTGGTGGGCCAACCCGGGTGGGCCAGGTTGGCCCGTTTTGACAGATCTACTACCAATTTGCTTCTTATAATTCTTTGGCCCACAAACGACAGGCCCACTAGCATTTTCTATCACCTCCTTATTCACTCCATGATCACGTGCTATATCTAAACAATTAAACTTAGATCCTTGCGGTTTAATAACCTCCTTAGCTCGACCATACATTACACTTTGCACCCAATTGGTAGGGTCCACCTTTATATTACTCCTTTTCCCAAAAATATTTTTGTTATTATTCCTTTGTACCAATAGCCAGGGCTATAATGATTAACATTATGATTTCCCGAAACATTCTCCTTACTTTTAGGAGCAGAATCTTCAACATTGATAGCTTATGTTACCATATCTTCCGTTATCTTCAAGCCCTCGACTCCTTCAGCCGTCATCGCTTTACTATGCATGTCTGTCCTACCACAATGCACAAGATTACTTACTTAAACACAAATCTTCTTCTCCACACACAAGCAGACTTCTTATGGCCATATCTTCCGTAATTAAAGCAAATTGCGTGTAAACCCTCATACTATAAATTCAATACATATCCTCTTACAATAATCTTTGGCTGCAACGACGAGTCTAAATCAATCTCCACACATTCTTACAAAGCGTCGTCTCGCTTGAATGGGTGTAACCTATCAATCTTAAGCATGACTCCAAGGGTAAAACCTAATCCCCAAAGAAACTTGTCACTAAACAACTCAATATGTAAATTCAGGAACCCTAATCCACACCACAACTCTTTGTCCCACACTCGAGTTGACCAATAAGAACGACCTCTATCTTTGCACCAAAATATAATTATCAGTCACCATCCAAGGACCCTCCATAAGGGCATGATTATAATCTTCATTTGACATAAACAAAAAATCGATAATATTCCCTAGGCATATCAATGATTTTAATGGACCCCTTCCTTGTCCAACAATGATTCAGTTTTGCTTCCAATTGATGAAACCATACTCCTTCCTTAACATTGTGATTATGAAGGAGTTTTTCCAAGGTTTGCACCAATCATTAAATTCTCCATCCGTAATAGGCACCTCCTAAAACCTAGCCATGTCCTCCTTGGAGATTGGTGGCAGGGGTGTTAGAACTCTCAGCAAGCGTACCGATTTGTCGTTATAAGTTACAAAATTTATAAAGATTCGTCACCACAGGGACTTGAGTTTACTTTAGTTAATTCAAATAAAATTTAACAGTTTAATAGTTTATGTACAAAAAGTGTAAACGAAAGTTCATTTGATGTGATAAGAAACGTGCAAATGTAACGAGAATAAAAATCTAATGGATGCGGAAACTACGGAAACAAATAAAACAAGTTTAATTCAGGATAAGTGTAGGATTGGATTTCATCTTTCTTACCCCCTTTAATATTCATTTAACGTTTCCTATGCATAAATCATTTTCTATTCTTATTGTTGCACACTTTGAGTAACCCTAAATAGATTCCTCGTATTTAAGAGTCCGAAGGATATTTACTAAATATCGATCCCTCGCATATTGAATAAATATCCCAACATTAATATTATATTCGCGTGTTTAATGCAATCAAAAGGTTATGCCCTATTCCATGCAACGAAACGTAATGAGTGAAATCATTCGGTTCAAACCCTAAGATTACTTTTCAGTCTCACTTAGAGTTAATTTCATGAAGCTAGTGATCAAGTAAAATCAAGCATTAAGGACAGAACGAAATCACTAATAAGTAATAGAACGATTCATGCATAGATAAACATTAAAAGAAAGACATAGGGATAAGAAGAGTACGTCAAATCCTTAAAGAAGCTTAGCCGATCATGGGGAGAATTTCCTCAAGAGAAGAATTGATGAAGCAACTCATCATCGATCCTTTCCAGCAAAATCTCCATTATAATCTTCACCTCTCTCACTCTCCTAAGCTATCTACTATCAATGTTTCAAGATTCCTAAGCTAAGAAATGAACAAAGCAGCCAAAGGAATGGAAGAAGTGAAGTCCCTTGCTCCAAATCTGTGGCCTATATATAGGTTTTAGGGTGCTGCCTGCTTCACTCGCCCAAGCGAGTGATTTGGCCTGAGTTTGCTCGCCTAGGTGAGCTTATGTATATTTCCTTGGAACTTGAAGCTCGCCTGGGTGAGCTAAATGCACTGGGTTTGGTTGCTTGGGCGAGTACTGAAGAATGCTTTGGGCCTTGATGGATGTTGGGCCTGATTTGCTTGTAACACCTTTCTTGTTTGCTTTTTAACCCTTTCTACTTTCTTTGGTTGTTCGAAAGCTTCAAAATTTCGTGAACCTATCAAATTGCAAAATAAGATTGGAAAATTCTTCCCAAAATATGAAAACAATGTTCATCCAAGTATAAAATACAAACTAACTAGATTTTAGGGTAAATTTATGGATATTTTTAGTGAACCAAGGATAAGTGCCTTCTTTGAAGACCTAATTTTACTAAGATATGACACTTATCAAGGGGTACCTCCTTATTTGGTTAACCAAAGCACCTCCTATTAAAATGGAAAAAGGAAATTGGCCCCTCATTCTTGAGCAATTTCTCCATATACGGTCTACTTTCCTTGCTCTCCTTACTATTCTCAAACTCTAACACAAAATATGATATGAACCAATATGGGGGTTCATTTTTTTTGTACGAATCGTCCTCGAAAAGACTTTTTGTTTTAACAAAGGAAAGATGCTCTTGAAAAGAAAAAGTGCAAGCTTATGTATAATGTAGCGCAAGAGAATGTATTGCACAAAGAGGAAGTTAAAAATAAGCAAAGCATGTAACCTATAAGAACTTAGCGTCATAGACAAGGTGCACGCCAAGTGTTTGATAAAGCGAAACAAAAATAAAAATAATATGAAGAAGAGTGCAACACAACAATATTGAGTTTAACAAGAACAAAATATTAAAAAAAATAGCGGAAAAGATAAGAAATGGAAGAAGACGCCACACCTATGGAGAGTGATAAGTCCCGTGGGGATTCGCCACAAAGGTTATAGAAACCTTTGATAAGAACCAAGGTTTGGTCCAATCAAGAACCCAAGAGGAACTTCCTCTCACACAACTCTTTAGAGTGTAAAGTTTTTATTCAATTCAAACGTGTCTACATAAGACAAATGAATGACTATTTATAGCCAACAAGTTGTGCCCCTCTCTTCTTTCTTTCCAATGTGTGACTTCAGCCGCATATTTCTAATTCAAAATTTCACTAAAAAAATCTAAACAAAAAGTAATTTTCGTCCATAACTTCGTGCTAAACTTCCTGTCCAATTTGCATCATCATAAATGCAGAATTAGGACTTGAGACTAAAAATACGACTTGTAGGAACTCTTCAGAGATTTCTAACGCATCAAAGAATGCCTAAAACAGACATCTAGAACTCAAGTTATGTTCAAAACATTTGAAAAATCTGGACTCTTCACTCATTGGTCTTTGGGATCTTCACTCATTTGAATCAATTGGAGAAATCTGAGCTCTTTTCCGGGTTAATCTTTGGGCTCAAGGCAAGGTTGATATCTTGGTCCAATGCTTGAGAAAGGAAATAGTTTAATTCATGATCCAATGGTTCTTGTGCTTCCTTTGATCTTGTCCTTGTCATGGGGCCTCCCAACCCTTGTAGTGCACTGCTAGGCTTTCGACCCGTTAGGCTTTCTTGGTCCTCATCATGCTCTCCTCCTTTAAAAGAATTTGTCCTCAAATATGGATCTTCATCAACTACATAAAAAGGACTTAGGTCAGCAACATTAAATGTGGCGCTTACCCCATACTCATCGGAGAGGTCAACTTTGTATGCATTGTCATTGATCCTTTCTAAGATTTGGAAGGGTCCATCTCTTCAAGGCAAAATTTTTCATTTCCTTTGGGTAGGAAACATTTCTTTTATCATATGGACACAAAACCAATCTCCGGGTTCATAAACAACTCTTCCTCTCCCTTTGTTTGCTTGTTTAGCATATTGCTCCATTTTTTCTCAATTTGTACTTTCACTTTTTCATGGAGCTTCCTCACATACTCGGCTTTGTCCTTACCATCCCTATGATTTAAAGAAGAAATGTTAGGTAAGGGCAACAAATCAAGAGGCGTGAGGGGATTGAACCCATACACAATCTCAAAGGGAGAACAACTAGTTGTAGAATGGATAGTCCTATTATAAGCAAATTCAATAAGAGGAAAATATTTCTCATATGTCTTAACATTTTTCTTGACGATTGACCTCAACAAGGCCAAAAGGGTCTAATTCATAACTTTGGTTTGTCCATCTATTTGTGGGTGGCAAGTGGTGGAGAAAAGGAGCTTAGTATCCGATTTATTCCAAAGGGTCCTCCAAAAATGGCTAAGAAACTCAGAGTCCCTATCTGAAACAATACTTTGGGGCATCCCATGGAGCCTTACTATGTCTTTGAAGAACAAATCTATCACATGGGTGGTGTCATCTACCTTATGGCAAGGTATGAAGTGAGCCATTTTTCAAAACCTATCCACAACCACAAAAATGGAATCCTTTCCTCTTTTAGTTCGAGGCAAACCAAGCATAAAGTCCATAGACAAATCTATCTAAGGGGAATTGGGAATAGGAAGAGGAGTGTATAGGCCATGTGGCAAAACTTTGATTTAGCCATTTTACAAACTATGCATCTAGCACACAACTTATGCACATCACGCTGCATGTTGAGCCAATAGAAATGTGTTGCAGCATATTCAAAGTCTTTTGTATCCCAAAATGACCCATCAGTCCCCCCCTCGTGTGCTTCTCTCAAAAGGAGTTCACATAAAGAGCATTTAGGCACACACAAATATTTTTCTTTGAAAAGAAACCCATCATGCCTAAAATATCCATCATGCGTCCCCTTTTCACACGCAACATATATCTTGGCAAAATCATCGTCATGCATATACAACTCCTTAATGTGTTCAAAACCAAGCAACTTTGTTTCAAGCATGGCAAGCAAAGTATATCTCGTAGAAAGAGCATCGGTCATAACATTCACTTTTCTTTGCTTATGTTTAATGACATAAGGAAATTGTTCAAGAAATTCAACCCATTTAGTATGCCTTTTATTGAGCTTACCTTGCCCTTTCAAATATTTGAGTGATTCTTGATCATTATGGATGACAAACTGTTTGGGCAAAAGGTAATGTTGCCAAGTATAAAGAGCCCTTATGAACGCATACAATTCCTTATCATAAGTGGAGTAATTCAAAACAGCACCATGCAACTTTTCACTAAAGTATGCAATAGGATGACCCCTTTGTAATAAAACAGCCCCAACACCTACATTTGATGCATCACATTCAAGATCAAAAGATTTGGAAAAATAGGGCAAGGCAAGTATGGATGCATAAGTTAATTTTCTTTTAGGGCATTAAAACTCCTCTCTTGGGCCTCCTTCCACTTAAAAGTCACATTCTTTTTAACTAATTCATTCAAAGGTGCAGCTAGGGTGCTAAATTCTTTCACAAACCGCCTATAGAAACTAGCCAACCCATGGAAACTTCTCACTTCACTCACATATTTTGGGGTAGGCCACTCTCTAATAGCTTTTATATTTTCTTCATCCACTTGGATTCCTTTGGAACTTACCACAAAGCCTAGGAAAACTACATGATCAGCACAAAAGACACATTTTTCTAGATTATCATACAACTTTTCATTTCTAAGCACATGCATAACAACCCTAAGGTGTTCAATATGTTCTTCTTATGTCATGCTATAGATCAATATGTCATCAAAGTACACAACCACAAACTTTCCCAAAAAAAACCCTTAAAACATGATTCATAAGTCTCATAAAAGTACTAGGAGCATTTGTAAGTCCAAAAGGCATCACCGACCATTCATACAAACCATACTTTGTTTTGAAAATATTTTTCCACTCTTCCCCTTCCCTTATGCGAATTAGAAAAATAGCATGCACCATACAATTCATCAAGCAAATCATCCAGACGAGGAATGGGGTTTCTGTATTTAATAGTTATAGTATTAACAGCTCTACAATTAGTACACATTCGTCAAGTGTCATCCTTTTTAGGAACAAGGATTACCGGGACAACACAAGGACTCAAACTTTCTCTTATCGAACCTTTTTGCAGCAACTCCTTAACTTGTTTTTGTAACTCTTGTGTCTCTTGAGGGTTGGACCGATAGGCGGGTTTATTCGACAAAGAGGCCTTGACAAAAAAAATCCATTTGGTGTTCAATCCCCCTTAAGGGAGGTAAACCAGGTGGGACACTCTTTGGAAACACGTCTCTGAATTCCTGCAAGAGAGAATCAACAACACTAGGAACAAGGTTACAGTTAGAATTCAAATACAAGTCCTTAAACACGCAAATGAACATTTATTGTTTTTCCAAACAAGCCCTCTTGATATCACTCACCTTAGCAAATAAGTTTTCTATCCTTCTCTCAAGCACAAAAGTTTAATTTTATCATGCTCTTCATGTTTAGCTTTAGAAATCTTTTTTTCTTGTTCTCTTTTTATTTTCAAAGCAACCTTATCTTGGCACACCTCTTTAGGAGAAAGTGGTACAAGTGTTATTTTTCGAGAATCATGAGAAAAAGAAAACTTGTTAGTAAAACCATCATGAATAGCATGCTTATCAAATTGCCAAGACCTTCCAAGAAAAAATATGGTTGGCCTTCATAGGCATAACATCACACAAAACATCTTCCTTGTACATACTAATGCAAAAAATTACAATCACTTGTTGATTAACAACTAACTCACCATTCTCATTTAGCCATCAGAGCTTGTATGGGCGCAGATGAGGTATGGAACTAAGATTGAGTTTGCTCACCAAACGAGTGCTTGCCATTGTTGAATTGAGGGGGAGCCACTTGAAGCACAAAGGATAAATTGATTCAAGAAGGAAGGTTTTGAACTTTCAACATGCCATGAAGCCTTGAAGATTAATTTGTGATTGAATGTAAAAGAAAGAAAGCATTTCTGGTAATCCAAATGCATTGCATTCATATCATTCATTGAATCTATGTGGTTATGAAAAAGAGTTCACAAGGCTTTGATAAAATTGCATAAGTTTTTAAATCAAATCTTAAGGTTTTGGAAAAATAAGTTTCTTTCTAATATAATCGATTATTTCAACAAAACAATCGATTATTTTGATCTTTGTATTTTTTGGAAAACCTTTCAAGAACAATGTAATCGATTACTTGTCGGGTTAATCGATTATTTTCACTTGATTCACTTTTTAGAATGCCTTAATGAACATTGTAATCGATTACCAATGAACTGTAATCGATTACATCAGCTAAAACTAGAAATCATCTTTCTGTCTTAATCGATTGCCCAAAATAGTAATCGATTACATCATATACTATGCTTGCATGCTTTTCTGTCTTAATCGATTACCAAAATCCGTAATCGATTACCCAATGCATATCTTGGCTTAGAAGCTTTCTA
>PYAF01000095.1:149747-172452 GCA_007407185.1 Glycine tomentella | reverse complement strand
ATTCAAAATTAATTATTATGTTTCAAATAAAGTAGTTGTGAGCTTTTCTATTTTATCATTATTTATTTCTACTCCACAATAAATATATAAGCGTAAATTTATTAAAGATTAAGTAAAATATATTTATTAAAGATTAAGTAAAACAAAACAAGAGTATAATTGACAAAAGAATAATTAATGTTAGAATATATTATATTGACTTTTCTTGAGATTTGTCTTCATTATACTTGATCCTCCTCATTTTTTAAACCCTACATATCCATATAATTTACTCTTATTATTTTCTTAAATTTAAAAAATGACAGTTAAATAGAAATAATAAATAAAAAATCTGACACTTGAAAAGAAAAGAAGTATTGAACTTGCCACCATATTGATTTATAAGTAAATAATTTAATTGTTAATATTTCTGTTAAACATAAAAGTTACCTCCGCTAGACAATGTGACTGAAATTCAACTGTTATAACCAATGCACATGCTGATGTTATACCCCAAAATTGGGTTCTACCAATAACAGATATAATTTATATGTGAATTTAATAGTATGCACTTTTTGTGAATAATAGATTTGTAATAACATTTTTTCTGCTATTGAAGGCACACCGGAATGCTAATGCTGAAAATGAAAATGTTAATGTTGAAGTAGCAATTGTTGTAAACTTTTAATTGAAAAAATATAAAACTGTTTTTGTAGTACCTTTTGGGCATTATAAATGGAATGTAATACCACAAGCATTAAAAAATGCTCCTAGTGAATATCAAAACATAATGAATGATATATTTTATAAATATTCAGATTTTACTATAGTTTATTTAGATGACATATTAGTATACTCAAAAAATATTAATCAACATATAGAACACTTAGAAAAGTTTATAGATATCATAAAGGAAAATGGACTAGTAGTCTCAAAAAGAAAAATAAAAATATTTGAAACTAAAATTAGGTTTTTAGGATATGAGATATATCAGGGAACTATTATTCCAATACAAAGATCGATAGAATTTACAGTTTCCAAATGAAATTAAAGATAAAAAGCAATTACAAAGATTTTTAGGATGTATAAATTATATTGCCGATTTTATACCCAATATTAGAATTAAGTGTGCTCTATTATATGAAAGACTTAGCAAAACCCCTCCAGATTGGTCTGATAAAATGAATGCAGTAGTAAGAGATATTAAAAGAATAGCTAACAAACTTCCATGTCTAGGTATTCCAGATCCTTCAACATTCTTGATTGTAGAAACAGATGCGTCTGAAATAAGATATGGAGGTATTCTTAAACAAAGGGTCTCTTCTATGCCAAAAGAACAAGTTGTCAGATATCATTCGGGTATCTGGCATCCTTCTCAGAAGAAATACTCTACTATTAAAAAAGAAATACTTTCAATAGTTTTATGTTTACAAAAATTTCAAGATGATTTATTTAATAAAAAGTTTTTAGTAAGAACTGATTGTAAAGCAGCTCCTTCAGTTTTGCAAAAAGATGTTAAAAATTTGATTTCAAAACATATTTTTGCCAGATGACAATCTTTACTTTCCTGTTTTGATTTTGATATTGAACATATTAAAGGAGACAAGAATTTTTTACCAAATTTTTTAACAAGAGAATTTCTACAGGGGTCAGAATGAGTAAGAAACCTGATAAAAAGCCGTTGACTAAAGATCAATATGGATCCCCACTGGAATCCGATAAAGGCTCAGGAAAATCAATAGTGCCATTGGCAAATACTGGAACTTCCAGGTTATTAACCAATCCAAATTTGAGACCAAATATACTATCTCATGTTGTCAGAACCCCAGCACCCAATACAAACAGATATACACCCTTATAATATATTAATACCTTAGTAGGTCCCAGAGATTTTGATAAACCTATTTCCTTTTCAAGATTATCCAATCCCCAAACTTTTCAAACAAATACAGATACTGATCCTGATATATTAAAAAAGAAAATACCTTATCCATCATAATAGCCAAACACTGGCTAAAGCTACCTCCTGTAGATTTAGCTGAAAAAATATTTCCTAAAGATCTTCCCTACCCCTGTCCAGATATTCATAAAACCAGAATTTTTTATGAATTCATTCTTATTGATACCAATTCAATAAAATTAGTCCATAATGAAGACAATAATGGAGTGGTCCAATTTTCTAAACTCAAGATCCTTAATGTACTCTCAGACATAGACTGGGGACAACCTTTACATAAAACCAAGAGATTCTCAAGAACCTTTGTTCCCCAAGAATACAGTTACTATGACTACATGACTGCCTGGAATAATGTTTTATATATAAAACCAGATAAACATTCCTGGTTTCTCTGGTTTAAAAAGGGTATATCTTTAAAATTCCCAAAATGGTTTATCAGATGGTTTTTTAATTTTGGACCCATGAGAGAAGTCTTTCCTCCGGAGGTGGAAGAATTATATAAGTTCTTCAAAGATAATACTACTTTTGTGGATGGATACAAGTTTTTATCCTTTATAGCTTCGCAAGGAATAACGTGGATCATGAGTTAGACATACACCTATGTCAAGGCAGATAATATTAAAGACTTGTATTTTCTCTTCAGACAAGTAAAAATAAAATGGTGGAAGAAATTCGATGTTAGATTAATAAATAAAGAAAAGATGTTACAATGGGCAAGAAATAATAAAATTCCCAGAAGCCAGTTAGACATAGATGCAGATAAAGAAACATTATTTTTAGCACAAAAGAGTCAAATAATGGCGAAATTAGCAACAACAACATCTCAAGAAGAGTTTGAAGATAAACTACAGAGAATGAAAGGAATAACTCAAGAACAAAAATCAGTAAAGGATGAAGGAAGCAGTTCCAATACAAATCCTTATCACAAAAACAGGGATATGCTGGACTATTTCACAAAAGAAGAATTTTCGGAATAAAATTGAAGATTGAGAGACATCAGAAGAAGACAATAAAGATAGAAAGAGAACCAATGAGAATTGTCGGCAGAAGACAGAAGTACTGTTGACAAGATAGCCGATACTGTTCAAGATACCTATCTATGTATATAGGCATGTTTTAGTTTACGTGTTCTGAGAATAGTACTTACTTTTATTTAGGACCTCTGCTTTTTTCATATTACGGTACATTATAAAATAAGTTTGGAATCCGGAAAGAGAAGTCCGGGCTGCATTGTATCTATAAATAGATGTAAATAAACCAGAAGAGGGCATCAACCTTTTCCATATCATCTTCTTCTACTCTCAACCCTTCAATATTTCTCCTTTTATTTTTCGCTTGCAGATAATCATCTTCATACTCATACTCGCTTATGTGCAAGAATATTTACGTAAGTTTTCTATATAATGGATTTTGAGATCTTTATTCCTGTTGATTTCTTTCATATTATTAATATGTATTCAAGCCACCAATATTGTGATAACGGTCAGATTGTTGAAAGTTTAATACTAGAATTTCAAAACACTTTTTATTTAAGATTTTCAGTAAACTTAATCTCATGGCTGCGTGTTAGTGGTATCAAGATGTAAGGACCCTCATTATGGCGCGGTTGGCGCCAGATCCCACGCCGACAGCGCCAGGGATCTTTGGAAGAAAATTCTGTTAGGGTTGTGGCGCGGGTAGCGCTAGGGGTTGATGCTGGTAGCGCCAAACCCACTGGAACTGGACGCCAAGGGCGCCAGGCTGGCGCTAGGAGCGCCAGATGCTCTGGAATTTGACGTTGAAGGCGTCAATGTGGCGCGAGGGGCGCCAGGTGTTTTCCAGCCCGCGCGGGTCGCGCCATGGCTGGCGCGGGTGGCGCGGGAAGTGGTCTGGAAAACCAATTTTCTCTAGTTTTCCGCGCGAACAGCGCCAAGTGTGGCGCAGATGGCGCCATATGGTCATGGGAAGATGGCGAGTGTGGCGCCAGTGTGGCGCGGGTGGCGCCACTTGTTCTAGAAGCTGGCGCTGGGGGCGCGGGGATGGCGCTGGGAGCGTCAGACCCGCCGCCATAGTGGCGCGAACAGCGCCAGAGGTGGCGCGATCCGCGCCAGATCTCACGCAGGCCCAGTATAAAAGCCAAAACGCGATTTTCTGGGAAGAAAAACAGTTTTCTTCTTCCCTAGGCCCCTAACCTCCATTATTGATGAACCCAAGCTTCCTAGGACCTTATTTCTTGACCTAAACACCTCCCAATGACTATTAAACTTGTGAGAAACATCTTGAGAGCAAAAATCTTTCATCCTTTCTCTTGAAAAACCCCTGAGAGTGAGAATCCTTTTCTCCAGAGGAAAGCGCTGAAACTTGAGTTTGGCAAGGACCCAAGGTGATATACGAACACCTGAGCTAGTAGAAGCTGTCCTTCAGCCTTCTTGGTCGCCACTGAGGTAAGAAACTCGAGTTTCTCCGGTTAATTTGTGAATTGGGGTTTTTCATGAATAGTGACCCATTTGAGCTGGGGCTAGAATTAGCCCGGGGTCCTGTAGAGGAACTAGTTTAGAACGGTTTAGTGATGAAGGATTAGCTTTCGGTTTTTGATTTGGTGAACCTTGAATCTTGGCTCTGTGATAAGCATATGTGGCTGTGTGATGAGACACTAACTAAAATTGTGACATGCTAGAGCCTTGATTATGTTTGGATTGAGCCTGAGAGGCTAGTTGGACGGTGCCTTAGTTGAGATTTAGACCGTTCCTGCGATAAGTGAATTATGAGGTTGATCTGAGCTTATGCTCATATATGTGTTTGCATTGGGTCTGGGGTGACTCAGATGCTTGGTATTCAACTTTGGTAGACCTTGTATGGTCTATGAGAAGCCTAGTGAAGGCTTGATTGATTGAACCCTAGGATAGGGGACTTCTGATATGCTCTGTTCTGTGATTGAATGTTTGTTGAATTGAGCTTAATATGAATCCATATGCCTGGATTAGGGCTTGACACTGAGGGTGTCGGTGGCGGGTGCCACAAAGCAGGGAAAGAACAGCAGAGCGAGGCTTTGCTAGGTAAGTTCTGTGTCCCTGGGGATGATTCCCACATGGTTGCCACACCACACTTCGGGGGAGTGGTTGTCATATTCATGATGCATGCATTTGGTTGTTGCATCCTCATAATGATATGTGTGTGCATCTGTTCTTGTTATGTGATATGATTGTGATAGATCTATTGGCCAGTAGATAGATATGGACCTCCCTAGGAGATGAGTTTCCTCCTAGTATGGTTGGCTCTTGGTTGAGGTAGCTCCCAGGGAATCGGTGATTCTTACAGACTAAAGGGATAGAAGTGGAGGCAACTCCTTCTATTCTCGGAGGTACCATATACGTGCGTCCATGTGTAAGGGGTAGCTCTCGATGGGACGGTACGGGTGTGAGTTCCGGTCTCACACTGAGATAGGCGTTGATGATATCCGCCAAGCGTTGAGGTAGCTCCACCATGTTTGGAGCAAGATGACTTGCTCATATTGTTATGAGGGCTAGAGGGCCTGGCCAGTGGGCCAATTGTTGTGATTGCTTGATGTATGTGTTATGGAAAGTGGGCCAGGATGGAGGAGATTCCTCCAAGGACCTTGAGCATACTGAGATGTGTATCTCACACTGTTTGGGGACTTATCTTGACAGGTGACTCTTCTGGAAGAGGAGAGCAGTCTCAGGGCAGGAGGCCCTAGTGGAGACATGTCTGCTTGGCCGGTGGCAACAGAGAGAGAGCTTGAAGGCTCAGTTTTGTTTTGATTGTGTTTGTACCCTTGATGAGGGATAGTGTGTGTACACCAGAGATGTATAGATCTGTATACCCTCGGTGAGGGCAGATATTCTTTTGCATCACCACGGTGTGGTGAAGACACTGATGTATATGTATGTACAGAACTATTGATGATATGATATGAGTTTCCTCCTGAGTATATTGTAGATGTTTATTTATTTGGCTATGTTTATGTATGAGAAACTGGATCAGCAGGGGCGTAAGTTATGTGCCTTGTATGAATGTTTGCTTCGATATATTTTATTCCATACATAATGAATCAAAAAAAGCGATTATGTGCTTCAGCTGAGTTTGGAAATTATGTTTTTAGCGCTTAACTAATATGATTAATGATAATGCACCGGAGGCCTATGGGGTGTTACACAAGAACTTATATAATTCTTCCACCTCCAGAGGAAAGACTTCTCTCATGGGTCCAAAATTAAAAAACCATCTGATAAACCATTTTGGGAATTTTAAAGATATACCCTTTTTAAACCAGAGAAACCAGGAATGTTTATCTGGTTTTAAATATAAAACATTATTCCAGGCGGTCATGTAGTCATAGTAACTGTATTCTTGGGGAACAAAGGTTCTTGAGAATCTCTTGGTTTTACGTAAAGGTTGTCCCCAGTCTATGTCTGAGAGTACATTAAGGATCTTGAGTTTAGAAAATTGGACCACTCCATTATTGTCTTCATTATGGACTAATTCTATTGAATCGGTATCAATAAGAATGAATTCATAAAAAATTCTGGTTTTATGAATATCTGGACAGGGGTAAGGAAGATCGATGAAAAAATACTATGTCTTTTATATACTTCACTTTTCTTTACTATGGGTATTGACCAATTATGTAAAGATTTTTCTATTTCTGATACTGGTATTATGGTAGTATTTTCTAACATTTCCAAAGATTCTTCATTATTTGTATTTTGAGGAGGAGTTCTTAAAGCTATCTGTTTATCACATTCTAAGACGGTTATACCCAAGAACCGTCTTAGAATCATTGTATGTATTTTTTTTACACAGTGATTCTAAGACATTTCTAAGGCACAACCGTCTTATAATAATTACATTCTAAGACAGTTATACATAAGAACCGTCTTCGAATCTCTGTTTTTGTTTTTTGTTTTTGTTTTCAACACCATCTAAGATGGTTCAATGGGGGAACCGTCTTAGAATCGTTACCTATGAAGACGGGTGGATAACCATCTTTGAATGTCTAACCTTTCAAAGACGTTGGATACAAAGACGGTTGAAGAACCGTCTTTGTATGGGGCAAAGAACCGACTTAAAAACCGTTATTTGTAGTAGTGAATTCAGAAATACCATAAGTCATACCTTTATATTCCGCCTCAGCACTTGACCTTGCTACTACTTTTTGTTTCTTGTTTCTCCATGTGACTAAGTTGCCTTCTACAAAAGTAAAGTACCCTGAAGTTGACTGACTGGTAGTTTTATCTCTAGCACAGTCTGAGTCATTGTATCTTTCCACACCAGCTTTATTATTTTTAGAGTATAAGAGGCCTTTTCCTGGTGAATCTTTGAGGTATCTAAGGATGCGATACACTGCATTCATATATTCTTCACTAGAAGAGTGCACAAACCTACTCACAATGCTCACAAAATAAGCAATGTTAGGTCTAGTATGAGATGAATAGATTAATTTTCCTACTAACCTCTGGTATTTATTTTAATATGTTTCAACTTAATCTGGGTAAACTGCAAGGGAGTGATTCATCTCAATTGCAGTGTTGGTTGGTTTACAAGCCAACATTCCAGTTTCGGCCAAGAGGTCCAAAATGTACTTTCTTTGTGATAGAAATATGCCTTGTTTGGATCTTGTAATCTCTATTCCAATAAAGTATTTTAATTGGCCTAGGTCTTTCATTTCAAATTTAGCAGCAAACCTCTTTTTCAAGTAGTTTCATCTCTTCCACATCATCACCTGTTAACACTATATCATCCACATAGACAATGAGTATGGCCACCTTTCCATTATTATGCTTTATGAACAATGTATGGTCTAAATTACTTTGCTTATACCCAAACTTCTTCGTTGCTAATGTGAATCTACCAAACCATGCCCTGGGTGATTGTTTAAGGCCATACGAGGCTTTGTTTAGTTTGCAAACTACATTCTCTTTTTAAGGTGCTAGTTTTACTCCCGGTGAAACCTCCATGTAGACTTCTTCTTCTAAATCACTATTCAAGAAAGCATTCTTAACATCGAACTATTTTAGAGGCCAGTCTCTGTTAGCTGCTATGGATATCAGGATTTGAATCGTGTTGAGCTTAGCCATTGGAGCAAATGTATCTTGATAGTCCACACCATACTTTTATGTATATACTTTTTCCACGAGTCTTGCTTTGTATTTGTCAATGCTCCCATATGCCATAAGCTTTATGGTGTACACCCATTTTCATCCAATTGTCTTCTTGCCATTTGGTAAAGAAGTTAATTTCCAAGTCTTATTTTTCTAGAGTGCCTCCATCTCGGTGTTCATTGCTTCTTTCCATCTAGGATCTTCCAATGCTTCCCTATTAGATAAGTGGATAATTGATCAACCGTCAGAGCATATGATTCAGATAATTTGTGAGATGATACATAACTGCTAATGGGGTATTTCACTTTTGTTTTCAGGGCTGGTTCATATACTGCTTTTGGTATAACTTTGTTTGGTCTTTCGGATTTTCTGATTGGTGGAGCAGGTATTGAAAAATCAAAATGTGGAACAGAAATTACTTTAGTAGTAGATTTAGGATGCATTTTAGGACTGTCCATAGCAGGTGATTTGGCTATGTGAGGCATACTTTAAGTTTCATTAAGTGGAGGAGAACTTGCATTAAGAGGAGTTGCTTCAGAGGTTTTAGGGGAAGAATTTTGGAGGGAGTTTGAATTTGTGGGGCTGTTTAGAGAGAGAGAGAGAGAGAGAGAGAGAGAGGATGCTAGACCAAGAGTTATAGAAGGAGACAACTAGAATTCTTCTTCTCCAATATGTTGAATCTCCCCCTAAGAAGAAGGAAGGGTGACTCCCCCTAAATAAAAAGCTTTAGATTCCTTAAAGGATACCTCAAGGGTTACATACATTTTATGAGTCTTGCTATCAAAGCAACGATATCCTTTTTGGAGGTCAGAATAGCCTACAAAGATGCATTTCCTATAGCACAAGGATCAAGCTTATTTCAGAGAGGCTTAGGAATATGGACGTAGGTGGTACAACCAAAGATGTGATGTTCAAGATTCATTTTGTGAGGGATAGAGAAGAAGGTCTTAAGTTAATGATGCGGGGTGACAAAATTGAGGGCACTAGAGGGGATGCGATTAATCAAGTAAGCAGCGAATAGTAGGAAGATGGCACATTCATATCAAATAAGGAAACACTAACTATTTCCAATAACTGTCAGTTTTTTTGCTTGGCCAACCCATTTTGTTGAGATTTGTAAGTACAAGAGGTCTGATGTTTTATGTAGTAGAGGTTAAGAAGTCAGAAAAAGGTCCATTCTTATATTCTAGGCCATTATCCGACTGGAGAATTTGTATAGAACTATTGAATTGTGTATTAATCATGTTGTGAAATCTTTTAAAAGTAGGAAAAATCTCATTTTTATGTTTAAGTAATGAGATCCACACCATTTGGGTACATTCATTGATGAAGGACACATAATTATAAGAGTGAGAAAATGAGGTGACCTTAACAGGGCCCCAAACATCAGAATGGATAACTTGAAATGGAATGCATCTTTTATTCATACTTGGATAAAAAGGAATACGGTAGCTTTTAGCCATTTCACAAGTGGAACACTTAAATTTAGAGGGATTGCAATTAAATAAATGGGAAAACAATTTGTGAAGATAATCGAAGGAAAGATGGTCGAGTCTTCTATGCCAAAGCCAAACAGTTGAATGAGGGGAATTTGGAGTGGTAGTAGCAGAAGCTCATCCAGGGTCACCATCCGAAAGCTCCATAAAGTAGAGGTTGCCTTGCCTAACACCAAAGCCAAGAATCACTTGGTTTTGGATGTCCTGAAAAACACAGAAAGTATGCAAAAAAAATTACATTACAATTGAGGTCAAAGGTTAGTCTGCTAATAGAAAGCAAGTTGAAATCAAGAGAGGGAACTACAAGAACAGAGTGAGTGTAAGAGAAATAACAAGAGTGCCCTGACCAGTAATAGAGGCAGAGCCACCATTAGAAGTGGTAATATTGGTCTTAGTGCAAGGAGAACAATGTGTTAAGGAAGAAGCATCACGAATCATATGGTCTAACGCTCCAGTATCAATTATCCAAGAAGAATTCTGAGAATGAGTATAAAAAGCAAGAGAATTACCTAGGTTACCTTCACACACAACATTAGCACGAGGGGAGGGAGAAAGGTCACCAACAGAGGATGATTGGAGTGCTTCTGAGGGCATTTTGCGACGAGGACGCTTGTTGAAGTCCCACCACTCTGGGTAGCTGATGAGTTCATAGCACTGAGACTTGGAATGGTCGAATTCACCACAGTGAGAGTAGAGAAGAGGTTTGCCAGAGGAGCCGTCTTTACGAGATTTGAGTGAAAGACGACCAGGAGAGGCACGAGAAGCCTGAGACAATAGGGCCAAAGATTCTGATGTAGGATGAGGACAACCCATGGTGATCCGCTGCTGGTGTTCACGTCTGACATAGGCGTATGTGCTCTCAAGGTCCAATTTTGGATCTTTTCGAAGTATTTATCGATGAACCTGGTCGAAATCAGAATCCAATCCATTGAGGAAAATATGGACATGTAAGCGGGCCATGGAAGAATGGGTTTGGACCACGTCGTTCACGATGGATTTGGGTGATGACATGCGGTGATCAATCTCCTGAAAGATTGAGAGAAGTTCGTTGTAGAAGATTGAAAGGGGACGACCATTTTGCTTAGTTGAGAAGGAGGGCTAGTTGAGGTCACAGAAATAGGTTTCGTCGAACCCATCATAGAACGTATGTCGGGCTATTTCCCAGATTTCATGAGTGGTGTCCAGGCGGATGAACCGCTGCATTAACAGAGGGCTTATGGCGTCGATAAGCCAACTTTTCACCCTTTTATTTTCAATAGGGGTGTAAACAGGTCAGGCTTGGTTAGGCTTGGCCTTGGCCTGATTTAAAAACATAAAGCTTGGCCTGACCTATTTACCTGTGATAGACATTTTTTTAGGCTTGGTCTGGCCTATTTAAAAGCTTGATTTGGCCTATGAGCCTATTAAAAAACATATTTTTAATAGAAAATTTAATTTTACAAAAAACACTTTAAATCAATTTAGAAAAATTAAAGAAACAATTTTAAAACAGAAAATGTCTCAACATCTTACTTATATTTCCAAATAACTAATAATCATTTTATGAGATTTTCAAGGTGATTTTTTGAACTGATTGATCATCCACCATCATAATAAGAAAAAATATTTTTAGAAAAATAAATATATTATTTTTAAGTTTTAATATATATATATATATATATATATATTAAATAGGCCTGATAGGCCTAACAGGTTTTTTTTAAAGTTTGAGCTTGGCCTTTTTATTTAAACAAGCTTTTCAAAAAGCCTTACCCTAGCCTTTATAATAAACAAGTCAGACTATGCCTTAAACAGGCCAGGCCAAAGGCCCTTGATAGGCGGCCTAACCCATTTCCATCCCTAATTTTCAGTAACCCAGGCGTCGTGCGAGGGATCAATAATCAAAGGCTTCGCCATCACACCAGTAAGGTATCCTGATTTATTTCGGCCCCAATTCTCATATCCATCAACTGGGACCCAAGGGGGTAATTAGAGTCATCAAGGATGACAGTAATGGGAAAGGAGAAGTTATCTTGCTGAATGACGATATTGGAGGACGGAGGAGGTACAATGGATGAGGAGGTGCTCGAATCATTTGGGGGGTCCTGGTCTGCCATAGAAAGGGGAAAAATAGGGATTTGGGAAAATTTTGGGTACAAGAATACGAAGGTCGGTACGGGTCAAAAAACAGTAACAAAAAGGGAAATGTGTCCCAGGATCAAAACACAAGTGATACCATGTTAAAATTCAATATCATGGATAAACCAATGCTTTTTCATTCTTCATCTTCCTCCTGAATGAGGTTTATTTATACAAGTGGGTATAACAAATATCTCATAATAATAAAAAGTAGTCTAACAATTCTATCCTATCTATCTAGAATGCTAACAACCAGTTTACATTTAAATAGTTTGTATTCCTATCTAAAATAACAATATTTTAAATTCAAAAACTTCCTTCAACAAGTGCCAATCTGAAGGACCAACAAAGAGAAAGTATGAAGATATGTCCAAGACTCTATCAAGGTTAATTTTTCAAGACTGATATATATATATATATATATATATATATATATATATATAGCTAAAAATGGATATGAGTGTGTGTGCCTATTTTTTTTTTTTTGTTGTACATTTGTTGTTAAAGTTATTTTTCTAGCATCCTTGCTTTTGTAAGTAGGGGTGTTTGTGGATCGGTTTGGATTAGTTTTTGCCAAATTTAGGATCCAATCCAATCAAATTTGACCAGTTCGTTCAGTTCGGGCCAACGGATTACCCATTTAATTTTTTTTCTTTAAACTACTCTTTTATATCATGATTCTTTCAAATGTCCAATACAATTAACAATATTATCAAATGTATGAAAATAGTAAAAATGACTCATTTAATACCATCAACATAATATTTTAAAATGGACTTATAATATAAATTAAAATAAAAAGATTCTTGAACAAGATTTATTATAATAGTCTGAATCACAACTATTTGTTACAAATTAATTTCTTGCAATAAGCTTTGTTATAACCAAAAATTTGAGTCAACACTCAACAATGAAGATTATTTCTTTTCTTCCTATCCCTGTTTCCATCAAAATCTAAATGAATACAAACCAGAAAAATCACGAGAAGCTAAAGAGTTTCGGAAAAGAAATAGAAAGCGTAGAGAAACACCTAATGCTTGGTCGATCTAATGAGATGAAAGAGAACAGAGAAGAAGCTGGTGCAGAACCGCATAGAAGGAGATAAGAGAGAACAGAAGCAGTTGAAGCGCAAAGAAAGAGATGAGATGAGATAGAATACACAAGCGCAAAAGAAAAATAAACTCAAACCCGTGACATTTATAGTACCACACCTTCACAACAAAGATGAGATGAGATGAGATGATTATTGGCTGGCCCTTCATTTGACCCACCACACCTTTTTTGATTGTCAAAATAATTTTTTAGTTTTAAAATTTTAATATATATATATATATAAATAATAAAAATTATATTTTTATAACGGGTTCACGGATCGGGTTAATGGATCTATAAATCTAAACCCGTGACCCAACCCGTACATGAATAGTTTTGATCAGTTCGATTCAATTTTGACCCAAATACATAAATGATCTAATCCAAATTGTTCGGATTGATTTAGGTTCACGGATGACCCATACCCGTGAATACCTCTATTTGTAAGTTTTGTTAGGCATTTTCAATTAATGGTCATTTGACCAAAATAAAAATATTTTTATTTATTGGAAGAGTATATTAAAAATCATGGAAGAATGCGTTATATACTTCCTAATAAATAAAAATCACCTTGAATTTCTTAATACTAGTTAACATTTTCTTGAGAAATATAAGAATACCGTACTAATTGTATATATTTTCCTATATACGAATATCAGACTATCAAAATATTGATGCTAGGTTATTAAAGAGCTCTCGAGTTTGAATCATGATTAGTTTGAATCATGATTAATCATTTGTATTAAGTATTAAATATTTGAAGAAAGTTTTTTTTTTTGTTGACATAATAATTTTACTCAACTCAAATATGATTACTTATAAGTATAACACTAGCTTTAAGAAAATAAAAAAATACAATTATTGTGAGAATAATTAATAACAATCATCATATTAAGATTAAAAATAATATATGGTTGATATTAAAATATTTCAAATTTTAAATTAAAATCTAATATATCATCAAATCATTAATTGTCATCAACATGCCCTTTTTGCAATCACTATTATGACCGTCGTCATCTCCACCGCCATGACCTCATTGTCATTAATGTTATCACTATCATTATAATCATCATCATGATTTGTCATTATCACTAATATCATCAATTGCCACCACATCCATCGTCATAACTGTTGTCATCATTGTTATTATCACCAACACCACTATTGATTTGGGAGTAATGATGACGACTATAATGATGATGATAAATTAAAAATGGTTGAGATATTTTAAGACATAATTTGTTTAATGAATTTTTTAAAGATTTGATACTTATATTAGATTCTAATTTGAATTTTTAGATATTTGAATCTTAATTATCATCTATTATTTTTAATTTAATATGATAATTATTATTAATTATTTTCATATAAATGTTTATCACAAAAAAAGTCGTATTCAGAAAATAAAAAAGAATTAATCGTGGCAAAATATTGCTACTTGACAACCTAATTATTAATCTTGAAACTGCAAGTTACTAGTAGTTTGGTTCCACACGCATTTACAGCGAAATTTCAGCTCCCATGACAACTCTAAGCGATCTGCTAGGCTTAAAACATTGTACTGTACCTCGAACACATTCCTCAGTTCTTTCAACCCAACGCGCACTCGCAAACTACAAATCCCACGCCACACAAACCAAAGTACCTAACCGCCACAAGCCCACAGGTCAACACGTCTCACGCGCAGTTGAGAATTCTTCACCTTTGGAATTCCAATATTTTCTCAATTTGAACAATCATTTATGTGCTTTCATTGACTTTTTAAATATTTCTTTAATAATTTAACTAACGAAGAGTTATTAGAGGGCTTTGTTACGTATTAAAGATAGTTTTTTATTTTTTATTTTTTATTTTTTTACAATTTAAAATAAGTCGTAAATATACTTACGACTTCAAAGTCGTCAATATTACTTTTCAAAAAAAAATAAAAAAAGAAGATGACTGTAAAAAAAAAAAGGGTACTGTGCAGGATTTTGAAATCGTAAATATATTGACGACTTATAAGTATATTTACGACTTGTTTTAAATTATAAAAAATAAAAAATAAAAATTTTACGACTTTAAAGTCGTAAATTTTTAAAAAAATTACACTGAAGTCCTAAAATTTTTTACGACTTCAGTTTAAAAAATTTTGAAAAATAAAAATAGTGACAAGAAGTCGTAACAGATATTACGATTTATCCCTTTTTAATAATTAATTTGAAAACTACCCCCAAATGGTAATTAAAAAAAAAAACTACCCCTGATGTGTAACAAAGCCGTTATTAGAGTGCTGATTAAAAAATTAAAAATATGTCTTTTTTTAAAATACTCTTGATTCTTTTTAAAAGAGTGTGGTACATATGCTTCTATTAGTATAAATTTTATATTAAAAAGACCACTTATATTTTAAATTGATTTGCACTATTTGTATATCATATTATTAATACAATATATTATCAAACTATCTGTTTAGACTCAATTTTAATATTAATAATTTAATTTCTACCAAAAAAAAGATATATTAATTAACAAATTCCGGAAGCAATTGCCCCTAGTAAAGTTAGTGCTCGCTTTCTTTAATTATGATAGCTTCCTTTAAAAGTTTCAAGTGAAATTTCTGTTATGATAACCTGGTTTTCAAGTTTAACTGATTCTATTGTGATAATTTGGTGCTCTTCTGTTGTTAAATATTTTCTTAACAAATTTAGCTTGTTTTTTTCTTTTTTAAAGAACAAACAAATAGCTTGCTATTTACTAATAGTTATGTAATCATGCATATCACATGAACTACGGCTAATAAATCAAAATCTATATTAATTAGGAGACCGATTGAGTTTGATTTAGAGCATATCACATAGGTGGGATTGCAATATATTATTGAATGTATTCTTATTAGGATATATGATGATTTCTATCATGATATACATTACAAATGTCAACTATATTATGTGCTGTTAATGATGAGATAAAATAACTTTAAAAACTGTATTATTAATTTTGACTTTACAGTTATAACTAATGAGTATAATTTATCTTTTTTCTTTAATAGATTTTAGAGAATATCTGTTCAAGATTTGAAAGTATGTAGATTTATTGTTCTTGAAGTTTATTATAATATTAATTTTATTATGTTACGTTTAATTGTACTATACTGTTTTATGTTATGCTCGAAAGATCTTTAAGTGATTATTTAATTGAGTTACCGTTACAGTTACACTTTTAAATAATATTATATGTTTTCCTAATTAATTAAAGGAGGGAAAGATAAAGGGACAAAAATCAATGTTAATTAAATTTCATGAACTGACGTCGCCATGACGCCATGTTTCATTGAGTGAATATTAAATTAAAACAAAAACAGGGAAAAACAAAAACCAAGCTAGCTAGTAGGAGTGTTTGTCAAATTAAATCGAATTTGAAAAAGAAAATTTGATTTTGTTGTTTTATCATCCAATTGGTTAAATTTAAAAAAATTAATCAAATCTGATCAAATTTAAAACGATTTAGATTTGATTGATTTTTTTTATTTAGAAAATACTAAATAAAAAAGAAGATATATATAATAAAAGATAATAAAAAATATCAAATATTTTATTTATATGTCACTATATAACTAATAATAGTATATTTAGTATTTATCCATCTTAACTCAAATAGGTTGTAAAAAATTTAATAATTAAATATATTTTTCATAAATAGATATAAGTTATATGATAATTTTATATAGGTAATAAAAATAAATATATGAGTGATATTGTAAATTTATGAATAAAATTATATATATATATATATATATATATAAAAGTTAGATTTAAATTGAATTAGATCAGTTTTTTTAAATTCAAATTCAAAATCTAATCTTATCTAATAAAATAATTTGATTTTTCAATTTTTAATTCTTTTAGTTTTTGATTTTTCAATTATCTATTATTTGAATATATTTTTTCTATTCACATTGGGTTATATGACTTATATCAGTTTATCAACACCCTTATTAGCCAGGAAAATGACAGAAATCAGGCCAAGTGTTTCTCGGAAGTTGGAATCGTTTAGACTTTTAGTCATAATATTTTAAACATTTTCCTTTATTTCAACTTCCAAAATAAACAAAATAATTTTTCTTAATTCCCCGTATATATACAATCACTTCCATCTTCTATTCCCCAAGTAGCTAGAGAGCCTTTTCTATTCTCTCTTAACCCCAATTTTCTCTTCCTATAGCTAACAAACTTTTTTTTTCTCTCGTTTTTAATTTATAATTTCTCGTGATGGGCAATTACATTTCTTGCACCTTGGCTCCTCCTTTGATGAAGAACACAAGGGCAAAGCGCGTGATCTTCCCTACGGGCGAAGTGAAGCAATACAAGGAGCAAGTGATCAATGCCGCAGAGCTCATGCTGGAGTGCCCTACTCACTTCTTAACCAATTCCAAGTCTCTACACATCGGACGCCGGTTTTCACCTCTTGGCGCTGACGAGGAGTTGGAGTGTGGTAACGTCTACATCTTCTTCCCCATGAGAAGACTCAATTCCATGGTCACCGCCGCTGACGTGGCGATGCTCTTCATGGCGGCCAACATGGCCACAAAGCGAATATCTGATCGAGAAGATTTAATGTCACATGATCACTCAACCGTTGTTGGAATATATGATGAAGTCCCAAGGTTGAGCTTGGAAGGGCTTGAGGTTGAGTCAGGGTTTCGGAATAGGTTAAGTTATTGTAGGTCAAGGAAGCCTGTGTTGGAAACCATCAACGAGGAACCCATTTGGTTAAGGTGAAGAAAAGTGAAAGGAAATAGATAGAGGAGTCCAAAACATCAATGTAGGTACGTTAATTAGTAGTAGATCTTTGTTGATGATCATATATACAATTGAATTGTTATGTGATATTTAGTTGAAAGACTTTAGATATAGAGAGCTATTGTAGATTAATGTATTTATATATATACAACACTTTTGATCCTTTATAGAAAAGTTTGATCTAGGAGGTGCACGGTGGATTTGTACAAAATCCATCAGAAAGAATAAAAATTATATGGGTGTATATTGACTTAATTTCTTCTCTCTTTTTTTCCCATGGAGTGGGATGATCTAGCTCGATCTTTTATGGTACATGCAGTGAAATAGACATACATCAATATATAGAATTTATGCTACCTTCTCGCTTTTATTTAGAGATCGAGATATATCACACTGTTTTGAAAAACGGTTCATGACTGTAATTATGGTTATATTATTGGTTGTATTTATCCGTAATTTTCTATAGTATTATAAAATACAATGAGATCGTAATTGAAAATTTTGAACTCACTATTTTTTATTTGAGTCAATCATATTCAATTAGGTGGAATTATTATATTATTGATTGGTGTCCTTAAAGCATTAATTAAAAATTAAATGAAAAAATATTTTACTAAAATTATAGGAACGCATTTAAATTTTTTCACATCTTAATAAAAATATTTATTCTTTCATTTTCTTAACTAGTATCCTTGAGCCACTCGTTATCTTTATTTGTCTTACTATTAAAATTCCACTGTAAATATTTAACACTCAATATATGAGCTTTAAACTAGTGGTTAAGGTGGAATAACCACACCTCAGTTGCAGCCGAATATATTAATGTTTGATTTGACATTTGTTATTAATTTTCAATTACGTTATTAATGTTGTGTGAATTGTTCAACCATTTTTGTGGTTCGAAATAATGGTCTAGAAAAGTACTCCGGCGTAGGTGGGAGACGAACCAATTCGGAAGTTGCAACGCAGAATAGAATGTTAATTAAGCTTGCAAGATACATTCACCGTGTGGACCTTTACTGGTTGAGAATAATAGTCGATCTTCTTCTAGTTCTAGGTAACACTGTTTTAAATTAGAAGACTTTGTTTTCATTTTGCACGATCGGTCTTTAATTATTTTGCACACGTTTCAACCAATAAACACTATTCCTTACATCTCAAATTTAAAATTGGAAGAATAAGGATAGCTTTTGCATCAAAAGTTTTTATTTAAACTTGTAATAGATTGCAGGATCACATACAATACTTCGACTTTTTTTTCTGTCAAAATGAGTAATTTTGCAAAAATATTTATCAGTATAGGTGTATGAGAAAACTATTTATTTGCATGGATGATTTTTGCCACCTAGTTTAGACATCTTAAAAGATTTATTTAGAGTCAGTCAACCGACTCTAATGATGATTAGATTACATATGATCATTTCACTCAAAACAATGATGTTTGTTTTGATTGTTATTACTTTTTATTATCTAGATTTCACTATTTTTAATTTTTTATACTAAATTTTAAAATAAAAAATAGTCATTTTTTATATTTATTAGAGAAAGTTAAAAATTTATTTTCATGTTTAGCATCGACTTTTCTTTTTTAGAATCAACTTAATCGATGAAAAATATTTAACATATCAATGTGACGCACTATGTCACATCTATGACAAAATACCTGAAAAGTCCCAATTAAAGTAGGGTCTCATGCTATAGGCCAAATGAAAAATACAAAGTATCAACGCCTCCTACATTTTACATGAAAAAAATTATCTCTAATAGATAAATAATTTTATAAAACACCCATTTTAATAATTAATTTTGCTTTTCTATATTTATTAGAGAAAGCAAAAAAATTATTTTCATGTTTAACTTCGACTTTTCTTTTTTAGAATCAACTTAATCGACGGAAAATACTTAACACACCAATGTGACGCACTGCACATAAGGTGTCACCTCTATGACAAAACACCTTGAAAGGCCCCAATCAAAGTAGGGTCTCATGCTATAGGCCAAATGAAAAATACAAAGTATCACTTAGGGTAGCGTCTCCTACATTCTACATGAAAAAAATTATCTCTAATAGATAAATAATTTTATAAAACACTCATTTTAGTAATTAATTTTGCAAAATAACTTATTTTGGTAATTTATCCTGTTGAATTATAATTGAAGCACAATTCTTTGTCAATTTTATTTTGCTTTTTAAAAAAAAATTGGTTTTAGTTAATGGTAAATGTAATTAGTGTCCTTAGGACAATGATAAAAGAATTACAAAGAGAAATATTTTTATTAGTATGCATAAAATTATATTGTTTATAATCTTTTTATGCTATTTTATAATTTTCACAATAAATACATACTCTTCTTTTTAATTCCTATGTACTAGTTAACAAGATTATTAATTAATTTACCTTTTGTACCGCAGTTGGATATGTTTTGTAAGTGTGTTAATTAGTGCGTTTTGGCATTTGGTTAAGGTTTGATTTTTTTTTTTTTTTGAGACCTTAGTTAAGGTTATATCTTAATCAATTTAATTTTGATAACAGTCGGTTAGGACTTAGAGTAGCTGAAACTGAATTGATACAATGCTCACAGCATCTTTCACTTAAGAACTCAATTTGGGGTTTTAATTCTATTCTAGTGTGTCTTATTATTATCACATAAGATTTAAGACACTCATTAATTGTTACAGTTTTTAACTTATTTTTAGAGGGTCCCTTTTATTTATTTAATACTTACACGATAACTATCATTTTAACTTTAAAAATATTTTCTAATAGTTAAGCAACTTTGGTGATAATGATTGCCTATATAAGTGTTTTCTATAAGAATAAATTTGCTCCAATGACATTTTTAAATTGTTTAATTTTAAGAACCTACTTAAGCAACTTCATTATTAGAGATGCTATTAGTAGATCATGCTTTGAATCCTCATTACTAACTATTACAGCTACGATACAACACTTAAAACGTCCAAATTTGTTGCAAAGTTTCCATCAGTTTTACGTACGTTAAAGAAAAGCTTAGGAACTTATTGCTCTTACGTAAAGCTTTTTTTTTTTTCCTTCTCCTTGTTTGACTGTAATTGCGTAAAGCTATGTGAATTAGGAATACACTTATCGACTAAAGACCTTTAGAAAATTAATAATGAATAAATATGGGAAATTTTTAAAGGAATTTTTTAAAGTAAAACAAGAAGATTTCAAACAATGTCTAAAATAAAATTTAAAAAATAGAAATTCAAGTGTCAATTGTGTTTGCCTTAATGTCTTTCATGGTCTCACTGGGAATTCTTGCCCGAAAACTAGCTATTATATGATTTCTGTTGGAAAATAATGTACAAGAAAAAAATATCAATGCAAGAAAATTTGAATTAATTGTAAAGGAATATTTAAAATAAATTAAATCCAGTGCTTCCAATTAATAGAATTAATAAAGAAATAACAAATCAATTACGTGGATGCTATTTTAATAAAAACCAGTGTTATTTTAAGTAAGCTGGGGGTTGGGGTTATACATGAAGTATACAATATTGGGCCTAATGAGGGTGGGCAACAATCTAAGGATCAAGTAAAAAGTAAAAAGAGAGGTTGTGCTAAATACACTATACAAATTTTTAATATACTATATGTGAACAATGTGTGGACGATAATGTGAACCTTACGAATTTGGCAATCCGAAACGATGCTTCAACCAACTAAGTTAATAAGTTAATTATGCTAGAAACAATTAATATTGATACATATTACACTAAATATTTTAATGTATATTTATTACACATATCTAAATCTTTAATTGTTTAGTTTATCTAACTTCTTTATCTTTTCTTATTTTAGATTCTTATTTTATTAATTAGAGATATTATTTTTATTTTATCAATTAGGATAATTGTTAGTTATGATTATATCAAATAGGATTCTCTTTTATTTTAATTTTATCAATTAATGAGTTATATATAATTAATTTAATTTGAATTTTATTTTGATTATTGAGTTATTTCTCATGCTATTACTTTAATATTCTTAACATAATTTATTATGTAAACTTATATGTGTATTAAATATACATTAAAATTTAGTGTTATATGTATCAACATTAATTGCTTTTTAGCATAATTGACTTATTAACTCAATTGGTTGGAACATCGCTTTAATAACCTGAAGGTCATAGGTTCGAGACTTGCATGTACCATTATTTTAAATTATTTGAAAACATGTATTTTAACTTTAAAAAAAACTTACTTACGGATTGCCCCAATCCGTATTACTTAAAAAAAATGCATTATGGATTCGGCAATCCGTATGAAGGTTACGGAATCCGTAACCTTCAAATCACGAAGGGCATTTTCGTCCGTACATTGTTCACATATAGTGTATTAGACATTTGTATAGTGTATTTAGCACAACCTTAAAAAGAGCTGAAGGTAATGTGATTTTGGAGGCAGATTGTTGCTTCCTACACTTCCAATTATTTCCTGCGCTCCTTTTTTAGTTTTCGGAATGACCAATCCAAATATACAATCACATTTTAGAATGGTTGCAGATTTTGACTTCAGGAATAGTCGATTCAAAAGGTAAAAAAAAATATTTTCAAAAAGGGTGCAGAAAGCAATAGCCTTGTAAGCAATGGATAATGAATGGCAAAAGAACCTAAATAATACAAATTAAATAAAAAATTACGCATTTGGGGCGGTTTTGAAACTATTTACAAATCTGGGGCAGTCGGAACCGCCCAGAATTGGGCAGCACTGGAACCGCCCAAATCCAGGCGGTACCAAGGGGGTAGAACCGCCTGAATTTGGGCGATTCCAGTGCTGCCCAATTCTGGGCGGTTCCACTTCGTGACACGTGTCAGTCCTGCACAGATAGAGCGATGCGTATATAAACTTCGGACGGTCATAACTTTTGACTGGAATGTCCGATTGAGGCGAAACCGGTGGTCACGCGTTCGAAATTGAGAGGAGAAGGCGCTAACAAGTCCCCAAAGGGGACTTTGTCAAAAAAATTTCCCAAAAAAGGGTTCTAAGTGCCTCAAAATTGTGATTTAATCTTCGAACATCCCAAAATTTTCTTGTTTTCTAATTTTTTAATTATTTAGTCAGTTAATTGCATGCTATTTTTTATTTTTTTCATTACTTCTATCAATTTCGAGCATTTCGACATATTCTACACCTCGATCGGACATTTCTATCAA
>PYAF01000095.1:115118-127714 GCA_007407185.1 Glycine tomentella | reverse complement strand
TGGTCCTATTATTTTCTTTCTTGTTTCTTGGCTGTCCATGTGTACTTAATCTCAAGATTTCTACCTTATTTTCAATATTTCTACAGCCTTCTTGATCTTTCCCTAATCTTCACGGCCAAACTAAAATTTTGGAGCCAACATGTTTAATTTTGAGCTTTTATGGCCTAACCGTGAGATAGATATGTTTTTGGGGATTTTTTATGCTTTATTCCTTTAATCATTTTTTTATATTAATCAAAAGTATTTCTATAATTTATGAAAGTCTAATTTCAATTGCTTTCTTGAAAGTAAAATTTCTAAAATTTGTTGGAAACTAACTTAAATTTTAGTAGCAATCTTGGAATATTTCTTAAATAACTTTCTCTAAATTCTTATTAGTTGATTTTGTTTCTAATTAATATAATGTATAGACCTATTTATTTAAAATCCATTCCTTCTGTAATTAAGAGAAAATTCCCTAGATTGCATCTTTCCTGTTTCTGTGTTTTTTAAAACTCAGATTAGTCTGCAATCTAATATTTCTGAGTTATTTTTTACAATTTATAAAAAATTTCATTTCATAATTTTCTTCACTAAAATGTCACTAATTTCCTATTTAGGAGCATACTGGACTTTTGTCAGGCTTCCATAATCTAACTGTGGTTTCCTGGCTTAATCAGAGCTAAAAGGATATTTTGGTCATTTGTGCAATTTGTTCAGGGGCATTTTAGTCATTTACCCTAGGGACCTCACTATCATTTGGGAAATTGTCTAAGGATATTTTAGCCATTTTCAAAAGTGTCCAAGGGTATTTAGGTCAATTTGTTTAGAAATACCTATTTGTAAGAAAATGCACATATATATGAAAACTGAGGGTGTTACACCAACTCATGGCCTTGATGATAGAGGTCAAATTAACACTTTCTTGGCGGTGTTGATGCCCTAAACTAAGCTTATGCTTGATGCTTCAGCTGGAAGCAAAATCATGTACAAGACACTGGATGAAGCTAAGGAGATCATTGAGAATATGGCCTCCAATAACTATGAGGTTCAACAAGATATAACTCCTACTCTTATGCAAAAGAGAGGATTCCTTGAGTGAAATTCTCATGATGCCATCTTGGCTCAAAACAAGTTGCTCACTCAACAACTAGATGCCCTCACCAACAAATTTCAAAAATTCCTCAAGTCCAAAGTGTGCAAGCTCCTCGATCTAGTTCTCAACAAGTTTTAAGTTGTGCTTTTTTTAGAGGTGGTCACTTGAGTGATCAATGCTTCATGCTTATTGGTTCCAAAGAAGAAATGAATTACATGGGAAATCAAAACTGGCAAGGAAACTATGGAAATCCTCCCTACAACAATGCCTTTAATCAAGGGTGAAGGAACAACAACCACCATGGGTGGAAAGAAAGATGTTTGTCATTCCAATAGACCACCACCTGATGGTAATCAAGCTCAACAAGACCAACAATATCTACCTTTTTTCATCAAGACCGTACTTCTAAGGGGAAGGATACCCTCAATCAATTCATGCAAATCTCTATCACCAACCAAAAGAATACGGATGCTTTTATCAAAGACCTTGATGGGACAAATTAGTAAGGACGTGGCAGAGCTTAAAAGTGGATCACTTTTCATCAATACTCAAACTAATCCCAAGGAGCAACGTAAGGCCATCACTATAAGGAGAAGTAAATTGGTAGGTGACTTGAGTAAAGAGAAACATGAGCAAGAGGTTGTAATTAAGGAAGTAAATGAAGATAAGGAAAGTGAGCTTGAGGAAGAGAGTGAGAAAAAGAGTGAGCATAGTGAAAAAATGAGAGTAAGAAAAAAAAGCGAGAATGAGCTAATGAAGAGTGGTGAGGAGTTGAAAACAAAGATCCAATTAGCTAAGGAAAAGAAGAATGAGGTAGTGAATCCTCCCACTAAGGATCTTCCATATCCACATGTTCCCACAAGAAAGGAAAAGGAAAGACCATATAAAAGGTTTTTAAACATTTTTAAGATTGGAAGTCAATGTTCCTTTTTTAGGAGCTCTAGAGAAAATGCCCACCTATTTCAAATTTATGAAAGAGCTTATCACCAAGAATAGATTCATTGACCAATATACAATTCAAGTGTCTGCTCGACGTAGTGCCATTTTCCTAAATGATTTGCCACCAAAACTCCAAGATCTGGGTAGCTTCACCATTCCAATAACTATTGGAAATCTCAAGGTGGGGAGAGCTACACTTGACCTTAGAGCTAGCATAATCTTATGACTATCTCTTTATTGGAAAAAATTGGTGATCTTGATCATAAGCCTACTTGGATGACTCTCCAATTAGTGGATTGTTCCATTAAGTGTCCATATGGTGTTCTTGAGGATGTTCTTGTCAAGGTGGATAAATTTATTTTTCTGGTCGACTTTTTAGTGATGGACATGGAAGAGGACTAAGATTTTGGGAAGATCCTTCATGAACACGACTAAGATTTTGGTTAATGTGCATGATGGTCAAACAAAGCTTAGTGTGCATGATGAAGATATGACATTCAATGTGTTTGAGTTTATGAATCACCTACAAGATGAGAAATCTAGTTTCTGAATGGATGTTCTTGATGAAGCTTTTGTCCATTCCAAGAAGCAATTATCTAATGCTTCACCTCTTGAGAAAGCCCTTATAGATTCATTTGAAAGTCTCAATGAGGAGGAGGAAAAATAGATTGAAGAATGCTTGAAGAGCTTGGAGACATTGAAGGAAAAGAGCCAAAGCTTCAGTTGAAGGTGTTGCCTCAACATTTAAAGTATGTATTTCTTGAGAATGATGGCAACAAGCATGTGATTATTAGTAGCTTTATCTCTACTATGGAGGAAGAAAAATTAATTGAAGTTTTGAGGGCCAACAAAGGAGCTATTTGGTGGTTTATCTTCAATCTCAAAGGGATTTGCTCATCCTATTGAATGCACAAGATTCACATGGAGCAAGACTTCAAACTGGTCACTCAACCTCAAAGGAGGCTAAATATTATCATAAAGGAGGAGGTGAGAAAATAAGTTCTTAAGCTTTTGGAAATCGACATGAATTATCTAATCTTTGATAGCTCATGGTTCAGCCCGGTCCAAGTGGGTCCTAAGAAAGGTGGCATGACGGGTGTTTTTAGTGACAAGAATGAATTGATCCCAACAAGAATCGTCATCAGATGGAGAATATGCATTGACTACCGCAAGTTAAATCAAGCAACAAGGAAGGGTCATTTCCTTTTGCATTTCATGGATCAAATGCTTGATAGTTAGTTGACCAAGCATTTTATTGCTTTCTTGATGTTTATTCAGGCTACAACCAAATTGTGGTGGATCTAAAGATCAAGAAAAAACCGCCTTCACATGCCATTTTGGTATTTTCGCCTATAGGAGAATGCCATCTGACTTGTTTAATGCTCCATCCACTTTCTAAATGTGCATGCTAGCCAGATTTCCTACCTTGTGGAGAAATGTATTGAAGTGTTTATGGATGATTTCTCAGTATTTGGTTCATCTTTTGATCATTGCTTGTCCAATCTTGAAGTGGTGATGAAGCGATGTGTGGAGACTAATCTTGTGCTTAATTGGAAAAAATGTCACTTTATGGTCAAAGAGGGAATTGTCTTAGTCCATAAGATCTCTTTAAGAAGGATAGAGGTAAACAAAGCCAAAGTTGATGCCATTGAGAAGCTACCTCCTCCTATTAATGTAAAAGGCTTTAGAAGCTTTCTTGGGCATGCGAGATTTTATAGATGGTTTTATCAAGGATTTTTCCAAGATAGCCAAACCCTTGTGCAAATTTTTGAACAAAGACATCCCTTTCAAATTTGATGAAGATTGTTTAAACGCCTTCACCACTCTCAAAGTAAATCTCATCTTAGCTTGTAGTCCCAAATTGGAGTCAAGATTTTGAGCTAATGTGTGATGCGAGTAATTGTGTTATGGGTGCGGTGTTAGGACAGTGGAGGAATAAAGTCTTTCATGCCATATATTATGTTATCAATATGTTAAATTATGCTCAATTGAATTATGCCACCACAAGGAAGGAATTTCTAGCCATTGTATATGCTTTAGAGAAGTTCAAACCTTATTTAATTGGCTCTAAGGTATTGAAAACAGTATGAACCTCACCAATAACCAAGAGGGGGTGAATTGGTTTAAACTTGATCTTTTAAAAATCTTTAAAGAATCAGAGTAATCAAGATCATATCACAAATAAACCAAGAATGCTCCAACAAATCAAACCACTCAGCTCAACAATGTAATCACAAAACTTTCACTTGTTGAATAAGAAAAATAGCACCAAAGAATCACATATTATGAAAGCAATAACAGATTAGAAATAAGTATTCAACACAAGGATTTATACTGGTTCACTTCTCACCCTTGAGAAGTTACATTTAGTTCTTCCAACCACAAAGGTTAGAGTTCCACTAATAACAAATTGTTCTTACAAGCTTTTTACACAATCACTCTTAATCAGACCTAGATTAAGAATGAGACTTCTAACACCTTAGAATCTATGTGATCCAAGACATAGAGATCACTCACCTTTACTGTTATCCCCTAGGAACACCTATCCTAGTAAAGCTCTTATAAATCCTATGTTATTAATACAAAAAGTAACTCAAAAGAATACACAACAGAGTGTAATGAAAGAAACCACATATGATCCAGTAAATGATGAATGCAAATGATTTACTAGACTTGGATTGAAAGGTGGAAGAAGTTATTTCAGAACCTTCTTTACAAAACTTCTTATGAAAGCTTGCCCAAGAAGAAACCCTCCTTTGAAATCTTTGAATCTTGAGGATTTTAGGACTTTACAGTGTTTAGAACTTGAAACATTTTCTTGCTCAGAAAGCTAACAAATGTACTTTGAAAATTTCGTTATTTTTTTTTAAAACACCTAACATCTATTTATAGAAATAAGTTTCTAACTATCAGTAATCGATTAAATACTCTTCTGTAATCGATGTTAACACATTTAATCGATTAACGTGTTCTTGAGCTTTCTGGAAAAGATTTATGAACAAAGTAATCGATTAAATCGTCATGTAATCAATTATCACAGGAAGTCTTGTTTCCAAAAATATGCTAAGTAATCGATTACCACAAATCGTAATCGATTATCATAGGAAGACTTTTTTGTGACTTTGTGAAGTGTAATCGATTACCATATTGCTGTAATCGATTAAAGTTTTCTTCAAAGCTTAAGTAATAGATTACCATATTATGGTAATCGATTAAAGTAGTATGAAATAGTTTTTCCAAAACTTTAAACTTTGAACACTTTGGCTTTTATGCAATCATGAAAAGAAAAGCTTTTTCACAACACTTATGCTTTTATGAAAACCATGAATGCAAGAATATGAAGAATGTTTATGCAATGTCATGGATCATAGGATGAAATACTTAGACATCTAAAGATTACATATGTCTTCAATTGAATAGGCATGTAAAAGCTAAAACACATACATGTCTAAGATCCTTAGCATCTTGATCCTCTCCGGCTCCCTCTGTATCTAACAACTATCTACATAGATCACTTGATTATTAAGTATCTCTTGACTAAAGCTGACTCTAAGCAAAGATTGATTAGATGGATTCTTTTGCTTCAAGAGTTTGACTTGGAGATCAAGGCATAAAGGGTTGTGGAAATGTAGTAGCCAATCATTTCTCTAGATTGGTGATTGAAGAAGTCACCCTTAAAGAAAAGGAGATTCTTGATGATTTTCTTGATGAGTCCTTGTTGGCAGTGCATGAATGCCTTTGGTTTGGCAATGAGTGTTATTCCTGATGACTTTAGTTGGCGCCATAAAAAGAAACTTTTTCCAAGATGCTCATCATTATGTGTGGGATGATCCACACTTGTTCAAGATTGGAGTCGACAACCTCTTGAGAAGATGTGTCTCCAAAGAAGAATAAAAAAACACATTGTGGCGTTGTCATAATTCATCTTATGGAGGACACTACTATGGTGATAGGGCTATTACAAAAGTCATACAATCTTGTTTTTTTTCCAACCCTTTTCAAGGATGCTCATGAGCGTATGTAACAATGTGACAAATTTCAAAGAGCTGAAGGCATTACCAAGAGGCATGGGATGCCTTTGCAAGTATTCTTGAGGTTGAAGTGTTCAACTTTTGGGGCATAGACTTCATAGGTCCATTGCCATCATCTTTTTCTAATGAATACATATTATTGGTAGTGAACTATGTTTCCAAATGGGTTGAAACCTTTGCAGCCCCTAAAAGGGATGCAAAAATAGTGATAAAGTTCTTGAAGAATAATATTTTTGCCCAATTTGGTGTTCCTAGGTGCTCAACAGTGATGGATGTCACATTTTTGTAATGCACAATTGAGAAGGGTGTTAGAACACTATGGTGTTAGACACAAAGTGGCCTCTCCATACATCCTTAGACCAACGGGTAAGCTGAAGTGTTCAATAGAGAGATCAAGCCCATCCTAGAGAAAATTGTTGCATCTTCTAGGAAAGATTGGTCCATGAAGTTGGATGATGCTTTTTGGGCTTATAGGATAGCTTTCACGTTGGTTTGTCTTTGTTCCAAATGGTATATGGGAAAGCATGTCATCCTCCTATAGCGTTTGAGCACATAGCCTATTGGGATTTGAAGTTCTTAAACTTTGATCCATCCACATTAGCAGAAAAGAGAAAACTACAGTTACATGAGCTTGATGAAATGAGGCAAAATGCTTATAAGTCCACAAAGCACTATAAACAGAAGGTGAAGGTCTACCAATACAAGAAGATCCTCCATAGGGTGTTCAAGCCAGGACAAAAATTGCTTTTGTTCAACTTTTGACTTAGACTCTTTTCTGAGAAGCTAAAGTCTAAATGTTTCATATCTTTCATTATCAAGGAGGTGAATCCATATGGAGTCGTAGAATTGGTAGATCTAGCAACACAATGGAATGGGTGATGTCGCAATGTTGTAGTCACAATGGGACGATGATAAAAAAAAAAGATAAAGAGGGTTTTCCAAAAAAGGAAAACTAGGGGAGTTGCCACCAATGTTTATTTAAGGAAAATGTTAGAAAAACCAAGAAAGATAAGGAATGATATATGATTTGAGAGAAAGAGAGTTCAAGAGTCATTTAAGCATGGGAAAGGTATAAGCAACCCACGCGTCCGTCATGAAGACGACAACCTTTAATCTAGTGTGCTAAAAATAAAAGTGACTTTTTAATTATTTGTCTTCCCTTAAAAACATGAATTATGTTTGTTATATTTTTGTTTATTTAGAAAAGGAAACCAAATTTTCATTTTTAGAAAAAAGAAGATTTTATATTTGTTTAGTTTTTTGAGGTCGACAAGGGATTTGCCCTCACTCCTATGTATCCCTATGTGCAACGAGAAAATCAGGCTTTCGTAGTTCTTTGGGTAGAAAACAAATTGCATGTTGGGTTGATTTTATCTTTTTTGAAAGATTTGTTTTAATTGCGTGAAAAATAGTCATTAAGGCATTGGGCTTTGAAACAACGTTGAATTTTAAGAAACAATGGAGATAATCACTTAAGGCATTGGACCCAAACAAGTCGGAGTAATGCATATTTTTTGTGCAGAAAAAGGAGAATTGAGTGATAATTTATTTGACATTTTTAGCTTTTTTTAGAAAATATTTTGGATTTGCGGTAAACTCTGTCACGTGAAGCAAGTTGGAGACCCAACTTGGCATTCCAAAAATTTATCCACACGTTGTTGAAACACTACCAAACAAGTCGAAGACCCAACATGGAGTGCACGGAACGTAAGCACATACTAAAGAATACTAAAGCAAAATTGCAAAAATAAATGAATAGTTGATATAACATTACGTAATCAAATAAATCAAATGGGAATACAAAGGGATAAAATTGAAGTGGGGAGTACACTTAGTGATTAAGGATGCGAGATTGAAACATGGGAAAATAAAATAAGTAAATAAATATTTACAACACATTATTAATTAAATTAACTAATTGAGCAACGATAATAAAAGACAATCAAGTTGAAGAATAAAATAAATAATAGAGACAAACAGAACAAAAAAATGAAATAAAGAACTATTTACTAATTAACTTATTTATCATTCTTTTTGGAGGTCAAAGTGAAAGGGTTGACCTTGACTTAGTCAACACTAACAGAGTGCTGACATGGTAGGCCTGGTCATCAGTCTAGGTGGCAGAGTACATACATGAAGAAAGGGTGTGTAACTAGCAGTGCTTACTTTATTTAGGGCCTTTCAAAAATGGGTTAGGCCCAAAGTGAAAGGGTTTTTGTGTAACAGAGGGAGGTGTGACTAGCATAATTTATTTAATTCGAACTTAACAAGAAAACAAGCCAGGCCCGAAAGATAAGGGAGTGTATGTGTAAATGTGAGGTGTAAATAGTAGTAATTATGTTTTTTTTGCTGGGGTTAGAACCAATTTAGAGCGACCCGATCCAACCTGTAATTAAGCATAAGGGTTGGAAAATCCTATGTGCCTAAGCAACAAAACGACGCGAGGAAGGGGAGAAACACCACCACAGAAGAGGCACGGGCCCTTGACGCCATTGGCACAGGGCCTGGTAACGCGAGGCTGTTGTGGGGCTGATAGTAGCATGGTAGTTGTGCGGTGGTGGGGCTGAAAAAATGAATGAGGACAAACCAAAATAAAAGTGCAAATACCACAAGCATGAAGAAAATAACGAACAAAAGACAACAAAGGTGACCTATAAGGCTCGCACTGGCGGCCAAGGTGCCCACCGGCGAAAGAGACACACCCAACTGGCAGATTCACGAAAACAGAGAATGAGAAACTGAAGAGAAGAAGAGGGAGAGGAAGAGAGAAAAGGGAAAGGGAAGAGTGACAGAATGAGGGTTTACTAGGAGACTCCTTTCCCTTCTCTGATGGTGTTGCCAAATGTCACAATGTTATTGACTCCTTTTGCTTTCTCGGGATCTATGTCACTTTAGTGTCATTAATGCACAGACTCCCCCTCCCCTTTTATGCATATATTGTTGCTACTTGACCTAATGGGCTCTCAAAGAGCCCATTAGGTCCCTTTGGGGCCTCTTTCTTTTACTGTTCTTTTTTTTTTCTTTAATTATTTTTTGGGACCCGGACAGAATCAAAGTCTGATAGGCAGTGAATGGCCCAAGACTAAAACTATATTTAGGTGGTGAAGTTGAAAGACTTACCACCATTGTGCTTCTCAATGACCCATGAGGTCTTTGGCCCGTCAAGCTAGTGACATTAAACAAGCGCTAATTGGGACTGAAAATAATAGGAATACTTCACACCAACCAAGAGGGGGGTGAATTGGTTGAACCTTGGTATTTTAAGATCAACTTCAAATCAGAGTTTCAGGATCTTTATCACTTTCAAAACCAAGAAAATTTTTACTCAATCAAATAGCTCAGCCCAAGAATTCAATAGATCAAAATAGAACTTGTTAAACAATGAATATGATTCAAAGAATTAAATATCAGTGAATAAGATGAGATAAAGATATAGAAATAAGAACACAAACAATTTATACTGGTTCACTTCAAAACCTGAAGCTACATTCAGTTTCTTCTAATTCACACTATATTAGATTTTCACTATTATAAAATATTCTTACAAGCTTTTACAAGAACCTCCCCTTTATTAACCCTAGATAAAGAACAGAAATCTAAAACCCTATTAGACTTCTAAGGAGAAAGATTTAGAGAACACTACTCTAATCTTTATGCTAGAGAACCCTTCTCTAGTCCCAAGCTATAAGAATCCTATTACAATAGCCAATCTCAACAAATTTGTAAACAAAATTACAATCAATGAGTTAAGGAAAGAAACAACCTGATGATCCAGTGAATGACATGCATATGAATGAGCAATTCAGGTTGAAAGACAAAAACAAACTCAGAACATTCTTCTTCGTTAACCTTTGAAAGAAACTTCTTGCTTTAAAGAATCACTCAAAAACCCATGAGTGTTTTAGTTGATGCAAGAACCCATAAAACTAAGAAAATCACTTTAAACGTGTTTAGAAAGCTTGTGTATACTCAGAATACGAATTGAACAAGTTGCAAAACCAACTGAGCTTTGGTTCTATTTATAACAAACTTTTGTAACTGTCAGTAATCGATTAAACGCGCCTAATAATCGATTAAAACACTCATGTAATCGATTAAAATAACCTTGTAATCGATTAAAGTGTTCTACAAGATTCTGGACATGAGCAACGAGCAAAATAATCGATTATTCCGTCTTGTAATCGATTAAGACAGCAAGCTTCAAATTATCAAATACACTATGTAATCGATTACGATTATTTGGTAATCGATTAAGACAGGAAGACAAATTTTTCAGTTAAGCCTGTGTAATCGATTACTACCTATTGGTAATCGATTCCTCCAGAGAGTCTTAAAATCATGTATAGCAATGTAAAGCTTTGTAATCGATTACTACCTATTGGTAATCGATTAAAGTGTTCAACAAAGCAGTTTATATGAAAGCAAAGGTCAAATAATTGATTATTCCGATAGGTAATCGATTACATTGTTCTTGGAAGCTTTTCCAGAATGAACAAGGAACAAAATAATCGATTATACCTTTAATGTAATTGATTACATAAGTATAAAAACAATTTTTCCAAAAACCTTTGAATCAAATTTAAACCTTCAAAAGCTTTGTTTGATTTTCATGAAAAACACTTAGTTGAATCAATGAATGAATAAGTGAATGCATGGATCAATCAGATATCTTTTCCTTTTACATAAAATTCCAAGTCTTCAAGCATGTTGAAAGCACAAAACTCATCTTTTATCATAGACTTCCAATCTTCATGAAGCTCCCCATGTATCCAACAGGGACGTAACCCAATTTTCTAACCCTTACTTTTAATTTATGTTGTGTGCTTTAAAGCGTAGTTGTTAGTTTCTTATTGCCTCTTATGTTCAATTGTATTGTTTTAGCATCTTTTGTTCTTACCATTTTGTGGCTTGGTTGGCTTATTATAACTTAGATTATGTGCTTTTCAATTATTGATTTATTATTTTAGTCATTGTCTTTATTATTTTCAAGTTTTCTCTTTGTCACCTTTATGGCCCAACAAGAATTATTTTGGCTGGGCGAGCATGTTTGAACTGCTTCAGTGTAGCCCCAACTTGAGCTCATTGGGCTATCCATAAAGTTGCAACATTTGAATTTTTTTCATAATTTCTAGCCCAACAAGAAAATTCCTGGCTGGGCATGAGGACCCCTGGAACAAGTTTTAGACTCTGTTTGTCTGTGACCCAACCATAAAATGTGCTTGTTGGGCAAGAACACCTTTGGAACCAACATTGCTCTCTGAGTGTTTTTAGCCCGACCAGAGAAAATGGTAGTTGGGCTAGCACCTTATAAGTCAAAAGTTTTTGTTTTTCTTTTGCACTAAATGTAAAACTCTTTTTTTAGTCTAGTGAGTGGTAAAAAAATCTAACAAAAAATAAATTTAAAAAAAAACATAAAATTTGTTAGTGCTCTAGTTCAACGAGCAAACACTTGGCCTGTTGGGCCTGGTTTCAAATTTTAGTCAAACTTATTATGACTTTTCTTTTCCACTTCCACTCTCTCTTGTACCCTCATAACTCATACTTACCCCTCACTTCCCATCAATACTCCTTCTCCACCCTTCCACACAAATCCATACTTTACCAAATCCTGGAGTTCCATCTCCATAGTTTCCAAACACAAAATACCTTTTTTTTTCTCTGATTCACTCTCACTCACACAAACCCAAGCTCTTCTTCTCTATCGTGCTCCTATAACCCCACTCATGTGTGTGGCTTCGGCACTCTTGTGTCTTTTTCAGTGACCCAAGGTGCAAAAGGGCTCCTCCAACCCTATAACCATGCCTCTGAAAGCTCAGAACCCAAGAAATAGAGGCAAAGCTCCCTGTGCATAATTGAGCTCTAAATCCAAATTCAAAGCTTCAACCACACAACCAAAATTCGAATCTCCAGCCACCAAAAAGAAGAGGAATGTTCCCCTTATGTTGCAGATAAGCTCATCTCAACTTTTAACAAGGCATGGTTCTATAGTCCAGGCCATCGAAAACATCAAGTCATGTAAACAACTACATTGAATGCTAATAGGAAAATGGAATTGGAAGCAGATGAATACCTCAATATCCAGAAAATTCTTGAAGATAGAAAGTGGAACACTAAACTGGCAAACCTAAATCCTTTCATCAATGATATATTGGTGAAGGAATTCTATGCCAATTGTAACATCCCCAAAATTATAAAAATGTGATGATAATTGGATACAAAGTATGTTTAGAGAAAAATAACTATATCGCTCTTTCCATAATGTAGAAATTACTAGAAAACCCTTAAGATGAAAATTTCAAAAATGCCCTTAGACATTTTTGAAAATAACCAAAATACCCCTAGGATTGAATGACATAATTACCAAAATGCCCCTAGGCCAAAAATGCTCAAATAAATTTAGAAATTTTGTAGAAACTTGATGAAATTATAAAATACACTTAGCTGACTAAGTATCAACATATTTTGTGACACAAAACTCTAGAATAAAATTTCTACAAATTTTGGAAGATGACAACTTTGAGGTTGTATTCAAAAAAACTCAAGCATCAGAA
>PYAF01000095.1:82593-94174 GCA_007407185.1 Glycine tomentella | reverse complement strand
TGTCATTTTCAAGGGGAATATATAGGCATTTGGGGGGCCAAACACGCCCTGCCAGGGCGTGTTTAAACACGCCTAGCTAGGGCGTGTTTAAACACGCCCAGGCAGGGCGTGTTTGGCAACCCCATTTGCCTAAATATTCCCCAAACAGCCCCCTTTTGCTAATTAATTAATTAAATAATATTATTTTTAAATTTTTGCCAAACAACATAACATCAACAATATAATAATTCATAACAAATTCAATGAATGAGTCGACAACTTTTTACTTGTTTGGTGTGTTAAATTAAACTAATCAAATTTTGAAATATGCCCTATTTAAGTTAGGTAACTTTTATGATTTAGTTTGGTAGGAGAAAAAGTGAGAATAAAAAAAATAAATAAGAAAGAAAACACTGTCAACAAAATATTTTCTTCTATTTATTTGAAAAAAATGGAAAGAAAAATTGTTTTTATTATAGATACAAAAATTTATTTTTTTTCCTGTTATTTTCTTTTCAATTCAAATTTTAAACTTTTTTTTTCCTATTTTCTTTTCATTCAATCAAACATACCATTAAGATTGAGAAACGCAACAAATGGTCCATGGATCCAATAAATTTACCGAATATAAAAGTAATTAGTGTTTTTTTTATCAAGTGATTTTAATAGGTCATTTTAATTATTATTATTTTAAATGGAATGTGCGCTACTAGAGTCAATCTAATTCATTTTTTTAACATGGAAAATTCTAGAATTCATCGAATATCAAAATTCTGTACATCAATAATAAGGAGGAGGAGGAGGTCCACTTGATAATGTGTATCCTGGATCCAATATTTTTCATTGTGATCAAAAGCCAAATTAATTAAAGCATTGTTTCTCTTCAAACACCATCACCTTTTTTTGACGTGATTTTTTTTTGTGTATAACGATGGTAATGAGAATCGAATGTAGGTTGTAATAATGCATCTATTTTAAATTTCACAATTAGGCCAACTCTAATAAAGTTTGGATTTTGACAAGGGACTTATTTTACTATTCCAATTTTTTTAAAAAAGAATTAAAATAACCTATTAAAACACCAATTACCTTCTATACCCGGTAAACTTATTGGATTCATGAACCATTTATTGATTTCTCAATATGCTTGGTTGGATGGAAGAAAAATAATGAAAAAAGAAAAAAAATTAAATTTGAAATAGAAAAGAATTAATAAAAAAATTTATATTTTTGTATTTATAAAAATAACTTTTTATTTTTATTTTTTCTCTAAACAACTAGAATAAAATATATCTTAATTGTATTTTCTTTTCTCATGTTTTTTCTCTTATTAAACGAATCACAAAAGTCGCTAAATTAAATAGAACATATTTTTAAATTGATTAGTTTAATTTAATTTAACACGCCGAACAACAATGTGATGTTCACTTAAACAGACACACACATAAATGTGATGTAAAAACGACGTCGACTTATTCCGTCGTTCGTACGCTTAAAACCTCGAAAAACGACGTTGGCATAGCATCGCATTGCTTTTGCTAGCACACAGTTGCATCCTTCATCCAATCCAAAACGAAATCGACACAAACACAACACTGTGATCGAAATCCATAATGTGGCGTAAGGAACTATAAAATCTTTCATTTGTGTTTTCTTGACGCGCACCAACAAAACCTCGCTCTCTCACACATCGGAATCTCCAAAAAGAATGGACGACAAAACGCAGCAGTCCGAGAGTAAGCAAAACGACAACGACGAGGAAGTTGCGCCAAAACGACAAGACCCTAACACGTCGTCTGGCGGGTGGGGCTTTTCGCCGCTCTCGTTTCTCTCCGATCTTCAGAAGGCCGCCGCTGTTGCCGCCGAAGAGATCTCTCGCAATGTGCGTTTCCAAACGACACAAAAATGCGCCGTTTTGTTTATAATTTTTTTTTCTTTTTTCTTTATTGATTTCGATCCAGTGAATGCATTCATTTCAATCTCTGAATTATTTTTTGATTTGTGTGTTATAAATGTGGTTTTCCCTTTTTATTATTGTTTTAATTTTTTTGCAATAATTTTATCATGAATTGGGCTTATCGGATTTCCGAAACTAGGTCTAGGTGTTTTCGGTCAATTCTTTTTTTTTTTTTAAAAAAAAATGTTACTAATTTAGCTGATAGTCCAGTTCGTCAGTATGAGATTATCTACTAAGCATGCAAATTTTATTGTTTTATAATTTTATTTTAATTTTTTTTTTGTTGGAGATTATATAAGGGTTATGCTTGGTTGGAGTGAAAATGGATTTGTGGGAAAAATATTAATGCTTTATTTTTCCAATAAATTCTATCTTGATTGCTTATAATTGATAATATGGAATGAAAAGTAGAGGCATTAATTACTTAGTTGTGGTGGATTATTAGGAAGAATGATTGACGAAGACTAGAATCTAGATAAGGGTTATGTTTTGTTGGAGTCAAAATGGGATGTGGGAAAGAGATTGATGTTTTTCTTTTTTTCTTGATACATGGGAAAATATTGGTGCTTTATTTCTTCTAATAGATCATATCTTAATTGCTTCAAATAGATAATATTGAATGAAAAAGTGGAGGCATTAATATCTTGAAAATTATTTTGATTTGGAGGGCTGTGAGGAAGAATCATTAGTAGGGTATCAAATTATTTGTTGTGGTTGTGAATTAATGGTGTTTTGAAATGCAGGCTGCTGTAGTTGCAGAGACTGCATCAAAGAGCATTTCGGAGTTGCAAAACGAAGATGAAGGTTCAGAAAAAGAGGATGAAGGAGCTGAAGGATCTGCAGCTGAGAAGGAAAGTGATGATGAGGGTTCCAAACTGCGTAAATCTGCTCTGGAAAGATTGGAGAAAGCTAGTGAAGAGTCGCTTCTTAGCCAGGCAAGCATAAAAGGATACTTTCCCTTGGGGGGATGGGGTGGGTTAATTTGCAATTTAGATGTTAGATTATTAGTGAAGTTAAGCATCTAACTCTACACGTATTATGCAGATTTATTCTCATGTCTTTGCTATGAATTAGCAAATATGCGGATTTTCTGGTCACTATCTCCTTTGCTTATCTTTTACTGTTTTACATTGATATTTTTTCTGCTGAGTGATGGTTGGAACCTGTACTATCTAGCTTCTAGAGTATGCTTCTATTATCTATAGGTATTGGCTCTTATAAGTGTAGTTTTTTCTCATGATTGTCGTGAGTTGTGACTTGTTAGTGACGTTGATGGTGTAATTCTGTCACACTGTTCTATCAGGGAAAAATAATAATTCTGTATTTGTGAATGCAAATTGTATTCTTTTAGGTAGTCTGTACTCATTCATTAAGCACTTATACCTGAGCTCCTTAATGTGTGTAGGGTTTGAAGGTTTTTGATAACTCTGTTGAGACTTTTGCCTCGGGTGCATGGAGCGCTTTAGGAAATGCATGGAGAGGGGGCACTGATTTTGTTCAGCGGTATAATTCATTGCTTTATTTATTTTTACACTGACTCACATGGGGGTTATTCTGTATGTCTAGTCACTGATCATTGTTCTGATGGTGATATGTTGATATTTTGATGGAGATAAACATCTATGCTACTTGAAAATATGTAACTAGTGTCGGTATTGTATTATGCTATTTTTTAAAAGTGAATTAAGTAATGGGCCAACATGTGCTTCACTTTAGACAAAAGGACCTGCCTGCAAACTACTACTGTAGTTAATCCTTGTATGGAGTAGTTAATAAATTGTATTTTACCATCTTTTCCTCAATAGATTCCATGTCTACTTTGTATTTATTGTTGTTCCCATCTTATATGTTTACTCATCCATCATGTTACCTCATCTACAACACTGAGCCTATGCTCTTGTTGTCTCTTTACTGCCTGACATTCAGGATTAGAGTGGTATGGATAGATGAGTTTAACATATTATTTCATGCTGTTATATGATTATGGGATAAATTGATGTCAGTGTTTTGGTTGAGGATGGAGTCGTATCTTGTGATTTGATGTGGATGGATTTACTCAGTGTAGTTTTGGTTATTTCACCCTGCAGTTTCCTTCAAAGCCTTCTTAATAAGTCAACAACATTTTAGCATTGGTTGGTAAGGGTTTGTTTTTTCTATTTTTATAAAGGAAGAAATTTTATCAGAGAAGAGAGAGAAAAATATAAATGGCAGAGGATAAGATATCATCTCAGAAGTGGCTTAAAACTAAAAAGTTGGTTGGTTGTGTTAAACATTGATTAGTGTTAGTTGCACTTGATTGTAGAAAGTAGAATTTGTTGGAATTGAACTATACATGTGACCTGCAGTTGTACTGAATATTCATTGTTGGCACCAAAGGTACTTTGGACATTAACCCTGTCCTTCTCCTGTCCTTATGTGCTTGTTCTTTGTACTTAATATATAATACACAATTAGAAAGGAATGGCTTCTGTAGGCAGTCTGTTCACTGGTTAAGTATTGGCTGTACTGCATATGTAAAGGAATAGGGACATACTCAAAGGAGAATTTAGAATGGTGCTTCTGTTGTACCTAGTAGTATGCATGTACAACAGCATGGAAATCTAGGATACATGTTAAGATATATGTTGAATTAATTTTAAAAATACTTCAAATTTAGTAATAGGAAAATGCTACAAGTTATTTTGGTTATTGTTGGCAGAGAAATAGTTTTCTCTGAGGAGCATAGGCTCTGGTGGTTCCTTGTAAGAGCTCCTTTTACTTTCATTAATAATATTAGCTTATTTTCTGGTGTTCTACCAATACTCTTTTTAGGTCATTCAGCGTTCTTCAAATTCTGGTATAGATATATCTGTATTATAGTTGCATTAAACTACTCCACTCTCTTTGCTTGCTTCAAATATGCTATATTTTTCTTCTTTCTTTTCTTCCTGTCTTGTTTATATTTAATTTATAGATCTGACTACTGTTGACTGAGAAAAATGTTTCATTTTTTAATTAAAACCATGACCTTTCTATAATTTCCTGCATTTTGTTCTTAGTATTCATTGATATTCAATGGAAGCCTTGTGCTGCCTTTAGTATTCCAACCTAGTCACTGCAAGGTTTAATTTTAGAATGCTTCACTAGTATCATAAAAGATGCGATTGTTTCTTATTATTCAACAAACTTTGTGTTTAAAGGCCATGAACCTGAATGATCTCCTTGTGTTCTGTAGGCTCGAGAATTCTGCAACAAATCTACCAGGATCTCCAAAGCATGATGGGCCAGGAGCTGCAGGTGCTAATGCATCTTCTCTATTAGAGGTTTGGAAAAATTGTCATTCATCATTTATATTCATTATCAATAATTACAAATATACATGCATATTTCTTCTATTCATTGTGCTACAGACAGGAAAAGCTTTTACTGCAAAGGGAATGCAAGTGCTTGAATATGTTGGTAAGGAGACGATGGACTTATTAATCAGTGAAACTGGAATTGAAGTTGAGAAGGATAAAAAAGAAGGTGAAGAAGAAAATGATGAGGATCAGTTATCAGAGGAAGTGACTTTTGATCGATGCTTTTACATTTATGGAGGTCCAGAACAATTGGAGGTATTCTTATTGTCAAAAGATATATAAAAATTCTCATAATATCAGTTCGGTATCTTATAGAATATTTTAGAGTATCTTAAATGATTTTCTTGAACCAACACGTATTAATCCAAGTTACAAGAAGCTTTGTCCCTCTTAAGTGAGTACATCCAGCTCAACTTGGATTAGCTAGGGGTTCAAAGTGGCTTCTAGATACTTAGGGCCTAAGACCAAAAAGATCTCTTATAAATGGTTTCCTTATTTTGTTTAGAATTAGAAGTCTATTATTAGTATGAATAGGGTTGTGCATTGCATTATATTCTATTATTCAAGAATTTGTTCTATTTTTTCCTCCATCTCCACCTAAATCCCTATAAATTCAACACTTTTTTTGATGCATTAAGTTGTGCTATTTTAGATTTTGGTTTAACAAATTATTTCATATGCATCACTCAGGAACTGGAGGCTTTGTCTAGTCATTATGCCTTGTTATTTAACCGAAGAAAAGCAAAGTTATCAACTGAGCAAAAGTCTGTATATGATGGGAAGATTAAAGAGGTCCAACAAATATTTAATTTGAGTACTGAAATTGATAGAAGCAATGCTGATTCAAACAAAGGAAAGACAATAAAGAAAGGAAATGAAGGAAGCAGTGATGAGCTGAAGAATTTACATGATTCTAGTGTTGGCAAGGCTGCTGAAATGGCCGCAGGGTAATTTAACTGGCCTCATAATTATTGATGTTTTTTGTTCACATACCATTGCTGCCAAAAATTTGAGTTTAAAGTGGTCCATTTCTAATATGCTAAAATATTACAATTCTATGAACCAAACGAATGGTTACAGTTCTATCTGCAAGGATGTAAAAGTATGGGTTTAGAAAATCTCTGTAGATAATTTGGATGTTTGTATGCAGGATAAGATAGATAACACGTAAGTACGGGCACATGATTAGTAAAAGCAAACCAAGTTTGAAATGTGTTTGGCTATCACTTTACTACAAGTGTCATGAGCCAACTATCCCAAAAGCCATTAGGTGATGAGAAGACCCATGAATGGTTTTACTTTATATCTAAAACATGCCCTCACACATGCAAGAGCCCTCGGATGATAATGTGCTGCTCACTTGGTCTATAATTCTACTTATTATTAGAATGGAGGGTGGTAGGAAAGGATCGAATCTAAACCACTTGGCCACAGAGGTTCTGATTTGTCACGTGCAAACTATCCCAAAAGCTTAAATGATTTCATATAATATTACATCTTTTAATTTTTTACCCCCTCCCACTTTATGATCCTCGGTCTTTCTGGGTGGTTCTGATCATTATGCATGTTCACCATTTACATATATAGATTAAGGAAGCTCGCTTTTCTCTTCAGTATATTATATGCTATATGTGATTCCTTTTTGCCTGTTACAGTTTCACTAACGCCTTGGCTGGACTAGCTGCTAATGATATACATCAGAGAACTAGTGCAAGATTGGAATCTCTTCATTCTGAGGGAGTTCATGTACGAGAAAATATTATAGAATCTGTTGGCAAAATTTATTCTTCTTATCACATGAGGTTGTTGTAAAAGTGAATAAGTGGTGCTACTTTTCTTTGCAGAGACTATCTGAAATGTGCTGTTTTGTGGTGTCTCAACTTCTAGTGCTTGGCAAATCCATCATTTCTCATGCCAACAACACTGAGGATGAAGCTGATGATGATAAGGCAAACATCGAGTGGCCTGAAGACGTTTCCGCAAAAGCTAATATCATAAGAATAAATGCCCAAACAATGATAGGATATGTGGAAGCCGTTTCCAACAGTTTTATTACAGGTTGGTTGTCTACTATTCCACCCTTTATTATAATAACACATATTGAAGTATGTCCATGGTATTTGTATGCCACGAATTTCGATCATTCTATGCTCACTTATGTTCATCATTTGGCGCTTGGGATGTATTTATCAGGCATATCTGATGTAACTGAGGCCTATCAAGCTGCCATTAAAGCTGTTACTGCTGAGTCTCATTCAGTTGTTACCCAGAAATCAGTTCAGGAAAAAGCCAGTGCCTTCTCTGAGCACCTTCGAGCTGATCAAACCACAGCGGTTTGCAAAATCCAGGACGGGATGCAATTTTTAGCTCACGTTCTCATTTCAACCTATGCTGCTTGAACACCAATATTCCTATTTGTAAATGTTCACAGTTTAATTAGAAAAGTGATACCACTCAACTATGCTTAGTTTATTTCCACCGTGCATTGATGATTGAACGTTACTCAGTCTTAGTAGTGTCTGAACTGGGCCAAATTTGCCCTGTTAAATTGATTCGTGCAGCTTGTTTTATTCTTTTATTCCTCAAACTGTATAAACTATCACATTTTCGTCAAATCAAATATCACCTCACATACCATATGGACTTTTCTCATTTCATATATATGTATAACATCATAACCTTTTCCAAATCATTCACGTTATTAATTTAAAGCAACCTAGAGGTTGATATTAGTATATATTGAATATACCACCACACTTAAGTCGAGCTATTCCTTAGGTATTGATCGCTGGACTGTTCTATTCTGGCGGTTATTTATATTTTCGAGGGTCAGTTTCCACATATTCATACTTTTCAGTTAGTGATCATTCTAATTAATGGAAACTTACTCCACAAAGTAATCATAGCATACATAAACTATTTGCGAACCAGTTGCACTCAACGCAACTGGCGCTGGAAAACAAAAAGTTACCCTCATATTGCTTCAGCTTTTGTACCTTGAAATGCATGTTTTTTCCGTTGAACGTGAGGTTTAACACTTAATCAAACACATACTAACACATTAATATGGTAGTGATTAGAATACATGTGATGGTGGTGATGTGAATTACAATTAAATTCATCTAGTAGTGTCAAGTTGGATTATTTTCAAATTATTTATAAGAACCCAAAATTTATTTAAACTTTACCACATTTTAAATTTGTCTTATAAAAATCAACAAACTTACTAATACTATATATAATATTATATTAATTAATAATATACCAATATTTTTACTATTTTTTATATTAAAAGGTTTAAATGAATTGGATCTCAAGGTTCATGTGTTTATAGAAATACTTATAGATTACTCATTTTCACATTGATAACAAAAATTGAATCCACGTTCTTTGTTGTATGAGTCCATTCCTTAAGTTGGTCCAATATTTACACTATTAATTAATACATTCTGATTCCCGAATCTTTTTGTACTTGGGGCAATGCAGTAAAAATCCTTACTAAGTCACATGTTGGTCACAAGAAATTGTGAAGTTGCTGCGGTCCACTTCAAATATGTTTACACATTTGTCTTTCGTGCAATTGCAATTCAGGTTGGCAACCCCACATTTTTGGCCACATTCACCCTTTAATTACAAAGTACTACAAAACATGTCCAGATTCTATGTATTTCAGGATTAAACCAACCCGATAAGAAACAACAATAATAAGCAAAATTAAACTTGTGTTCTTCCCACAACTAAACTAAGACTATAGTTATTTGCAAGCATAAGGAAAATCATAGATATGGGAGACATTGATTCTGCTTTTATACAATCCACAGAACACCGTCCCAGAGCAAAAGTGGTGGAAGTTAGGGAGATTCCAGTGATAGACCTTTCAGAAGGTATAGAAAAGAATTACTCATTTTACAAATTGGCAAGCAGACTGGCGGATCCAAGATTCTAAAGAAAGGTAGGCACTCAAAAAAATAATGGCGAAACTCCAAAATATTATCTCAGTATAATTCGAATACAAAGCAAAATGATCATACTCCAAAATACTAAAAATTTGCTTATCCTAAAGTTCTCATCTAATTTGGAATTTTGGACAATACATACACTGTCCAAATTATTTTTCTGCTGAAGTTGTCATTTGTTAATTCATTTACAACCTATGGCAAAAATAAAACATAAAGTAAGTTGTCATTTGTCAATATCTTGAATGCAACTTAATCCAACATAAGAAAAAAAAAACTAATAAATAAGAGAACAAAAAAATTAGCTTAAAATACTAATGCCACAATGGAAACTCACAAAGGAACCGTTTATCCAAAACAACAAAACGATCATGGACCACATTCCAAATTTCCAATTCACAAGAACCACAAGCAAAATAAGAACAGTTCAACAGTACAAATTCTCGTGTTTAGAAACCTTACCATCATAGGCGGCATTCACTGCCCAAGCAAGTAGGAACAAGAAAAAAAATACAAAAAACTCAGTTAAAAAATCCAAAATTGATGTAATGGGATTTATCCGAATAAACCATAATCAGTAAAGCAACGTGGAAATTTTCAGACCAAAACCTTTCATAAATGGCACTCGCAAGAACGATAGAGAACAACAGACAAACGCAGTTCAAATTTCCAAAATTGATGAAATGGGGTTTAAACAATATTAATAAATAACCCCATGCCATAGAAATCAAATAATCAAAAACAACAATCCAAACACATCAAATAACCATAAAATTCATAATAAAAAACAACAACAATAATAATGACCACCAGCTGAACATTTTTTAGGAAAATCAAAATCAAAATCAAAACTCCAACCCCCACACGGGCACACCCTCACTGCTTACAGAGACCTCATCCTCCATAGAATTGGGGAAAATTAAAGAAGGTGAACTTGATCGAGATTGAAGGGCGGATTCGTAGCGCCTGGAAGGCCTGAGGAGGCAAGGATGCCACTGGTCGTGAGCTGTGAGCAGAGGTGGAGCCGCGGTCCCGCGGATGACTGAGATGGAGTCTCGGAGACTTGGACTAGGTCGTAGGCTCGCAGCATCAAAGTTTCGTCGTGAGCAGAGGCAGAGCCGTGGAGAACGCCACTGGTCGTGGCCCGTGAGCAAAGCTGCAGGGGGGAACGACGAATGAGATAAGAGAACGGGGGAACAAGAGAACTCAAAGAAGAGAAGGACTGAGGTATCAGGTCTGCAATGCATTGGCTAGGGTATTTTGTGAAAAATTATAAAGAGAAGGGTATAATGGTAATTTTACCTGAAAATTTAAGGGTTCCCTCCACCTCTGGCAAGGCATGTGGGGAGTGGGGATTTTTCCAAGTAATAAATCATGGGGTACCCTTTGAGATTAGTAGAGAGGTTGAGATTGAGGCCAAAAGTTCTTTGAGATAAGCTTAGAGGAGAAGAAGAAAGTGAAAAGAGATTAATTTAACGCAATCGGTTACCATGGTTAGGAGCACACTAAGAACGCGAGAGACTGGAAAAAGGTGTTTGATTACCTTGTTGAAAACACTCAAGAAGTCTCATCTTCTCAGGAACCAAATGATATGGATTTGAGGACTCTCAGCATTCAGTGGCCCTAAAACGCTTCTCACTTTACGTAATCTTAATGAGTTCAATGTCAATTTGATTCTTCAAATTGAGATTTCTTCAGTGTTGTAATAAAGTATATTTAGTGGCACTGGTCAATGAATTTGGTCCTCAACACATACTAACATTAGTGTATTGTAGGGTCAAAATGATTTTTTTAACCATTGGAATTAGGACCCTTACTCACTGATGAAACCCTGAGTTAAGAGATATTTTGGGCCTTTTATAATAACCATGGCTAAAAAAAAAAAAATTTAAATTACTGTAGCAGTTATGATTGGTATGTGTAATGATTATATGCTAGTTCTCTGGCCAGTAGAATGTTTAATTAAGACCTGAGTTGAGTGGAGAGCCCTTAAATGGATGATCCTCCTCAGGCAACATGTGTATGTGATAGTCCTGAGTTGAGTGGAGAGCCCTTAAATGGATGATCCTCCTCAGGCAACATGTGTGTGTGATAGTCCTGAGTGAGTGGAGAGCCCTTTAATGGATGATCCTCCTCAGGAATTTACTATAACGGTTACGTGCATGGTACTTAGTTACATGTGAATATGGCATGATTGGAACGACCATGGTTAGACTAAATTACTATATTATCTCTATAACATAGAATCAGGGTAAAGGAGATGATCTCCAAGAACCCTGAGCTTGCTGAGATCATTATCTCACCCCGTTTGGGGCTTATGTTGCAGGAACTGATACAGGGGTAGCAGAGAA
>PYAF01000095.1:35925-70893 GCA_007407185.1 Glycine tomentella | reverse complement strand
ATCATTAACACTTTCTATACCACTTTTCTTTTCCAATTGTCTCATTTTCAAATTCTAAAGAACCTATCCACAATATAAAAAAATATAAGTGAAGTAACATGGACCTTGTTCATTGAATAGCAGAAGCAATAATATAGAAATAAGAGATAAAGAAGACATAATCAATTTTAATGTGGAAAACCCAATTGGGTAAAAAAAACCACGACTTCCAAATTGGATAATTAATCCAATGGATAACTCCACTATGATAATTTTGTGTACAAGAGTTCCTAGTATCATAGTTTCCTAGTCTACCCTTACACAACAATTATCCCAGCTGGTATCCTTATTTCCCAGCAAAAAGCTCTAGTCTCAATTCACCAAGAATAGAGATAGACTAATATCCTTGTTTCCCAACCAGACTGGTATCCAAGTTTCCCAGCCAGAAGTCGCATGTCTTAATTCATCAAGAACAGAGACAAAACTGGTATCTTAGTTCCCAGCTGTGACCTTTTCCAAAGTCAAGAAGAAGAATACAATAAAATAGTTACATTTACGCTTATATTCCTTAAGCAAGTAGGTACCTTTAAATCCTGATTGAGAGTTGAAGAATCAAACTTGTAAAACGCTTCTATATGATCTCACAACAATTCTCTTAATGATGCAAACATAAACTCTCTAATATTATTTGGAATGGAATGCATACATGAACACCAAATTATGTTTCTATTTATACTAATTTAAAGATATGATTTTAACCAATTTTTGAATGCAATCCTAAATATATTCTATCATATTATCCAATGCAATCTTAAAGATATTTTATTATATTATGCAATGCAATCTTAAAAATATTCTATCCTTTTTTTTAATGCAATATTAAAAAATATCCTATCTTATTTTTGAATACAATCTTAAACATTTACAATATCATATCTTTTTTTATTGTCAAATTATTTTTTTAATTTTTAATATATATATATATATAAATAATAAAATTTATATTATTATTACGGGTTCACGGATCGGGTCATCGGATCAACGGATCTGTAAATCTAAACCTGTGACCCAACCCGTACATGAACGGTTTTGATCTGTTCGGTTCGGTTTTGACCCAAATATATAAATAACCCAACCCAAACTGTTCGGATCGGTTCGGGTTCACGGGTGACCCGTACCCGTGAACACCCCTAATTGAAGCTGAGGGCATTCCTGTGGTAGACCTCTCCCCTTTATTATCTAACACTACTTCTTCCATCACAAACCCTTCTTCCCTTAAAGAGCTTGTGAAGGAAATAGGCAATCCATGGGTGTTCTTCCAAGTGATAAACCATGGAGTCCCTAATGAAAGAAGGGAGAAGATTGAAGCAACTACAAGGAAGTTTTTTGGCCAGAGAAAGGAGGAGAAGAGTAAGGTGAGAAGGTGTTAGGGACTGGAAGGAGGTGTTTGATTACACTATGGAGGAACCTGTTGAATATTAAACTTAATTTAGTATTTTGATCCATTGGACTTAATTGTTAGATGACCCAATATCTAGAAATATCCAAGAAGTGTGTAGACCAAATTCTAGAGTAATCCATTCTAGATTGCTCCATAGAAATATTTAGAATAGTTCAACCTAGAAACTACCATGGAAATATCTAGGCTAGGAAAATTATAGAGAATTCTAGAAAATGAATTGTAGCCACTAGTTAAGAGTTATGTTGACACAATCCTAGCCATTAGTTAAGGAGGTGCCACTAGATAAATAAGGGTCATATCCACCATTTTGTATCAAGCCAAAAAAGAAAAGAGTTGTGTAGTTATAAAAGTGTTCTCTTCCTCTAAATCTTTCTAAAATCTTTCCTTTCTCAAATATCCTCCTTCCAACAAAGTGGTATCAAAGCCTTAAGATCCTTTTTAGATATATTGCAAGTAACAACATGGTTCTTTTCCAAGTCCCTATGCTCACCAAGAGCAACTATGATAATTGGAGCATCAAGATGAAGACCCTTCTTGGATCACAAGATGTGTGGGAAATAGTAGAGAAAGGCTACAATGAGCCACAAGAAGAAGCTACTTTATCCCAAGCCTAATGGGATAGCTTGAAGGATTCAAGAAAGAGAGACAAGAAATTTCTCTATCTCATCTATCAAGGATTAGATGAGGATTCTTTTAAGAAGATTTTGGAGGAAACCACCGCAAAGGAAGCATAGGAGAAACTACAAACTTCGTACAAGGGTGCTGAGCCAGTCAAGAAGGTACGTCTCCAAACTCTAAGAAGTGAGTTTGAAACTTTACACATGAAAGATGCCGCAAGTATATCAAAATATTTTTCTAGAGTCTTGACGGTGACTAATCAATTAAAAAGAAATGGAGAAAAGATAGATGATGTAAAAATTATGGATAAGATTTTGTGATGTTTAGATTTGAAATTCGATCATACTGTCACCGTTTTAGAAGAAACAAAAGATTTAGAAGCTATGACAATAGAGCAACTCTTGGGCTTTTTACAAGCATACGAGGAAAAACAATTATGCCAATGAAGATCGAAGAGAGAGCTCAACAAGAGGTCGTGGAAGAGGTAACTCGTAACCAAGACGTGACAAGTCTCAAGTCAAGTGCTACAACTGTCAAAGGTTGGCCATTATGCTTCCGAATGTAGAGTCCCTACAAAAAGGATTAAGGAGAAGGCAAACTATGTGGAGGAGAGGAATCACGAAGATGGAACTCTGTTTATGGCACGCAAGGACAACGTACGAGAACAAGACAATACATGGTATTTAGACTTTGGAGCAAGCAATCACATGTGCAGGAAGAGAGACATGTTCGTGGAACTTAACGAATTGGTGAATGAAAATGTCTCATTTGGAGATGAATCAAAGGCACCAGTGAAAGCCAAAGGTGAAATTCTTATCCAATTAAAGGATGGTAGGCACGAATTCATTTCTAATGTTTACTATGTGTCCAATATGAAGAATAATATTTTGAGTTTGGGACAACTCTTGGAGAAAGGGTACGGTGTTCACTTAATGAATAATACTCTTTCTTTAAGAGATAATAAAAATAACTTGATTGCTAAAGTGCCTATGACAAGAAATAGAATGTTTCTGCTAAATATTCAACAAGACATTGCAAAGTGTCTCAAAGCTTGCTATAAGGATGCATCCTGGTTATGACATCTGCGATTTGGACACCTCAACTTTGGTGGTCTTGAGCTTTTATACAAGAAGGAGATGGTGAGATGATTGTCTTCCATCAATCAACCTGACTAGCTATGTGAAGGATGCTTACTTGGGAAGCAATGTCGAAATAGCTTTCCAAAGGAGTCTTCGTCAAGAGCCAACAAGCCGCTCGAGCTTATACATATAGACGTTTGTGGACCATTAAAGCCAAGCTCACTTGGTAAGAGTAATTACTTTCTTCTCTTCATAGATGATTTCTCAAGGAAAACGTGGGTGTATTTTCTAAAGCAAAAATTGGAGGTGTTTGGAGTCTTCAAGAAGTTCAAGGCAAGTGTGGAGAAAGAAAGTGGACGCGAGATCAAAGCCATGAGATCCGATAGAGGTGGAGAGTTCACTTCCAAAGAATTCCAAGAATTTTGTGATCATAATGGAATCCGAAGGCCTTTAACCGTCCTTAAAATCCCATAACAAAATGGAGTAGCTGAAAGAAAAAATAGAACCACTCTCAACATGGCAAGGAGTATGCTCAAGAGTAAGAAGATGCCAAAGGAGTTTTGGACTGAAGCCGTGGCAACGACTATCTATCTTTTAAATCGTTTGCCAAAAAGAAGCGTGTGGGGAAAGACACCACAAGAAGCATGAAGTGGAAGAAAGCCTTGGATCTCCCACTTGAGAGTGTTTAGAAGCATAGCCTACGCACACATCCGTGATGAGAAGAGGTCAAAGCTTGACAAAGAAGAAGAAGAATGGGAGTGGGGTCTACATGATGAAAACTACAACTTACTTCCCAACTTAATGGAGGACGAAGAAATGGAGCAACCAAGGATGGAGCAAGAAAGACAAGAGATTATTACTCCCCCAACTTCACCGACCGCAAGTCAACAAGAATAACCATTTTCATCTGGAAGTTCAAGCGAAAAAGTATCACGCTTCAGGAGCTTGCAAGAACTTTATGAGGTAACGGAGAATCAAGATAATCTCACTTTGTTTTATCTCTTTGTTGATTGTGAGCCAGTGAGTTTTCAAGAAACTTTCTGAAGCAAGAAGTGGAGAGATGTAATGGATAAAAAAATCAAGGCGATTGAGGAGAATAAAACGTGGGAGTTAACCTCACTTCCCAAAGGGCATAAGACGATTGGTGTGAAGTGGGTCTACAAAGTTAAAAAGAATGTCATGGGAGAAGTTGAAAGATACAAGGCGCGATTGGTGGCAAAAGGCTATAGTCAACGTGCTAGAATCGATTATGACGAGGTATTTGCCCTTGTTGCTTGCTTAGAAACTATTAGACTAATTATTTCTTTGGTAGCTCAAGACAAGTGGAGCATACACCAAATGGATGTAAAGTCAGAATTTTTGAATGGAGTACTTGAAGAAGAAGTGTACATCGAACGACCAAATGGGTATGAAGTCAAAGGATAAGAAGATAAGGTATTGAAGCTGAAGAAGGCACTCTATGGGCTAAAGCAAACACCAAGAGCTTGGAATAGTCGAATAGACAAGTACTTCTAAGAGAACGATTTCATCAAATGCCTTTATGAGCATGCACTTTATGCTAAGCTCAAAGATGGAGATATTTTGATCGTGTGCTTGTACGTGGATGATCTACTCTTTACAGGAAATAATCCAAGGATGTTCGAATATTTCAAGAAAGTGATGAAGAATAAGTTTGAGATGACTGACATTGGACAAATGACATACTATCTCGGCATTGAAATCAAGCAGAAAGAAGAAGACATTTTCATCACTAAAGAAGGTTATGGGAGGTACTGAAGAAATTCAAGATGGACGATTGCAAGCCTATTAACACCCCAATGTAATGTGGAGTGAAGTTGTCCAAGTATGGTGAAGGAGAAGATGTTGATCCTACTTTCTTCAAAAGCTTAGTTGGAAGTTTGCGCTACTTGACATGCACCAGACCTAACATCCTCTTTGCCGTTGGATTCGTTAGTCGCTACATGGAGTCTCCAACTACCACACACTTGAAAGCTGCAAAGAGAATCCTCCACTACATTAAAGGTACTATCGACTTTGGCTTGTCTTACTCATCCATTAATGAATATAAACTTGTTGGATATAGTGATAGCGTTTGGGCTGGAGACATGGATGATAGAAAAAACACCACTGAATTTGTGTTCTTCAATGGAGATATTGCTTTCACATGGATGTCGAAGAAACAACCTATTGTTACTCTGTCTACTTGTGAAGCCGAGTATGTCGCAGCAACATCGTGTGTCTGTCATGCTATTTGGCTCAGGAATTTGCTGAAGGAGTTGAATATCCAACAAGAGGAGCCAACAAATATTTATGTTGACAACAAATATGCAATAACATTAGCAAAGAATACGGTCTTCCATGACAGTAGCAAACACATTGATACACGCTATCATTATATAAGGGAATACATTGCAAGAAAGGAGGTGCATATAAAGTATGTGAAGTCTCAAGAACAAGTTGCAAATATCTTTACCAAGCCACTCAAGAATGAAGACCTTGTCAAGATGAGAAGATTGCTTGGAGTTACAAAATCAAGTTTAAGGGGGTGTTGAATATTAAACTTAATTTAGTTTTTTGATCCATTGGGCTTAATTGTTAAATGACCCAATATCTAGAAATATCCAAGAAGTGTGTAGATCAAATTCTAGAGTAATCCACTCTAGAATTCTCCATAGAAATATCTAGAATAGTTCAACCTAGAAACTACCATGGAAATATCTAGGCTAGGAAAATTATAGAGGATTCTAGAAAATGAATTGTAGCCACTAGTAAAGAATTATATTGGCACAATCCTAACCATTAGTTAAGGAGATGTCACTAGTATAAATAGGAATTATATCCACCATTTTGTATCAAACCAAAAAAGAAAAGAAATGTGTAGTTATAAAAGTGTTCTCTTCCTTCAAATCTTTCTAAAACCTTTCATTTCTCAAATATCCTCCTTCCAACAGAACCTACCTTGATGCCAACTTAATTTGACCCTAATGATCATAAAGAACTCACTCATTGGTATAACCAGTGGCCTCAATACCAACCAGAGTTCTAGTACTGCTGCTTCAAATATTTTTCCATATTCACTCTCATGATATACCTAATTGTAACAAGAAAAGTAGTTTTTATGGTAGCTTGGGAAATTTAAAGGTTTTGGTACAAATGTTTTCTGAACTAACAATTGAATGAGTTTTGAGTTTTGATACACCAAAAGAGAAATTATTACATCATAACTATTAAGTTTCAACTTCCGACCATAGTGTTATTAATTGTTTTCATAAATTAAAAATCTTGATTATATACTATGTGAAGATTGATCTAGACCATGAATACCTGATAATTTGATACTATAATAAATTCAATCAATATGCGTGTTCTAATTAATTACACATGTAATAAATTAAGATTATTTAGATATGTCATTCGTAGTTTTTCTTAATACTATTTGTTTTGGGTATTGTTCTGTGTGTATGATGAAAGACTAGAAGATTTAAAATTGACATGTGCCACACACGGATATATTAATTAATGAAAGACTGAATCTGAATTATGATTATCTAATTAATTAGATGTAAAGATTATCTAAACATTTTTTTTGGTGAATGATTATCTAGACATATACCCACACAGACTTTTTTTTTTTTTTATCATTCATAGCGTTTCTTAATAATAAATTTATAATTATATATGCATGTTAATGAAAGAATTTTTTTTTTAAAGGATGTCAATGAAAGACCAGAAGGTCGGATATGTTAATTTAATGGCACATGCAGGATCAAGAGAGAGAGAGTAGTAAAAAAACTAAGCTTACTTATCAAACCCTTGTATTTAATCAAATAAATGTATAAACTAATTGAAATGACCTATTATACACAATCTAAATTAAGTAAAATCATGGTTGCAACGTTTGTACACATTCTTTTTTTTATTATTATTCAACTGTTCTGCTAGGAGAGAACAGAAATGTCCAACAAGTGGTGTTGGAAGTCTTTATGTAGGATCAGGCTCTCTTTCTCTTAAGAAGCTTATGAAACTAAAGCAACTTAAGGAAGAAGAAGATCACAGCAGCAATACTCACAACGTGATTGGTGTGCGGTGTGTGCCGTGTGAATGGAAAGAGAGAGTCAGAATTGTGTGTACCTTTCACCATGGTGTAGGCTTTATTTATAGGATTCTAAACTGGACCTTGATGACGGACGGTTGAAGCCCAATATCTTCTTCCGGGATATTCGGAGAAGTATATAACTGGAAGATAGCAGTTATATCTTCTATCTTCTGGTGGTTATGATAATGGGTTAGTGGAAGTTTGTTGAATATTTGAATTGCTAAGGATAAAGAATATCTTTTATCCGTAACAGATGCCCCTCAGCCCGATCATCTAGCATTCTGGGTGGCCGGGATGTATCAGTAATGGGCCGACCATGTTTTTAAGAAAAATCCGAGCCGAGGTAATCAATATCCGAGCCGAAGTAATCATCATCCGAGACCAAGATGATCAACGCCCGAGGTAAACTGCCCTTTGCCGAGGTAATCGACCTCCGGGGTAAATTTTATATCTGCCCCTTGCCGAGGTAATCGACCTCTGACTGTTTCCACTAGTCATTCCTTACCAATTTCAGCGCCGAGCTATCTCTTGTCTTTTCAGAATAGCCTGGACAGCTATGAACATCGAGGAATGGAACGACTTCTCATTCTCAACTGCCACGTGTCTTGTCGACTAAACTGTCATTTCTTTGCATGCTTTAATCATTTCCTTTTTGTGATAATGACTTTGATGCCCTTTCCATGACCTTCCAGATCCAGCAGTTATTACCCACATCTTTTGAATTCTGGCGGTTACTTTTTTTTGTTTAATGTGTGCCCCTTCTGTTTCATTTCATTATAGTGCTTTATTGTGATTAACTTCTGCACTCATTTTCCCTTGCGCCTCTTCTGCATCACTTGCAACTTCTGCATTCTCATTTCCTCCTGTGCCTTCTCTGAGTCATTTGTTCCTCGCTGTCGATTCTCCTTCCATCAACCCTCCTTTATTCCAAGTATTTCTCATTTACATTCTTGTTTTATTTACTGCCATTTTAATTCCTTGTGTTTCTTCCTGTTCTGCACAAACCCTAAGTGCCGATATTTTTTGCATGTTTCTTTCACTTTCCATATTCCCCAGTTCTTGTGCTTTTTCCACATTTCTGTGTTCTTCCAATATAAACCATGAAATACACTCCTGAACAAGAAGAAAGAATCCGCAAAACGGTTTCTCCTCGTGCTGCATTCTGGTTTTTTGGCCTGCCCCTTTTTGAAGAAGAAAAGAGAAAATCCCTGCTTCGGGTTCCTTCTAACCCTGGCAGTTCAAAAGCCCCTATTCCCAAACCTCTCAATCCTTCCAGATTAGGGTCCTCTAGGTTGGGGTCATCATCACATCAAAGGTCAGCCATACTTTCCTCAGAATCTAGGGTACCCGCCAGGGCTCCCACTCCTTCGAGTAATGCCCCTTCAATCAATTCTGGAACCAACCCCGTGCCCGAGCCAGAGTTTGAAATTCGATATGAACACTGTTCAAAATGTGTTGAGGAATTTATGTACTTAGCCAGTAGGGATCTCAATAGACAGGCCGAGGCCCTACTGGATCAGTGCCGACATAACCCCATCAGGGTTCCTAAGCCCCTTCCAAAGGAGTCCAATACACCACCACCCCGGTTAGATCGTAGTGTTGGGGTGCCGACTTCTGTTGAAGATTCCGCCGTACCGGCTCCGACCTCGTCTCACCCTAGCCCCTTGATGATTCATCCTCCAGGTACTTTACTAGTTGCTATCTTTTTTATTATCGTAGGTAACTATGGACTCATCTCGTGCCAGAACTGCTGAAGAATCCGTGACCGGGTCTCGATCTCAAACTCCTTCCCCTGCTTTAACAGGTAGGTTTCCCTGGGTTACCCATGAGGTGTTACAACACACCTCGGTGCTGGATTCCGAGGGTCTTGCTTTACTTCCCCTCGAGGTTCAGGAAGGCTTTTATGTCTGCCTTCCCCACTCGGGCGAGCCTATTTGCTCTACCCGGGAGGGCAATGATCCCGATTTCTTTTTATTTTATAAAGACACGGTTGGGAGTTCGTCTTCCCTTTACCAACTTCCAAATGCGGGTGTTAGATCATCTGCAAGTCGCCCCTTCTCAAATTCATCCGAATGGCTGGGCTTTTATGCAAGCCTTCGAAGTTCTCTGCCAAAAACTAGAAATTCCCTGCAATTGTTCTTTATTCTTCTATTTTTTCACTGTCCAAACCAATCGATCAGGTAGAGAACCTGCCGACCGGAAAGGATGGACTTCTTTCCGAGGCTGCAACGACCGCGGCCATTCTGACCGTCAGCTTTTTTCTTTATACGCGGAGTCCTTCAAGGGCTTCAAAGATAAATTCTTTAAAGTTGTTGCCGAACCCGGCCAACACCCTTTCTTTTCTAATACTTCTGATTCTTCCTCGGGATCTTGGAAGTTCCCATTATATTGGTCTTCCACTCATCATGATCTTCCTTCCGCTTTTTATTGAACCGACGAGACTCGGTTGTCGGATTCCGGTGCTACTTCTGCAGCTCGAATAATGTCATACAAAGAATCGCAAAGCTTGGCCCCCATAGCTTATTATATTCAGTGTGGTCAGTTTAAATTTCTTTCAAATATAAGATTGATAACTTGACTTCCTTAATTGCTAACATTAACTTTGATGTTTATGTGCAGCAGTCGAAATGAACTCCAACCCTGCTCCCCGACCTGCTCATCTCGTGGCCCTCAAGTCTCGGAAGAAGCGAAAACTGACCGAGGGAAAAGGCAAGGCCACAGCCAGTGATCCCCGCCCAGCCCCGGCTCCTGTCGAGCCCATTATGGAGGCTCCCTCAGTTCCTCCTTCGTCCTTTTCTCCGACGGCCGAGTCGCCCGTGGTCGTCCTCGATGCCCCCATGGCGGACCCTATCGAGGATGCCCCGGCCCCTGCTGAAGCCCCTACCTCGGTGCCCGAGTCTTCCGAGGAACGCATTTAATTGTCCCCCCGATCTCTTTGGGACAAGGGCGTAATTCGGGAATTTTTTCAAGTCGCTCGGGCACCCAAGAGGTATTCTGACTTGGTCCCTTTCTCGGACCCCGAGCTGGATGAGCTGAGCTCAATGGAGCTAGCTTGCTTGAAGAGTGCCACCCTACTTGGAAGCTTGGCTTCTTTAAATAAAAAAGCTTGCAAGGTGGCTGCCGAGCTTGAAGCTTCCGAGAACGAGACTCGGCGACTCCAACAGGAGCTGGACTCAGCTCGGGAAAGTGCTGCAGCCTCGGCCAAGGAAGTGGAGTCATTCCGGGCCGAGACTAAAGAGGCGCAAGAGTCGGTGGCCAAGCTGACTTCCGAGCTCGAGGCTTCCCGGGTCCATCTTAAAGCTTCTCAGGCGGAGGCTGAATCTTCCCGGGCTGCCGTGGCCAAGTTGGAAGAGAATCTGACTGTATTCCGTGGTCGGGCCGCCAATGCTCACGACCGTTGTGATCAACTGCTTGTTCTTAACGAAAAAAAACTAAGCAAGTAGCTGATACCATCAACGAACTTATGTTTGTTCGGTCGCAGCTAGCCCGGTCCACCGAAGCTTCTTTCAACAATGCTTTGGATTAGATTCGTTTCTTGAACCCCGGCGCCGAGCTGAACACCGCGGGCATGCACTTCAAATCTTATGTCGGGAATGGTCAGCTGCTAACCGTTTCTGACAGTAAGGAGGAAGAGGCAAGCTCGGTGGGCACGCCCGAGGAGGATCCAGCTCGAGATGACGGCGGAAACTGAACGGCCGAGATGTCGGTTTTACTTGTATTTATTTTATTTGCTCTTTTGAACAATTTCTGAATATTTTGCACAATTTATTGCACTAAGTAATTTACTCGACTTTTATCAGTCTTGATTTACTTTGCCGCTTTATTTCTTCCGTATTCTGGCTTCAATGGCCAAGTATTTTTTAACCCGAATCATCGGTCGGGATTTAAATACTTCATTTCTTTCGTATTTTGGCTTCTATGGCCGAGTATTATTTTTCTCAAATCATTGGTCGGGATTTAAATATTATTGTGGGATCATGTTCCCGTCTTAGCAACTGTTAAATGTATTTGTAACGTTAATCCGTAGATGTAATTCTTTTGGAAAACCCGATGATTCACCCATGATTAAGTAGTTACGTTAGCCTGATCAGGACCGAGTTAATACAAAAGAACGACTAAGCGCTCAAAGTTGTGTACAATGAAATGTTCCTTTCAATAAGGATTTCATTAATATTCTTCGAAGATTTACATAAGTTCATGATCTCAATGACAGATTTGCACGGGTTTTATATTCCCGGTTTACATAATCGACTAATAAGAAATACATGAAAAATTTATGATGATTCCTACTAAAGGAAACCACAGTGAACTCCCATGATCCATATGACAGGCTCAATGACCAATTAAAGGGAAACATACGGTGAGAACAATAATTCATGATCCCTATGACGGGCTCAATAGCCAATTAAAGGGAAACACATGGCGTCCATGATTCCGATGACGGACTTAAAGCCAACTAAAGGGAAACACATGGTGAAGTTCCATGATCCCAATGACTAACTGAAAGCCAACTAAAGGAAAACACATGGACTTTCTCGGTTGCACACTGTTAGCTATAATATTTCTTTAACTTGTTCGCGTTCCACGTCCGTTTGACTTTTGCCTTGTAGTGTTTCCAACAGATATGCTTATTGCCCAAGATTTTGGACAACCCGGTATGGTCCTTCCCAATTTGCTGCTAATTTCCTATCTCGGGCATTTTTGTTCCCGATGTCTGCTCGGCGTAATACGAGATCGCTTTTTTCGAAAGATCTTGGTTTCACTTTTTTGTTGAATATTTGAGCCAATTTGCCTTTTCTTTGTAAATCTCGGCGATGGGTAGCGGTGCGGACCTCTTCTATTAAATCCAGCTCGACAGCGAGTGCAGCATCATTGTCTTCCTTCTGAGACATGTGTTGCCTTCTCCAGGACGATTGGCCGATTTCTACAGGTATCATGGCTTCACAACCATACGTCATTCTGAATGGAGTTTCTCCAGTAGTTGTTTGGGCCGTAGTTCTATAGGCCCACAACACATAATAAAGTTGTTCTACCCAGTTTGGGCCGACTTCATGCATTCTTTTCTTTAACCCATCGAGAATAACTTTATTTGCTGCCTTTGCTTGACCGTTAGATTGGGGGTGCTCCACTGAGGCAAAGTGATGCTTGATGTGGAAGCCGGTCATCATTGCCTTGAACGTGCTGTCGGCAAATTGTGTCCATTATCGGTAACAATTTCTGTCGGGATTCCGAACCTCACTATTATGCTCCGCTCCAAGAATTTTTGAACCCGGGCCGAGGTGATAGCAGCTAGAGGCTCGGCCTCGATCCACTTGGTAAAATAGTCAACGATCACTATTAACCATCTCATTTGGCCTTCTGTAGCTTTAAACGGCCCTAAGAGATCCATCCCCCATTTATAAAAAGGCCACGGAGCCGTGATCAAACTGAGCTCGGATGGAAGGATCCACAATATTTTCGCATGTTTCTGACAGCTGTCACATTTCTTAACGTGCTCCGCTGCGTCTGCCCTCATAGTCGACTAGAAGTATCTGACGCGAAGAGCTTTTAATGCTAAAGCTCTTGCTCCCATGTGCTGACCGTTAATCCCCTCGTGTATTTCCGAGAGCACATACTCGGCCTGGTCCGAACTTAGGCATAATAAAAGCGGGGTGTGGAGGCCTCAGCGATACAATTCACCATCAATAATCACATACATCACCGCATCTCGGATTAACCTCTTTGCCTCCAGACCCTCATCTGGGACGACCCCTTGTTCTAAGTAGTTGATGATAGGCCTTCTCCAATCCTCGGCGACCAATATAACCATGACGCACGTCGGCTGGGCAAGCTCCTGCTGAATAACCGTCCTGTGGTTCCCTGTTCCTTTCGTACTAGCCAACTTTGATAATATGTCGGCTCGGGCGTTCTCCTCTCTTGGAATGTGGGCGACTGTTACTTCATCAAATTCCGCCATGATCTCCTTTACTCTAGCCAGGTATTTGGCTAGTAAGGGGCCCTTGGTTTGATACCTCCCCTCAATCTGGGCCGAGACAAGTTGTGAGTCAGTGAAGACGTTCACTCGTGACGCTCCCTTCTCCTTTACCTGCTTTAGCTCGGCAATTAATGCTTCATATTCTGCTTGATTGTTTGAAGTCGGAAAATTAAGCTGGAGCGACTGTTCAATAGATACACCGTCGGGGTTCTCAACGATGACCCCGGCACCACTTCCCTTAGCATTAGAGGAACCGTCAACATAGACTTTCCACACCCTATCCTCCTTTTGGGTGGACGATGTCAGGGTTAGCTCTACCACGAAGTCGGTCAAAGCTTGGGATTTGATGGCGTGATGGGCCTCATACTGGATATCGAACTCGGATAACTGGATAGCCCAATTCATCATTCTTCCCACCAAATCCGGCTTGTGTAACATTTGCCGAATGGGCTGATTTGTTCGCACAACGACAGGTGTGGCTTTGAAAATACGGGCGAAGTCTCTTCGCCGTGGTGAGCAAGGCAAACGCCACCTTTTCGAGTTTCTGGTATCTTAGTTCCGAGTTCTTGAGAGCTCGGCTTACAAAGTATACTGGCCACTGAGTCTTGCCTACTTCTCTGACTAAGACTGCGCTGATGGCCTCCTCCCCAACTGAAAGATACAGGATGAGTGTTTCGCCCGGTTCGGGCTTTGACAACACTGGAGGTGAGGCTAAACATGTCTTGATCTGCTGGAAAGCCTTTTCACACGCCGAGTTCCATCCTATATTAGCATCTTTTTTCAATAACTTGAAGAAGGGAAGTGCCTTTTCCGTGGATTTCGGGAGAAACCGGGTTAAGGCCGCCATCCTTCCTGTCAACTGTTGGACTTCTTTTTTGTTGGAAGGAAACTGCATATCCAGAACGGCTTTACATTTATCCGGGTTTGCCTCTATTCCCCAATGGGTTAACATGAAACCCAGGAATTTCCCGGGTTTTACCCCAAACGCACACTTCAGCGGATTCAGGCGTATGCTCTGTTGCCTTAGCTTCTGGAAGGTTTCTTCCAGATCTTGGATATGGTCATCGGCCGTCGGTGTTTTCGTGATCATGTCGTCGATGTACACTTCAATATTGCACCTGATCTGATCCGAGAAGACCTTATTCATCATTCGCTGGTAAGTTGCCCCGGCATTTTTTAAACCGAAGGGCATAACGTCGTAGCAATAGTTTGCTTCAATACCTCGAAATGCCATTTTTTCTCGATCGTCTGGATGCATAGGTATCTAATTATACCCAGAATAAGCATCCATAAATGACAGCAACTGAAAACCTGCTGAGTTATCAACGAGTTGGTCAATACTCGACATCGGATATGAGTCCTTGGGACAAACTTTATTCAGGTCTGTGTAATCAACACAGACTTGCCATTTTCCGTTGGACTTCTTCACCATTACCACGTTGGAAAGCCACGTCGTATACTGTATCTCCCTTATAAACCCGACCTCCAACAATTCCTGGATGTGCTTTGTTAAAGCTTGCCTTCTATCCGGGCCGAGCTTCCTGTTCTTTTGTGCTACTGGCTTGGAGCCGGGATACATTGCCAATTTGTGGCAACAGAAGGTAGGCTTAATTCCAAGTATCTCGGATGCCTTCCAAGCAAAGACATCCTGATTTTCCCTTAGGCATTGTATTAGCTTGCCCTTGGTTTCTGGATCACACTGTTTACCTACCTTCGTGATTTGCTCTGAAGAGCTACCGATTTGGACATCCTCAAGCTTGTCCACCGGCTCTGGTCTCCATTCTTCAATATCCCGCATATCCAATTCTACCAGATTGATTGGCTTCTGGGATGAATAAGTCTCAATCCAAGAGTTTGATAGCTCTCCCTGACGAATCCGAGGTGGGGAGGACGGGCCTCCCTCAGTTTCTCTGATCGTGTTGTAGTAGCACTGCCTGGATTCTCTTTGATCTCCGCAAATCGTAATGACTTTGCCGAGGTGCCCGATCATCTTCATCTTCTGATGCTTGGTGGACATCAGGATGTCCCATTTATGGAGTGTGGGTTTGCCCAAAATGATGTTGTATGGGGACGGGAATTCAGCAACTGTGAACGTGACCCTTTCTGACTTGAAGCCTTCCTTCGTTCCCAGCATGAGCTGAAGATCGATGGCCCCCTTCAAGACAGTGTCTTCCCCATTGAAACCATGCAACATGGTTTGGCACGGCTTCAGATCTTCCTCCTTCAAGTTCATCTTTTTAAATGCGCTCCAGTTGATGATGTCGGCCGAACTTCCATTGTCGACAAATATTCTCTTGACTCGGAAGTTGGCCACGGTTCCTGTTATGACGAGGCCGTCCTCATGACCGGGTACCACTCCATTCAAATCTTCCTCGATAAAATAAATCAGCGGGGGCGCGACTTTCTTGCTATTTCCGTCGCTGCTTTCCTTGAACCTCGGCCTATCCCTTACTGACATCACTTCCTTGAGGTACTTCTTCCGCTGGTTGGCTGTATCATCTCCTCCCCCCATTCCTCCTGTGATGACGTTGCATTCGAACTCGGGCTCTGGGAAATCCTCGTCTTTCTTGCTCTTCTTGTCATCTCGTTACTTATTCTCCTGGTGGGCCTTTCTTTTGGCTTGGTGCCCCTGAGTTTGAATCACATATTGGCGCAGTTTACCTTCACGCACAAACCTCTCTATTGCATCACGGAGCTCCCAGCATTGGTCTGTCGTATGTCCCGGTCCATTGTGAAAATCACAGTACCGGGAATAGTCTAGCCCTTCTCTCCTTACTATGGGAGGAGGTCGGTCGACTTTCCTCATCTCGGTAAAAGCCACCTCCTTCCATGTCTGACCACGCATAGCATTCAGCGGAGCATACTTGTCAAACTTCAATTCGTATCTCCCTGGCCTGAAACGGGGATCAGGAATGGTTCGTGGAGGTCGGCCCGCCGGGGTATTTAACGGATGCCGACTAGATTGTCCGAGCTGTGGATTCTCCTGACGTCGATTCCTTGGTGATGAGGGCTTTTTGTTTTCCCTCGGAGCTGAGTTAGCGATCTCCATCTGCTCCAACTCCAAATATTTTTTAGATCGGACCCTGAACTCGTTGAGAGACTTCACAGGATCCTTATAAATCGATTTGGCAAGGCGGAAAGATCCGTTGAGCCCAGCTGACAGAAGATGGACATGTACTTTCTCTTCCAAACCTTGCACTTGCAACGCAGTTTCCTTGAACCGATCCAGGTAACTCTGCAATGTTTCCCCGGGCTGCTGACGTATTTTACCCAGGGCAAACTCAGATTTTGGTTGCTTCTTGCTTGTTGCAAAATTTAGCAAGAACTTCTGGCCAAAATCTTCGAAGTTATGGATGGACCGCGGCGGCAAGGAATGAAACCAGGTTTAGGTGGCCCCAGTTAGAGTGGTAGCAAAAATCCACGAGATGATGGGTTCGTCTATACCTCGAACACACATCTGCATGTCAAACTCGTCGATACGTGCTTGTGGATCTTGGCTTCCATCATATTTGGACAAAAATGAGCCGTCGAAATCTTCCAAGAACTGGGCGTTTACAATTCGGTCGACGAACGGGCTATTATTTTGGTGACCCCGGCGGTACTTTCTCCGATATGTGCCATCGCCTTGTCCGGGGTGACGGATGATCTCTCTTGTCGGTCTTTCTTCCGCTGCATAATCTTGTACCATGGCCGAGGAAAGGTGAAGTGCCTCGTGATGAGAACAAGACACTCTCCCTTGCTCAGACTAATCGACCGAGTCCCTATTGCCGGTTCCAACAGTGCGAGCCGATGTCTCTGGTCTCTGCCTCCTGGTTGCTGCATGGAGTTGCTCGGTTTCCCCTGCTGCCAAGTTCTCCGCATTGCGTTCCGGGTGGTCAGCATTCTGCCGACGGTCTTCTTCTCTTCGTCTAGTACTATGTTCCTCCAACTGAGCGATTAATCGCTAAATGTCTTCTTGGTGCTGGAGTTCGTAACGCTTCTCCAAATTCTCCATTCGAGCCAATAAGGACTGGAGGGCGTTCTGGATGAAACGCTGAGAGGTTCCTGGGTCTTCTTGTGCGGCCGGTGGTGTGTTGGCTGGCGCGTGTGCTGCTGGTCCCGCACGGGATGAGTCCGTGTGGGACAATGCGTCTTCTACCACCACATTTTCCGGGTTTGGATTTCTGGGTGGTTCATTGTGCCTAGCCATCTGATGCCTTCTGGTGTTAGCCATTGTGAGCGGGTGGGATTCGAAGTTTATCGTCCCCACAGACGACGCCACTGTTTTGCTCGGAGAGAACAGAAATGTCCAACAAGTGGTGTTGGATGTCTTTATGTAGGATCAGACTCTCTTTCTCTTAAGAAGCTTATGAAACTGAAGCAACTTAAGGAAGAAGAAGATCACAACAGCAATACTCACAGCGCGATTGGTGTGCGGTGTGTGCCGTGTGAATGGAAAGAGAGAGTCAGAATTGTGTGTACCTTTCACCATGGTGTAGGCTCTATTTATAGGATTCTAACCTGGACCTTGATGACGGACTGTTGAAGCCCAATATCTTCTTCCGGGATATTCGGAGATGTAGATAACTGGAAGATAGCAGTTATATCTTCTATCTTCTGGTGGTTATGATAATGGATTAGTGATTCTTTATCCTTAGCATCAACCAATATGTATGGTTCAAAAGTTTAATATTTGGGGGTACACCATTGATGATTTTCTTAGGGTCATCAAGGTTAAATCAATAGGTGAAATGGTTAAACCTATATATGAAGACTATATTTTTCATACTTTATTTTCTCTTACAAATTTTTGTACAAAACTTAATTTTTCTTTTTTTAATCTTTTTCTAGGTTACCCATCATGTCTTACATATTTATCTCTTCTTTTCTTATTTCTCTTTTGTGAGTGAAAAATATTATATAAAAACTCAGTATAAATGCAATTAAAATAACTAATATAGATACATTAGTAAAAAAAAATTACAATGTATAATTCAATCATAAATAATTATGTAAAATAAGTTTGTTGACTTTAATAATACTCCTACATTTCATGCAAAAAATATTTCTAATAATTAATTGATTGTCTAAAAATTACACTAACAATATGTGTATTAAACTCAAACAAATGTTTGTATTAAAATTAGCGAGTAAAAGTAATGATTTTACTTACCCATTTATAGGAAATGAAATATGTGCAAAGAAGAAATAAATAAAAGAGGAGGTGGGGGGGAGAGAAATTGAAAATTATAAACAATAATGATGTGATAGAAGAAAAAATAAAGTGAAGATGTGGAAAGAAAAAAGTTTGGAAAACAAAAATCCAATCCGATATGATATGATATACCATTATAACTTATGGGATTGTGACAATTTTGTTGTATAGAGAGGCATTCCAAGAGTATGGTCACCACATGGAAGAACTAGCACTCAAGTTAATGGAGCTTATTGCTTTGAGCTTAGGGTTGATGGCTTCTTCAAAGACCAAACCAGCTGGATAAGGCTCAATTTTTATCCACCTTGCCCTTCCTCTAACCTTGTTTTGGGATTAGGTCGTCACAAGGACAGTGGTGCTTTAACTGTTCTTGCTCAAGATGATGTTAGTGGGTTAGAAGTGAAGCGAAAATCTGATGGCGAATGGATTCGGGTCAAGCCAACAACACCTAATGCTTATATTATCAATGTTGGAGACATAATTCAGGTACTTTTTTTTTATTTAACATCGGTAAAAATTAATGAATTAGTGACTAAATTAAATGACAAAAATTGTTTTTCTCTCAATGATTATGGTGTCACTAAATTTTAATGACATTTTTTTAGAAATTATATATAAATTATTTTGCTACTAATTTTATTAATATTGTTAATAAATGAGTAAGCCCCTGAGTTTGTGAAGATTGTCATATTAATCCCTAAAATTAGAAGAATGACAAGTAAATCCTGAAAATTGAAATCTATTAATCATGTTAGTCTTTGTTGTTAGTTTTATTAGAGTTATAAGATGGTTTGGTATAGACATGATAATGGATGGAATGAGGATGTGCATGTGGTTCATCATCCTTATTCATGTTTCCCTAAACCCATCCTCGTCTTTGTCTTCAGTGGATATGAATTTTTTTCTCATCCTCGTTCCATAAAATATTAGGTATATTTGTTTCATATCCATCCCTGTCCAATAATTTTTAAAAAAATATTTTTTTTGCAAATAATTGTTTTTAAAAACAAATAAAGCTAAATATATTATTTATTCAAAAGTCAAGTTTAGACCGTTAACGTGTCATAACCTAATATAAAATCCTATTACAATAACAAATTTTTTATGAAAATCATATTCCTATCACCTAAAAACTATTATGAAACATGAGACTTGAGAGAGACCATGGCCCCTAACTTAAGTTTGCCTTAGAGTTTTAGTTTCAATCTTCAAAAATAAAAAATAGACAATGATTAGTGAGTATAAAAGTTTAATAGAAGTAATTTTGTAATAGACATAATATAAAATGAGGATAATTTAGTAATTATGTTGTTTGGTATGGGGATGAGTCAGATAGGTACATATCCATATCCGTCCTCATTCCCATTTAAAAAAAATTGGATATTACCTATACTTATATTAGTGCTCGATCAGGGATTCACTTTTAAAGTCAAAACGAGTGCAGGAGAATATCTGGGAGTACGAATTTATCTGTCATGTCTAATTTGGTGGTTGAAGGAGAAACATAAAGATTAAAGAGATCATGGTTTTTGAATCATTCCATTAATATAACATACTAATTTACTAATATATGTTGATAAAGCTATACATTTCATAGACTAAAATGGTGGTAATTTTAATTTTACAGATTTATATGATATTTTTCTTATTTTAAGGACTTGCATAACGAACCTTATAAATTCATATACTAAAATTAATGGAAGTTTAATGGCTTATTAACTAAGTAAATTTTGATTATGTAGTTTCGTTGAGAAATAATTTTTATATTTTACAATTTTTTTAGAAAAGTAGAAAATAAATGATTAATTTTCAAAATAAGTTAAACCAAATATATACATAAGAAATTTGAAGTTCAAGCCTCTAATTAGTAACTACAGATGATTGTGGTCCAGGTTTGGAGCAACGATGCATGTGAGAGTGTTGAGCACAGAGTTATGGTGAACCCTGAGAAGGAAAGACTTTCATATCCCTTCTTTCTCACTACACCATGGTGCAGCCTCTAGAAGAGCTGGTAAATGAGCAAAACCCTGCCAAATACAAGCCTTACAATTGGGGCAAGTTCTTTGTTACGAGAAAGCGTAGTAATTTCATGAAACTTAATGTTCAAAACATCCAAATACATCATTTCAGGATTAATTAGATACATCATTTTGCAATAATGTTGTAATCAAGATCCCCAAGGAACATGATAAGTAGTAGGATCTTCTTTATCATGCTAGGATTATGAATAAGGTCGGTCTTGATCGATGATAATGTGTATTATCTTGAATAAAGACGTTTAGTTTGGCTCATACATAATTTCAATTTCTGAAGCCAATGTTCATCTACTCTTTTCACAAGAAATAACTTAGTTATTTGGGCAGGAAGCTGTTCCTAAATAAAGCAGATTTGCAATTTATGCCTTTTTAATCGCTTTTGCTTTATGTCGGATATGCAAATTTTGTGATCCTTTTTTGTAGTAATTATTGGTGTGTTTTGTTTTTTGTTTCAGGCACCACTTGTGCTTGAACTGTTTGAATAACAGTATCACTTTTTGCCTTGGAAAATAAAAAAAAAAATTACATGTTTTTTAAGTCCCTCAATGATCCAAATCTGTGTTTTAATTTTTCGAAATTCTGATTTTTTTTTTTGTGAGAGGTTTCGAAATTCTGAATAGAGGACACAAATAATATATCTCTTTCAACTTAATATTATCTCCTTTGAGATAACCCGATGAAATCGCCACTAAACTTTATTTAATTTAAGAAAATAATAGAAAACTATTTCCCACAGTGAACGAATGAATTGACGGCGATTATCAACTTGTAAACGAGCCATCCATATTAAAGATCCTTAATCTCCCAATTTCTACCAGATAAATACATTTAATTTTCATGATTCTCGTCCTTATATAGACGTGCCTATAACGAATTTTAAAATGAGAAAATTTTAACTCAAATTATTAAAATTATTATGATTTTTATTTAAAATTTATCTTCAAATTTTTAGGATAAAAAAGATTTATCAAATTATCATAGGTAATTCATATAATTTTTTTAATTGATAATAAAACTAATCTAATTATTTTTTGTTAAAACACGGTTAATTTTAGGTAATACTTTATTAATTTTAATTTTGAAAAGAATTTCTTTTTTATTGAAACAAAGATTACTTAAACTGGTGATATTATTATTGTATAAGTAGTAAAAGAATCAAATACTTATTGAGTAAGTCATTAATTGAGTAAAAGAATCAATATTTTTAAACTATTAAAATCATTTTATATCTTGAATTTAGCACCCATCCTATGTATTTAGATAAACGAAAATTAAAAATTAATCAAATTTGGTTAAATTCAAAATCTAAGAGACTCAGTGAAATTTGAAAAACAATTTTAAAAGATTAAAAAAAAAAAATTGTAGTGTAGTGAGTACAAATTAAAGAAATAATATAAAAAATGGCAAAAAAAAAAAGGTGGATGAAATGAGTTTTAAAAAGTTAAACCCGACCCAGATAGAAGTGTCGGAAGAAGAAGAAGAAGGGAGAATAAGTTCCGTCGTGAGACACTGTCATAACATAAGAGTCGTGGACGCCGTTGGTTGGTGCTGTCTACGGTTCCAACTTCCAAGTTACAATCTTCACCCATTTTATAAAAGTTACGCTTCGGTTCGGTTCGGTTCGGTTCGGTTCGGCTGCATTCGTGGTTGTGCCATATACGGTTCCGCTGCTGTTTACCTTTTTTGTTTTTCTTCATTTAATGCTTCCCATTTTCATACTTTGTATAACACTTAATTTTCTGATCCCAATCTCGTTAGCTTTCTAGCAGCACAAAATGAACGCCATCTCTTTCAGTTCCATCCATTTTCACATTTGGAAAAACCCCAAGGTATTATATATATATATATATATATATATATATATATATATATAATTTTAATTTTGTTTTGTAAAATCTTGTTTTTGTTGCCACACAATGTTTCGTTAGTAATTATTAGTATGCGGGACACGATTTTGTTTTGATTCTGTCACTTTTTTTATTCTTTTTTTTGGTGGGTAAATGAGTTTGATTCTCAAAGTTTATGTTGTTGTTGGACGTTGGTATTGTTCAGGGGTTTGGAAAGGTGAGAAAGCAACGAGATGGGAAGCTACTTGTCAAGTGTTCCAGCAAGAGTAGGAACCCAACTTCATTGCAAAATGCGGTTCGTGTTGGTGTTCTTGGAGCTAGTGGCTACACTGGTTCTGAGGTAAGCTACATGGCACAATCGTTCTAAGTGTGCTTGCTTGGTTTAATGTGTAGAAGTAGAATGATTGGAAGATGGAAAATAGTTATGCCTTGCAGTGGGAATGAGTTTTAAAAAACAATTTTGGCCTCAATGTCAAGGTTTCTGGATCTCTAAGACCATAATTGCAGCTGCATCGACTGCATTTATCTGCAATTTCCCGTAACATCAAGGATCGTGATGAAACTGTGACTGACATCACAATTTTAAAACCCTGGTTATAATTAATTTATTTTGTTTTTGGCTTGTTGTGCTTTTGGCATATACAACTCAGGTGTAAACTGTGAAGTGTCTTTTGTTCTAAATTGTTTGCATTGCCACTTTCCATGTACTCACCCAAGCAAGTTGATGTCACTGTCAGTTTTTGATCTGGTGTTTCTGAGTTGTGAGATTGTGATACTTTTTTGGGTAGGTTCTGCGACTCTTGGCAAATCATCCACAGTTTGGGATTGCACTGATGACTGCTGATAGGAAAGCTGGGCAGCCAATCTCTTCTGTATTCCCACATTTGAGCACTCGGGTATGGCTGGTTTTAGATATGATGTGTATTTAAAAAGATATTTTCATTCATTTTTAGTTTGTTTTTTATTGAGGGAATGGTGTGCTATCTTGTTTTGCTTCTTCTTAAGTGAAATTCACATACCTTTTGGTTGATGATCATGGAGGTTGTTGCTATCCTCAATCATCATTTTCTTGAGCAATCCTCATGGCGTGATTATGAAATATGCATGTTGATGCATTGTTATGTAAATTACATAATTTGAACTTAACCCATGTTTGCAGGACTTGCCAGATTTGATTGCAATAAAGGATGCAAACTTTTCTGATGTGGATGCTGTATTCTGTTGTTTGCCTCATGGAACTACTCAGGTTCTTTCTTTTCTCTTTTTTTGTATTTCCCTGAGTTTTCCAAAAGAGCACTGGTTAAAATATATCAAATATCAATGCTTAAAAGTTTGACTATTTCTTGGATTTTCGTCTTGTTTCCAGGAAATTATTAAAGGCCTACCAAAGCACTTGAGGATTGTTGATCTTTCTGCAGTATGTTTTAAATAACTTTTGTCTCTTTTTAACTTTTTTTTTTTTTTTTTTCAAAAGCAAAACATTATACAGTATGTACAAAGTTTTGCTTCATATCAGAATTGTAAATGAGGGATTTTGTAGGATTTTCGTCTAAAAGATCTTTCTGAGTATGAAGAGTGGTATGGTCAGCCGCATAGAGCACCAGATTTGCAGGTGGGACCTCTTGTCCTCTTCAATTACACAAGGGTCTAGTTTATCTACGTCCACCTTAAATCAGTATTGCACGTTATCAACTTATACTATAGACATTGATGTTGTCATTCATTTCATCAAATCTTACGTAGCAAACAGTTGAACCTCTTCTAAGTTAGAATTTCAAAATGTATAAATTTGAGGAAGCACAATGCAGTCACTTTTTATGAATTTGAGTTATCAGCTTTTATTTCTGTTCATATATGAGAATCTTGAATTCAAGTTGAAACCACCTTTCTTGTTGTATAATTTTATTTTTAATGCTGAGTTAATCTAGCTATCTGTATCCAGAAAGAAGCTATATATGGATTGACAGAGGTTTTAAGGGAGGAAATAAAGAACGCACGTCTAGTTGCTAATCCTGGTTGTTATCCAACCTCTGTTCAACTTCCTCTTGTCCCATTGATAAAGGTAAGCATGTTTACTTTGCACTACACAGTATGTAGAATAAGTGAATTTTCCTTTTAAGAAAATGGCGTGTGATTAAAATGCTAAAATTATTATAAAATTGTGTTCTAAATTTCTAATGATTCTGTTGTGACTGTGACTTGTATCTACTAGCCTTTGCCTTGCCTTGGCTTAAAATTTATGGTCTAGGGTGTTAAGCTTGCTGTACCCTTTAACCAGATTTCTTTGGTGTTCAGTTCATGGCCTGTTTAAGGGAATCATATGTGAAGAGACTGATAGCTCTGCTACAGTGACTAGTTTTTAGATTGCCCTTTTTTGGTCTTGTTTTTCCTCCTTTTGTTTTTCCTTGTTGATGATTTGATTTCTTATCTTCTGACCTTTTGTACTTCTATCATTTTTTCTAAACAAATTTCTTCTTTCATCAATAAAAAAACTATGCATATTTGCATTTATTCAATAACATGAATGATTGAACATTTATAGCACAAAAGGGAGGAGTGTTGAAGATATATTGTGTTCCATATAGTTTGCATTAAAAGGCATTACATGGCTATAGTGATATTACTGCTATCATGCTATGCATTTACATCTATCTAGTGTATTGGTGAAAAATATCCAGAATCTGGATAACATATGAATTCGGATTTTTGGATGTGTATCTGTACTAAACACATTTATCAAGTCTGTCTACCTTGACTAAAGTGCTCAAGATGCTAGATCAGAGTGGTTTTCAGGGATGGAAGCATTGTCCTAGGCCTTAGGCTCAACTTTATGCTTCATATTTTAAAAACTCATTTTTCTGTATTTATTGATTTTAGATGCTTGAAGTGTTTCAAATCCCCTTTAAGTTTCTTCTTTCTGAGTTTTCTTTGTTTTGAAGGCTAGTCTTATTGAGCTTAAAAATATTATCATTGATGCTAAATCTGGTGTGAGTGGAGCAGGTTAGAATTTTGATGCACTTCTTTTGTATTTTATTGCCAGTATTCCACAAAAAAATTTCTCTTCCCAAGCTTCTGATTTCCATGTGGTTCTGTTACTTGGTTCTTGTGGTAGGGCGCAGTGCCAAAGAAAATTTATTGTTCACTGAAGTAACTGAAGGTCTCAATTCTTATGGTGTTACCCGACATCGCCATGGTAAGTCTAATTTTCTTCTTATTGGATTTATTTATTTCGAGTCTTACAACTTCAGCCTAACTAATGCATAGAACATATTTTATCTTCCTATTATACTTCTGTGTGTGATGACGAAGTGTCTAGGGATTAGTTTTATTGCAAGAGCTATGCAATCATACAATAACCACTCAAGGCAGAACTGATAATACTTGTTACACTAGTTTTCTGGTATTTTAATCGTTATAGCCTTAGGAGCCCCCTCCAGCCCCCTCCTGTTCGTACACTAGTGTCAAGAAGGGCCAAGAGTGATTCTGCTGATTAGCCTGGTTCTCCTCCATTAGGAAAAAAGAGGTGTGGGGATTGGCTAATTGGGCCTGCTGGGCTCCATAATTTAACTGTAACTTTATCATGGACTGTGATTCTGTTGTGCTTCTCTTCATTAACTTATATTGGTGACCTCTTTCCCAATTGAACTACATTGGATTGAGCATTTTACCATTAAGCTCTTATCCTATTTGTTATATATTGCTAGTCATTTGATTTTAGCTGATGGGGACATATTGGCATCTTAATTTGAATAGATCTAATTATCATATTTTTGTTGTATGCAGTTCCTGAAATTGAACAGGGACTTGCTGATGCTTCAGGTTCAAAAGTAACTGTTAGTTTTACACCACATCTAATTCCAATGGTAACAGTAACACCTAGAGTTCTATTGTTCTATCTTCAGTATTCTTTTCTTCTTGCCGGTCAAGTAAATTAACAAATGCTTCTTTGCCATTTATTAGAGCCGTGGTATGCAATCAACTATTTATGTGGAAATGGCTCCAGGAGTGAGAATTGAGGACCTGTACCAGCAACTGAAGCTCTCATATGAGGTTTATCTTTTTATGTCACTATGTAACAGTCAACACAACTCACAACAATTAAACTGAGTATCCTCTCAATCTGTATTAATATCAATACTCCAGTGGGAAGGTGTTCACCTCTTTTACTAACAAGAAAACAGACAAAACGACGGAAATGCAGAGAAAAATAATACACTTAAGGAAATGTAAATGATAATCTAGAAGAGTTAAAGAGCTCCTAGTCTCTCCCCATTTCACCGTAAAGGTGCCCAAAGTTCCAAATGATCAAAGATGAGCCTTGCTACCTCCCTCCTTGCCTATAATATGCGTGCTCTCATGTAACTTTCTCTCTCCTCCAACAACATGCATGATTGCCCCTGCTGTCTCAGCTTCTCCACTTAACAGAATAGCACCCAATAATCCCCTACACCCCTTCCTACGATACACCTTGAATTTGGGAGGGTCTTTATCAATACTTCCCCCCAAAAAAGACACCTTGCCCTCAAGGTGGAAGGTGCGAAACAATTGATCGATCGTAAAAGAGTCTTCCCATGTGCTTTCAGAAGCAGGCTGCCAATTCCTAAAACGGACTATTTAATGTACTTTATCCGCCTGCTGGGTTACGGGTGGGTATTTTACTAGAGGTTTTGATTGTATCAAATCTACCTGATTAAGCCATTTAATTAGTACTTCAGTGGTGCCTTGTAAAGACCTGCGCCATTGTAAAACCGCCTCGGGGATCACTCGCAGCTCCAATTATCTTGCAACTCTAATGGAATCGGCTGAGATTGAGAAGGGGCTGACACAGATTTCTTCAATAAAGATACATGAAATACCAGATGAATGGTGCAATAATCCGGCAATTGTAATTTATACGAAGCTGTACCAATACGCTCTATGATGGGGTACGGGCCATAATATCTTGGGCTCAATTTCTCATTCACCCTCCTTGCCAATGATTTCAAATGATATAGCTGCAGTTTGAGATACACCAAATCACCTACCTCAAACTCCACATCCCGCCTATATTTATCAGCCTGTTGTTTCATGCGATTTTGAGCTTTCCCCAACTGATCTCGTAACTCGGTCAACACTACATCACGATCCTGCAACAGTTTATCAACCTCAGCCACTCTAGACAACCCATCAGCCCTCAGCAAAGTAGGAGGATTACACCCGTACAGAATCTTAAAGGGGGTCATCCCCACATATTCTTTATACGTGGTATTGTAGAATGATACAGAAAATGATGTGTGTTATTCTACACATCAGCTGCTTTATTTATAATCAAGGAGTCATTACAAAAGAGGAAACAAAGGTAATTAAATTCCTAAAAATCAGCTAGAGAGATATTTTCTAGTTTCCCTATTTACATTAAATTAGATCATATAGTTTCCCTATTTACATTAAATCAGATCATATTAATAACACTCCCCCTCAAGCTGGAGCATATATGTCATATGTACCCAGCTTGTTACAAATATAATCAACGCGAGGCCCTTTGAGAGATTTAGTGAACATATCTGCCAGTTGTTCATTGGAGTTGACAAAGTCAGTGGTGATTTCTCCTGAAAGCATTTTCTCTCTCACAAAATGACAGTCGATCTCTGTGTTTAGTTCGCTCATGAAAAACCGGATTAGATGCAATGTGAAGGGCAGCTTGATTATCACAAATAAGCTTAGTGTCCCGAGTGTCTCCAAATTGTAATTGTTGGAGAAGTTGCCGAAGCCATACAACTTCGCATGTAGCAGTTGCCATGGCGCGGTACTCAGCTTCAGCGCTAGATCTAGAAGCGTTAAAGAGCTCCTAGTCTCTCCCCATTTCACCGAAAAGGTGCCCAAAGTTCCAAATGATCAAAGATGAGCCCTGCTACCTCCCTCCTTGCTTATAATATGCGTGCTCTCATGTAACTTTCTCTCTCCTCCAACAGCATGCATGATTGCCCCTGCTGACTCAGCTTCTCCACATAACAGAATAGCACCCAATAATCCCCTACGCCCCTTCCTACGATACACCTTGAATTTGGGAGGGTCTTTATCACACTACTTGTCATCACTAGTTTAAGAAAATGTAATGTTGGAATTACATATATGCGACAAATACAAAGAATGCAGGTTGAAAATGCTACTTAATGGTTATTCTTTGTTGTTGAGAAGAATTTTTTCATCATTGAACTCTGCATCATATTATTTGAGATCTCAGAGTCTCTTTAACCTTTAAGGATTTATCATGTTTCATGGGGCTGTGGAATGTGCTATCGTGATTCATGGTTTATTTCTTTATTAGTCTACTTTTCGGTTCATTTTTTAAATTTCTTGGTTTGACCCTATATTAATTTCTCTTTTCTTTCTGGTGATTTCAGGATGAAGAATTTGTTTTTGTGCTGGAAAATGGAGCCATTCCTCGAACTCACAGCGTTAAAGGGACTAATTACTGTTTAATCAATGTTTTTCCAGACCGAATTCCTGGAAGAGCAATCATTATATCTGTTGTATGTTAATTTTTTTTTTCCTCCTATATATCCAGATGAAATTGTGTATTTAATGATATTATGATACTATTGTTGACATGACTATGTTGATGTGTTGTTGCAGATTGATAATCTAGTGAAGGGAGCTTCAGGTCAAGCTTTACAAAACCTTAATTTGTTAATGGGATTTCCAGAAAATTTGGGACTTCATTACCTGCCTCTTTTTCCTTAAGAGTAGCTGTCTTGTCCAACTAGAGCTCCAATTCTGCAGTCACAGTTCCACCAAAATACTTGACGGACCAGAGGAAATATTTTCAAGTTATGTATTTTCATTCTCTAGATTGTAATGTGAGATTCTTCAAGAATTTAGAAGGGAATTGGTTATGGCATTGGCAGGGATACTATAGCAATTTCTCTGTCGTTTTTGTCCTGTCTTGATCTGTAATCTTAGAAATCACTGAAGGTGGTGGCATGTAGTTTTCCAAGGTTGGGTTTTGGTCTATTTGTAATGCCAATATTTTAGTGGACTATGAAATCACCATCTCAAGTTTTTGAGATTTTTGTTTCAATTTGACTTACTGCCTGTTTGGTTTTCTCTAAAATCACAGGTTGAGGATTGGTTTTTTTCTTATTAGGTAAAAACCGTAAACTTCAAATTTACAATCTAGCAGTAGAAATACCTTAAGAGTCCCATAAAAGACACCAACGAACAGCTGAAGGGCAGTCTGTATATTGTAACAGACTGATCAGACTGGGCTCTGAATTTTGCTAAAGCAACAGCACTAACATTCCCCTCTCTAAATGTATGTTGGAATGTAAGTGTCCAAGATCTTGCTATTAGATTTCTTATTTGTTTTTTTGTTTTTATTGAGGTGCAGGATTTATTTTGGTTTTTATTTTCAAAATCAATTTTGCATTGAATGGAATTGATGTCAAGAGAAGTAAAATTGTTAATATTTCCATCGACAAGAATCTAGTGAGCCTATTAAATTATAGTAGAATTGATTTTAATGTAATTAATTTTAAAGGAAATGATCTTAATAAAGTTAACTGATATGTCACACTGTTTCTAGTGAAATATCCTTATGGCTAGTTATTGTTTAAGAACCTTTGACTTTGGTAGAGTACAATGGAAAGGGTAATCCAATCTTATTGTTGGAGCCTTAGTCTTTTGGTAGTTCAGTCAGTTAATTGTGATCTTAGCTAGAGTTCTGTAATTTTAGTTTTCTTTCCTTCAACTAGTTAGATAAAATGTAACTGTATATAAGTCAGTAAGTGTGAGACATTGGGCAATTTGTTGATTGCTTTCCTCAGTTTTACTAACAGCAAGATGCAATGCATTTGCTGATTCATCTTTTGATCATCCTGTTCAATTGTGTTTCTGATACTGAAATTTGAGACTTATAAACCTCATTAGTGCTGGTTTTGGTTCTTTTTAATCATTGCAACAAAACTCGGACCAGATTGATTCTGTACTCTTCTTTTGGTCAGACCAAATTTTTGCCTAATCGGTTTGGAAGTAGGTGTAGAAAAATATTTGCTGGAGTATGGAAAGGGTGTGCTGAAGTTACTATAATTAGTGGTGGAAATGGTTTGAACAGATACACCTGACTTATAAATTACTGGCCTAAGGGTTCTGTAATTAGTGCTTTATTCTGTTTATGGTAACTTTCACATTTTCCTGTTAGTCAAGATTCAATCAGATTCACAAAGGAATCATGTGGAGAAATTTTAATTGAAGGTGGATGTGGTTTTTTTTTTTTTTTTTTTTTTTTTTTTTTTTTTTTTTTTTTTTTTTTTTTTTTTTTTTTTTTTTTTTTTTTTTTTTTTTTTTTTTTTTTTTTTTTTTTTTTTTTTTTTTTTTTTTTTTTTTTTTTTTTTTTTTTTTTTTTTTTTTTTTTTTTTTTTTTTTTTTTTTTTTTTTTTTTTTTTTTGTGTGTGTGTGTGTACCCCTTGCAAGTTATTCCAACCTTCCACCATTAGGCCAACCCTAGTGGATTTCTGCATTTAATTTGGGTATGTGGCACAAAATTGTTTTAGTTACAATCATCCACAAATTGCTGTTAAGTGTTACTCACGCACCCACTATGACGTTGCTGTACTGTTCCCATTTTTCTGCTAAAAAGTGATTATTTTGACTTAATGACGCTTCTATACATTTCACAACTTGCAGCTAAAGAAGCTAGGTGGCTTAATTGTATCTAGCATAAGGTGCAGAACTTTTGGTGCTCCAAAACGGGTCTGTTTTTTAAAAGAGGTAGGGGGGGTTTCAATACAATTTTCAACTTTTTTATTGTTGAAATAATACAATTTTTCAATTCTGGTGTTGATAAAACTACGTTTATTCAGTAATGAAAATTATTGTGGTGATGAAAATACAATTAATTTTAATTTTCTGTGGTGGGGTAATTTTCTTTAGATTAAAATTTTGAATGTAAACTCACCTTGAAAGTAACACAATTTTACAAACTAGTTTACAAGAAACTGATAATAAATTAATAACTCACTTAGAGCCACACTTAACATTTTGACATAATAAAACTAACATCATAAAGTTTTGAACAAAAAAAAAAAATCTAATTAGAATACTTGTGTCAAAAAAATATATCGCACTCATGTTATTGCCCAAACAGGGTATTTTATCGAAACCAACCCACTTTAGTAAAAAACTGGGAATAATTCAAGCGTACGCTAAATTTTAAATTCTATCAACACATAGTACACATCTCCAAATTTTCAAAAGGCGAAGAAACACCGAATATAAAACTAACTAGTCAAGTTTATCATTTTTTTTTGGAAGGCAAATTAGTATATTTTGTATTACCAAAAGGATATGCAAGTACAAGGAGAACCGCAAAGTATGTACAAGTGGAATAAATCCATTTACGTGTAAAGCCTATCCAAATGCAAAAAATAGTATGAATCTACTCATATGAATTCAAACAAAGTAACGGTTTAAGCATCCACAAAGAGAAGAAGATCCTATTAGTATTCTGTTTCTTATAAAGAAACCATTCCCATGAGTTGATCTTAATTCCTTCAAGAAGCTTACCACCATCAAAAGTGTGACCCTTAAAATGATTTCATTTCTATGCTTCCACATACACCAGCAGCTGCAATGCCATATTAAATATCTTCATTTCTTCACCTTTTCCCCCAATATTAGTGAACCAAACAAATTGTATATGGCTTGCAAATCGTTTGGAATAACAACAATTATATCCAGCCACTCAAAAATTCTTTGGCAAATTAAAGAACTGCAGCTGCATTGCCGAAATAGATGTTCAGCAGTCTCCAAACTTGCTCTGCAGAAAGAACATGATTGCTGGACATTCAAAATGGGAAGTCTTCTCTTGTTAAGTTATTCACAAGTTGGCAATCGATCCAAAAATAATCGCCAAGAAAAAACAAGCACTTTCATCGGGGCAACACTGTTCCAAAATATACCTAGAATAGGATTTGAATCCTGAATGTTCTGAATTTGAGAGGCATAAATGGTAACTAGGTGATCATAAGTTGCAGTTACAGAAAACAAACCGTCAGGAGACAAGATATATCTCTAGGTATCATTTTGATTCTGAACTAAATAGACCCCAGGCAGCAATGCTTCCAGTTCTGCAATGAGTTCCAACTCCCATTGAAAAGGTTGTCTACTCCAACACCAGTTCCAGGAATCGGATTGTTCTACATCCCGAGCTGACATACGTTGAACTGATATGTCTTTATCCATTGCTAGGCTAAAGAGTCTTACATGTGATTGCATTAAAGGGGTCTCGTTACGCCATCTGTGTCTCCAAAACAAAGTACCCTTCCCATCACCAATCTTTCTGCAGAAGGCGCCAGTTAGTTAGCCAGCCTGGTTGTTCATAATGGCAGTTGTAAATTCTTAAAATATCCCTCCACCATTGGGACGTGCGGCTGGCTGAGCCTGTGTTGGACAAGTCTAATGAGCCATAATGAAATTTCAGAATAGGGGTGACAATGATTGTCGAATCGCTACAAAACAATTAAATTACATTAATTCTGTAGCACAGGATTAACCTAAGTCGATTCAAAGACACGGTTAATTTAGTTCCAACTTCAATTCACTAACAAACAATAGAAGAATTTTAATCGAACAACTTGTAGACAATGAATAACAATTGTAGAAACACAAACAAGAATTGAAAAAAAATGTTGGAGGTAAGGAAGTTTGAGAGAAAAGGGTTTAGTGTTGGGTGCTTGAAGTATTACACTAAGAGGCATCAGATTTAAAATGCTCAACAGTGTTACCTCCGCTTAGTGAAAATCCTAGTAATATAGCAAGCTATTGGACTCCAGCCCATATGAACCCATATAACTATATAATAACCTATTGGACTTGTATGTGAACATATTATTATTTAATATATATCATATATATTCAACAACCTCCTCCTATGTTCACCATACAACACAATCCAATAAGGTAGTCAGTGTAATGTTCAAACAAACATGAATCATCCACATCCAGTCCAAGACAATCAACTCGGATCGGTCAAAGAGTTTCAATAATAAAATATTAAACTTTTTATACAACATTTATAATCAAACTAAGTGAATCATCATTCTCATGAATCTGTTCTGAGATCAATATAACAATATAAATACTAAGAGTTTTAGATTAAATATAAACTCATCCAAATCCCAACATCTCAAAATCAGTTCACAACCAACATATGTATAATAGTCAAGTATAAGTAGGCCAGTAAAAATAGTCTAAGGCCTTACAAATATAAGAAATAAGTATAATAATCATAATGTTCACAAAATAGAAATAACAAAATGTAACTCTCAAGTAAATGGACTCCAACATAATGGACAATAACAGGTGAACTGTCAAGTTTCCTACAACTGTAAATGATAGATTCATATATCAAGCTGGTCGTACTCTTCAGGATCCCACTTAGTAAGCTCTTCTCCATCTTTGTCATCCCCTGTAGAATGTCAAATATGAATTTCATATTATCATGAATTCAATCATTTGAATAAACTACTAAAAATGTCTAGTTCTACTAAAAGAACTTAGCATTATATCATCAGGCAAAGAAAAGCATATATCAATGTCATAAACTATTTAGGCCTTGTTCATAATTTATGAAACTGGCTTGATGCTTATGAACATGATATTATGATGTTTTAAGTTATAAAGAGCCATCAACCTAAGTTTATTTGTAAGAGAATAACAATTGTCTCATTTCACATAATAAGACTGATAGTCACGTCACTTACAATAACCTAGTCTTGTAATGTCAAGTTTCAATTAAGATCAAAACCAATAGGCTTCTTATATAATCAACTATTTCTATGTTTCAATTTGGAATGTCACAGTTACTGATTCCTTAAAGTCAAATAATATAGCATCAAGTTTGGAATGAGATCATTTAACCAAAAGGATAGGCCAACCTAGTAGGATTGTATCATCAAGTTTGGAATGACACAAGCTTCCCAAATAGAACTTTGAATTGGATTAAAAATCATCTCATCAATTTTGGAATGAGATAACTCACCCTTTTCAAAATAGCTAGCAACCACGATTGTCGATGAAACATATAAATTGTGCTTATTATTTGGCCAACAAAAGAAGATTCGATAATTTAAAACACACAATTTAAGGTAAGTAAATGTTAATTAAGACTTGTCTACATAGTCTTTAACCCCATTTTCCCCACTGTTTTGAATAATCGACATTTAGGCAAAAATTTTGTGAGAGCATCGACCATGTTATCCTTCGATCTCACATCAACCAAAGTGATAACTCCTTGTTCTTTCAGATAATTCAACAATGAATGTCTCTGTAACACCCCTTACACGCACCGGGTGATTAACACGCATAAACCATCATTATCAGACATAATACATCAGAGATTAAGCAGTTTGGAAGCAATATAACAAAAAGGCATCAACAAATGCCATAAGCATACACGCTTTACATTATAATATGGTGTTCATATACAATTTCACTGTTTAAGTAAAAAACTGTACACAATATCCCCTCAGGGTACGACAAAATCAAAACCAAAGGCTATACAAAATACCAGAGCCACATGCTCGTGTCATCTAAGCCTAAGGTTTTCAATCAGCAACTATCCCTGCATAGGCTTCTTGCCTTGGGATCTCTCTGCTCCTGCTGATGATTCACCTGCAAAACATAAGCCCCACACAAGGGGTGAG
>PYAF01000095.1:0-30597 GCA_007407185.1 Glycine tomentella | reverse complement strand
TTCACGTGGAGAAGCATGGAGAATGAGGAAGAAGCTTCTTGAATTCAGCCACTTGGAAGATAAGCCATAGGATGAAAACAAGTGGCAAGACACTTGTATGGCATGGATGCAAGGTAACATAAAAATCAAGCCAAGATTTCTCTACACTCTTCCATCTTGCACGTGGACAGCTCTAGACATTATTTCAACAATCCCAACGTTCAAAAGTTACATATGTGAGATAGTAGTGTACCTTTAAAATTTTAAAGAGATCTAACGGTTAACGAATCCAGAATTAGAATTTTACTAAAACAGGTTTGGGATAAACTCAAGAATGAAAGAAAAAGCATAAAAAAACTTCCTTGGCAAGCTACTCCATGAAAATACAAGAAAGAAGGAGAATTATTGAGAACCTTTAAGAGTTAGGACACTTGGATGGAGGTGAATCAATAGCCTTTATGATTTGGCCACTTGGAAAGTAAGGCCATAATGACTTAGAAGATTTTTTTAGCTTCCAACTACTATATTTCAAGACACTTCCTACATCTTTCTCTCACGTGAAATCCTCCCTTGAATCCCTTTCATTTTATTTTCATCTTTCTTTTTCTAAGCCTAAAACAAGTAAGAAAGAAACTCCACCATCTTGACAAAATTTCGTGAGAAATCTAGCAACCTTAGGAAGAGTTTTGACAAGCTTAGAAGAAGGATATCAAGGCTTCATCAGGATTCTCCCAAGGAAGGAAGGAAGGAAGGAAGCCATTTATCCATTCTATTTTCAAGAATCAAACTCACTTGAGGTAGGTTAAGCTTAAATCTCTAGTTAATCAATGGTTTGGATTAATTTACATGCTTTAGTAGGCTGATTTATGGTTGATATTTAGGCTTGAATTTCGTGATGTTTAAATGTTATTCTTTGATAAGAATATGTTGATTTAAGTTATAAGATAGGCTATGATTTATACCCATTAATATTAGTGAAGTATGGAAGTCCAATTGATAATCTTTTGAGGTGATTTCAATGATACTTTGGACTGTCTATATTTTTTTGGACATGTTTTGATTTAATTTTTGAAGTAGAGGATGAATGGTGTGGAGTTGAATGGTTTAAATACTTGATGATTTGATTTTAAGGATTAATTATTTGATTTTGAGGATTAATTAGTGAGGTGGTAGGTGAAAGGAGAATTAATATGTATACCAGGTGAGAATCTTTGCTTGTAAAGGTTTAAAGGAATTAGATATTATTTATATTAAGGATTATTAGTTAGATTACTAACATAATTTTTCTGTAGTTAAGGTTATTCTCTGGTTATGCACAAGTTAGTAATAATCTTACTTGATTAAGGTATGGTAGTGTAACCATACTTATAAGCTTAATGGATAAGATATGGTGGTGTAACAATACTTATGATATAAATGATGATATGATATATATTTTGCTTATGAATTTGATTTTTATGGATGTTGATATGTTGATGTGATTAAGATAGGTGGATTCATGTTTCCATGTTCCAAGTCCAGTACGAGGCTTTGGGGAAACAGAATCTGATGCTACATACAGTACGATATGTAGTACCCAGGTGCAAAGATATATGGCAAAATTCATGCATGTTTGCGTAAGACTATAGTAGCGTCCACACTCAGTGTGGCCACATACAGTACGATATGTGGAGGCCATTTGCCCTGGGATAGTTCATCTCATGCATTCATATAGTTGCATATTGCTTATGGATGTGTTTGATTTTTTTTTTTTTATTTTACTAACCAAATAATAGGGTTAGGATTTGGCTTTGCCTACTGAGAAATTTATTTCTTACCCGATCTGTTTTCATTTTTTTTAGATGGCAATGATGGACAAGTTCCATGAGGCCTTGGAGTAGTGAAAATACATAAAAGAAGTTATGAATTGAGCTGGATTTTTTAGAAAAGTAATGTACTGGTATTATATAAACTTTTGTATCAGAGACATTGGCTATGTATATGAGTAACAAATCTTTTGCAAATTTTAGGTTTTAAAAATTTTACTATTATACGTTTCTTAGAAATTTACCCTTAAGTAAAAATAAAAATATGTAAATATTTAGGTCGTTACAGGAGACTTGCTAAAAATCGTCGAAAAAGTCTGCTGGAAAGTTGCCGGTCACCGGAAAAGTTCGCCTGAGAAGACGAACCAATTGCCAGAAGTTCACTGGAGAAGACGAACCAGCCGCTGGAGAGTTCGTCGGAAAAGAGGAAGTTGCCGGAGAAGACGAACCAGTCACCGAAAAACTACAGAAACTTCCAATGTCTATAACACCTTCGTTTGGCCTCCGTTTTACACAAATGACCACTCAAAACGATCGTCTCAATGAGTAGAACAAAACCCACAAGGTTTCAAATCGTGAAATTGGCTGAAATTTCCAGGATCTGGCCTCAAAAGTTGCGGCTACAAAGTTTTCAATCTCAGATCCCGGTCAATCCTTCCGTCGAAACACGAAAGTGATCACACCCTGAGTTCTTCTCGATGAGATCTTCGAAATAACACCTTACTCGCTCAAATCCGATACACGAAGCTAATACTTCAAGATTGTTGGAGGTAAGGAGGTTTAAGAGAGAAGGGTGTAGTGTTGGGTGCTTGAAGTATTACACCAAGAGACATTAGATTTGGAATGCTCAACAGTGTTACCTCAATTTAATATATATATATATATATATATATATCATATATATTCAACAAAAAATGCAAAAATTAACAGAATTGATAAAGGTGTTGTAAAACAGATTCAAGAATATCAATCCAATTCACCAAAACAAGTAATACAAATTATCATAGGTCTCATATAATGATCATATTATGAAGGTTCATTCACTATCATTAGAAGCAGTTCAATCGAATTAACTCATAAATCAATTGAAATAACAAATCGGATTGAAATATCATCCAAACAGTCTATGATTAGAATTCAAACTTAGGAAATAAATCTATAACCTAATTCGTTTTCAATCCTAAACATATTCATAATCATGAAAATTGAAAAGAAGATTGAAGAAGAAGATGAACATTCGCATAGAAATTAGAAAACCAAATCAGAACTCAAATTCTTCTTGTTTGGACTGGATCTTTAGATTGATTGATTATTTAGCCTTCCATGATCATCATCAATGTAAGAGCCACAAAATTTGTATGAGAAAAATAAAGAACAGAGATGAAAGGAAGAAGAAAAATAAAGAACAACGAAGAACATTTGAGAGAAAATGTTTTAATTATGAAAACTTCTAAAAGAACTACAAATTTTGTTTGTACTAAAAAAATAAAGTGTGTCTCTTCACTAACTAATTGCACTAAAATATAGTGGCTGAGTCAGTAGGAAAGGATGAGCCATGATTAGGTTCATCTAATCTAATTAATTACTAATTACACTAATTTGCAGCCCAAATCTAGAGTGCAGGGGTTCAAGCTTCCAAGCCTTTACAGAATTGGCCTCAATTTATCTCTGACAAAATTGTAGATACTTTCTTATCTTTCTAGGGACTACGCATATGTGGTATTTGGAGTTCTGTGGAGCTTTCTAGGTCCTGCACAAGGGAGATAGGTCAAGTGAGCAAAAAAATCCGAAAATAAGCAACAATTATCAATTAAGTCCACTTGTTTGCCTAAGACAAAAATTGAGTTAGAGTGAGAAAATAAAAGTTCAAGAGAAGTCAAATAAGCTAAGAAGAATAGAAAAATATTAAACTAAAAACACTCAATCAAAATACCACACACTTAAACTTTTGCACTTCTGGGCAAAACTAAAAGAAAGACTAAGAGAAAATTCAAACTAAAGTAAATCATAAAAGTGAGAAAGATGAAAAATGAAAGAATGATATTAAGGTAACAAACAATCCATGAACACATGATCAAAAAGTGCAAAGTGAAAAAGTAGTCAAGTTAAAATTAAGAATGAACCAAGGTGATAGAAATCTCTCAAAGAACAATACTCAACCTCTTCTAATGTGTATGGTTTTATGTTTACACTCAAACACCACATGCAACTAGCACATCCAAATTTTGACAAGACTCTAATTCATTCAACTTGAAATACACATGCATCAAAAGATCAAAAGGATTTTATTGGTTTGTAATGTATGGCTTAGGTAAAGGGTGAATAAAATAAGGATATTTAGGCTAAAACTAAGAGAAAAGAGGGGCAATAAGGAGAAAACCAACAAGTAAAATGAGGGGTAGAAACAGAGAAACAAAGAAACAAGGTGGAGAACAACGAAATTAAATTAAGAGAACTTATACGGATGAAAATGAACCACAACAACTTTTATTGCATTTTGTTTTGTACTTTTTTTTTCATTTTTTTGAACTTTTTCTTTTTAAAATCTTTCTTTTCTTTTCTTTCCAAATCAAAACAAAAAAAAAAAATACCCCACACTTGTTTGAAACCCACTCCCAAAACAATTCCAGACCCCTTTTCTCTCTAAAGTTAGGATAACATGGTTTTCCATTTTTTTTGTAATGAGCTACACAAGAAAGAAAAAGGTTAAAGGCTCAAAAATGGTGACAATGGATATCAATGCAAGGATAGATTTATTTGGCTACTGGATAAAAGAAAGAAGGCCTAAATCATCTCAATCAAAGCATGTGCAACAAGGAATGTCAAAAGAGGCAAGGCAAAACATAGAGTAATTTAACACAAGAGTGAAATCACACATGAAATAACATGAATGAAATAATGTGATTCATCCACAAAGGCCCAAAAACTCACAAGGCATAATTTTATCACACATGATCCATCTTAAATTCTATTTCTCAAGCCTACTTATCACTTCAACAATTGCAACAATAATTCACATTAGGCATGAAACCTTTCAATCCAACAAAAATTAGTACATTGCTCACAATTTATACAAGTTATAAATCCTATGAAAAGCATGAAATGTGCCTAAATTCTAATTTTTTATTTTCTGAATGTAAAAACAGAATAACAACAAAACAAAACAAATGCAGCAAAACAATAACAGAAACAGAAACCAGAAACAGAAAACAAAAAATAGAAAATGTTTTTGTCACCCTTCAGCCCACACTTGAAATGCACATTGTCCTCAATGTGAGCGTGCAATGAAATACAAACAAAGAGACAACAAATAAAAGAAGGCACATCATCATATAAAATTGGCAGGACCAAAGAGAGGTCTACCACAAGCTCTCCATTTAAGGGCTCTCATGAAATAGCTTGAGTTGGTGACCATTCACATTCAAAACCTTGTCGGTAACTTTATTTTTAATATCAATTGTACCATGGGGTAAAACATTAGTAATAACAAAAGGTCTATCCGATCTATATCGAAGTTTACAAGAAATAAGTCATAATTTTTTTTTGAAATTCAAAAACACCATAGTTAATGCCTAAAAATTATTTTCAAATTTTGTTTTTTTTTTAATTCAAAAGCATCACGATAAATGACTAATTTTTTTTTGAGTTTTGAATTTTTTTTATCTATATCTATGTATATCTATCTTATTTTATCTATATCTATCTTCTATCTATTATCTAGACACAAATTTTTAATTTTTGAAATTTGTTTTTATCTATATATATATATATATATATATATATATCTATCTTCTTCTATTATCTAGAAACAAATTTTTAATTTTTGAATTTTTAATCTATATTTATCTATATCTATTTTCTTTTATCTATATCAATCTTCTATCTATTAACTAGAAACAAATTTTTGAATTTTTTTTATCTATATTTATCTTCTATCTATTATCTAGAAACAATTTTTGGAATTTTTGAATTTTTTATTATCTATATCTATTTATCTTCTATCTATATCTATCTTTTATCTATTATCTAGAAACATAATTTTGATTTTTTTTTTGTAGACAGAAGGAATTATACTATACTCATATCAATGGTACTTATACTATTATCTAATTATGAGTGGATTAAAGTTGGCACACAATGAACCGTATCCTCGACAATGACGCCGGTTTTGATAACGACTGTTGAATCGCTACAAAACAATTAAACTATGCCAATTATGTAACACAAGATTAACCTAGGTCGACTTCGAGACACGATCAATTTGTTTCCAACTTCAATTCACTAATAAACAATAGGGGGATTTTAATCAAACAGTTTGTAGGTAATGAATAAAAATTGCAGAAACACAAACAAGAATTGAAAAAAATGCAGAAACTAACAAAACTGATAAAAGGTGTTGTAAAACAGATTCAAGAATATCAATCCAATTCACCAAACCAAGCAATACAAATTATCATAGTTCTCATATAATGATCATATTGTGAAGGCTCATTCAATATCATTAGAAGCAATTTAATCAAACTAAATCCTAAATCAATTGAAATCACAAATTGGATTTAAATATCATCCAAACAATCTATGATTAAAATTCAAAATTAGGAAATAAATCTATAACCTAATTCGTTTTCAATGCTAAACATATTCATATTCATGAAAATAGAAAAGAAGATTGAAGAAGAAGATGAACATTCACATAGAAATTAGAATACCAAACTAGAACTCAAATTCTCCTTGCTAGGACTGGATCCTTAGATTGATTGATTATTTAGCCTTCCATGATGATCATCAATGTAAGAGCCACAAAATTTGTTTGAGAAAAATAAAAGAATAGAGATGAAAGGAAGAAGAAAAATAAAGAACAATGAAGAACATTTGAGAGAAAAGGTTTTAATTATTAAAACATCTAAAAGAAACTACAAATTCTGTTTGTGCTCAAAAAATAAAGTATATCTCTTCTCTAAATAATTGCACTAAAATATAGTGATTGAGTTAGTAGAAAAGGATGGACCATGATTAGGCCCATCTAATCTAACTAATTATTAATTACACCAATTCACAGCCCAAAACTCGAGTGGAGGGGTTCTGACTTCCAAGCCTAAATGACCCTCAAAATGACAGAATTGGCCTCGGCTTATTTCTGACAAAATTGTAGATCTTTTCCTTATCTTTCCAGGGACTACTCATCTGTGTCATTTGGAGTTTGGTAGAGATCTCTAGGTCCTGTAAAATGAAGATAGGTCAAGTAAGCAAAAAAATCCAAAAATAAGCAACAATTATCAATTAAACCCACTTGTTTGCCTAACACAAAAACTGAGTTAGAGTGAGGAAATAAAATTTCAAGAGAAGTCAAATAAGCTAAAAAGAATAGAAAAATATTAAACTAAAAACACTCAATCAAGGGACTCAAATAGCTTTAGTGTCAACTAGAAAATGCCAATTTACCAACAAGCTAATGTTGAAGATGATTAGATTCTTGATTCCAAGACGATCCATTTGTTTAGGTGTACAAACTCTACTCCACTTTAGCCAACTGATTTTCACCTACCATAAAACCCCATTCCACAGAAAGTGTCGATGTATACCTTCCAGCTTCCTAATCACTTTCATCGGAGCCTTAAACATAGAAAAGATAGTACAATGGAATACTCGACAGTACGAAATTAATGAGAGTAAGGTGGTCTCCCATAGAGACAAGCTTGCTCTTCCATAGTACGAGTCTTTTCTGAAACTTGATAATAACTGGTTCCCAATTTGAAGAGAGAGTTGGACTAACCCCAACCTGCAGTCCCAAAAAGTGAAAAGGTGGAGAAGTGACCCTACATGAAAGGAAATCTACAACTGCCTCATTAAATCTTTGGTCTGTGCCAATCCCATAAAAGACACTTTTATGGAACTTAATTAATAATCCAAAAACCAATTCGAAACCTCTGAATCATCAACGTATTGGAGATTGAGTATTGGAACTCTTCTCCAACTATTATACCTTTGAAAAGTCCTTTCTCCATCGCACTATGAACCAGCCTCGTTAGACCTTGAGCAACTATCAAGAACAAAAATGGGGACAATGGATCACCCTGCTTCAAGCCTCTTGAAATTGAACGCTCAAAAGTTAAGGATCCGTTTACCAAGATTGATATGTTACTAGAGGAGACAATTATTTTCATCCACCGATGCCATTTGATATCGAATCCTAATCTATACAACATGTAGTCCAAGAATTTCCAATTTGAAGGCTAGCATATTCTTCTTTGACTTTTTGGCCCAATCAAGAAGTTAGTTGATGACCAGAACGCCATCTAGAATCTGACGAACTGGTAAGAACGTGTTTGGCAAGAAGAAATCATGGAAGACAACAATGTTATGATCGAGCAGCAAGCAACTTTGATATAATCGTCACAATACAACCTATTTGATGACTTCCAAGACATGAATGCTTAGATTGGATCATTTCCAGATTTCAAATTTCAAGACTCCATGAAATTGTTGTTTGAAACTTAAACACAAAAATGGAGAAGATTAAGAAATGAAGATGAAATGCACTACGATCTGTAACGGAGCGATAAGTTGGAAGAGGATTCGCTACAAAGGAAAGTTTCCTTGATAAGAATCAATTTGGTTTCACTAAAGAACCAACAAAAGACTAAGCTCTCAATTAAAGCAAATGCTTAATTTCATTAATCAAATTTGTTTTAAAAATAGCAAAGTCTTAGTACTTATATAGCTAAGCCTATAATGATCACCTAAAAATGTAAGTTTATGCCTATTTTGGGTAATATTAAAGCCCACTACAAAAATAATCAAAATTATGAAACTCCTTGCAGAGGTGGCGTGCTGAGCGAGCAGAGGTGGCGCATTGAGCGAGAAGAGGTGCGCTAAGCCTAAAAGCTCTCGATCACGAATTGAGCTGAGTAAGCCAGATGTACACTAAGCCTAAAAGCTCCCGATCACGAATTGGGCTGAGCGAGCCAGAGGCGTGTTGAGCGAGTAGAGGTGGCACGTTGAGCGAGCAAAGACGCGCTAAGCCTAAAAGCTCTTAATCAGGAATTGGGCTGAGTGAGCCAGTGACACGCTGAGTGAGCAGAGGTGCGCTAAGCGAGCTCGCCCATAATCTTCAAGGTGCTCAAATTCAGCTCCTTCTGTCTTCCTTCATTCTTGCCCTTGTTAACTAGTCCAGCCATGATTCTCTTGGTCATCTCTTTTTGAAGAAGCTTGGCTTTGGACCTTGTCATTGGACCCTTCAATTCATGGAGTGCTTCTAGAACTTCATGATCCGTGGATAGTCCTCTATCACTATCAGAGCAATCAATCAAAAATCTGATAAAGATTGAGGAGATTCAACCTTCGGAATCAATGCGATAAATGACAATGTGAAAGCCTTTGGCAATTTTGCATTGCGATGTAATTCTTGAACAACCAAACACACATCGGAGGCAATCACCTCCCAGCTGGACTTAAAGAAAGACATATTATACCCGTCATGCCCGAGTGATTTATCACCAACGCTTGACCATATAACCTCCTTCATCTCTTGGTGTGAGAACTCTACTTAGAGAAATTCTCTCTGTGCTTCTGTGATGGATTTGAAGCACAGACCATCAAGATTCGGCCTAATTTGCTCTGATTCAGAAAATATTGATGCTAAATGGGATTTAATTTCATCTCTGTCAACCAACCTCTATTCGATGAAAGACCCAAAATTTTGATTGCTTCTTCGCCTGGATTTCATACACTAATGAAAGTACAATGTTTTATAATCACCTGACTTTAACCACTTAGAAGAAATTTCCTTATTTTGTTTATCCTGGGATGGAGAATTTTTAACATTTCAACAAAATTTAAGGGGTGTATTAGATTAGATTTTTAAAAGATATTTTTGGCATACAAAAATCTTGTGAATTTTAAAAAAAGACTTTATAGAATATAATAAATTTTGAATTTTTTTAAAAGATTTTTAGATTAGGATTTTGTAGTTTAAATTTTAATGTATTTATAATATATAAATTAATAAGATTTGAAAGGAATTTAGAGATTAACAGTATTTTAAAGCAGTATATAAATTTTTAGAAAATAAAAAAATATAAAAAGTTAATGAAAAATATAACAAATAAATGATAAAATTTAGATAAAAAGAAGTAAAATCAATATAAAAATTTCAATCTTTTACTTTTTTTTATGGAATGACATTTATGGCATTTCATTAGTAATAAGTGCAAATATACATATCATTGCTAAAAACTTAAGAGCTAACTCCTTGCTAAGGAATGAGTGACCATTTATTTGCCACTTAATGAAACTCACCATTGACTATGAAAAATTGGAAAACAAGATTACATTTATTCATAATGGAGTAGAAGTTTGAGTGTCCTCACTACTACAGGCGAGACCTACGACGACGGTTGTTTACCCCATACGACGACGGTTGTTGAATCGTCATTGTTGCGTGTGTCGTTGAAAATGTATACTTTCGACGACAGTTCTAAAAAACCGTATTCGTTGATTTTTTTTAATTAAACACCTACAAAGACGATTATTAAGGAAAAACCATCTTCGTATGTCAACATACAAAGACGATTATATCTTAAAAACCGTCTTTGTTTCCATTTCAATTTTATTTCTTTTTTATTTTAATTAAACACCGATGAAGATGGTTTTTAAGAAATAACCGTCCTTGTATGTTGACATTAAAGACCGTCTTTGTTTCTATTTCAATTTTTTTTTTGTTTTTTTAATTAAACACCTACGAAGACGATTTTTAAAAGATAATCGTCTTTGTATGTTGACATACGAAGAATGTTTTCCCTTAAAAATCGTCTTTTTTTTTTCTATTTCAATTTTTAAAAAATTAAACACCTACGAAGACGGTTTTTAAGAGATAACCGTCTTTGTATGTCAACATACAAAGACGGTTATCTCTTAAAAATTGTCTTTGTTTCCCTTTTTAAATTTTTTTATTTAACACCTACGAAGACGGTTTCTACAGATAACCGCCTTTGTATGTTGACATACAAAGACGATTTTTCCTTAAAAATCGTCTTTGTTTCCCTTTTTAATTTTTTTTGACACCTACAAAGACGATTTTTAAGAGACAACCATCTTCATATGTCAACATACAAAGACGGTTTTCCCTTAAAAATCGTCTTCGTTTCTTTTAAATTTTTTTTTATAAAATTAACACCTACGAAGACGGTTTTTAACAGATGATCGTCTTTGCTTGATTTAATTTTTTTTTTATTTTAAAGCACCTACGAAGACGGTTTCTAACGGTAACTATCTTCGTTTCCAGGAGATTTTTTTAAAAACCGATGAAGACGATTTTTTAGGGAAAACTTATTTTTTTTTTTGTTGAAACTTTACCACTTTTTATTGAAATTACAACTTCACATAACATAAAACCATTACACATTCCAGTTTATTGTGCCAACACTATACTACCAAAATGCTATACAATACAAAACACTGTTAACCACTTTATTGGATGACTAAATGACTATTTATAACATCCTATTCTCTAACTCACCAAAGTTACCAATCCTGAGAGTTAGAAAGGGAACCAAGAATCAACAATCACTTTGTTCTGCTTTCTTACGAACAGAGATGTCCAGCTAGGATGCTAGTAATTTTGATATGGGATCAAGCTCTCTCTCAAGGTGCTCATGGAAGAGAAACACCTTCAATGAAATAATCACTATGCACGGAGCAATACTCAGCCAGTGGGGTGAGGTGTGTGAACAGTGTTAATGGAAAGAGAAGAGAGAACGAATGTGTGTGTACCTTTTTCTTTGAAAGCCTTCTTTATTTAGTGGAATTCAGGGGGAGCTGCTTGACGCATAAGCAAGATTGATTCAAGTCTAAAGTTTTGAGCTTTCAAACATGCAAAGGACAACTTGGAGATTAATTAGGATAAAATGTAAGAGAAAAACAATTCTGATGATCCTAAAGCATTGCATTCATTCTAACTCATATATATAACTTAAAATGGTTTAATAAAAATCACAAGGCTTTCATAAAATGGTTAAGTTTCAAACTTGTTTCTAAGGTTTTTAGAAAAATGGTTTTCTTGCTGTTTTAATCGATTACAACATCGTAATAATCGATTACTTTGTTCTTCACTTACCTTGGAAAAGCTTTCATAAACATTATAATCGATTACATATCGGTTTAATCGATTATTATACCTTTGGTTTCTAGAAAACTGCCTTGTTGAACATTTTAATCGATTACCTAATGGGTAGTAATCGATTACATGCTTGTATATGAATATTAAAGAGTTGCTGGGATAATCGATTACCAATATACTGTAATCGATTACATAGGCTTATCTGAAAAATAGCCTCTCCTTGCTTTAATCGATTACCGTAGATAGTAACTGATTACATGATATGTTTAAAACTCTAAGTTTTGTACTAGATAATCGATTACCAAGGTTAGTAATCGATTACACAATGTAAATTAGAAACGCTATGGCTCTGCTTTAATCGATTACCAATTCTAGTAATCGATTACTCTGTTTCTAAGACTGACATGCTTTCCTGGTTTAATCGATTACCAAGGTTAGTAATCGATTACATAGTGTATTTTGAAAATAATGCATCTTCTGTCTTAATCGATTACATGCTTGAATAATCGATTATTTGGTCGTTGTAAAATTTCCAGAAAAGCTTATGAACATTTTAATCGATTACGTTCTTGGATTAATCGATTACATAAGCAAAATAATCGATTATTTGGCGCGTATTAATCGATTAAAGCTGTTACGTTTTTCTGTTATAAATAGGGAATCACTTTGGTTGATTTTGTAACGTTGCATACTGATACCCATTGAGCCAAAACAGTTCTAAAAGCTTTTCTAAGTGTTTTCAAAGGATTTTTACATGCTTGCTCTGGTTTTACATTGATCATGAGATTGTGAGTCATTCTTGAGCAAGATTTCATTCAAGGTTAAGGGAAGCTGAGTAAATTTGTTAATTCAACCTGTGTTAATAGATCATTTGCATTGTTATTCATTGGATCATTAGGTTGTTTCTCTCCTTAATCTTTTTGTAATTTTCATTTTGATTTTGGTTGTAATTTTCAGTCTATTGTAATTGGGATTCTTGCTTGTAAACTAGAGATAGGGTTTCTCTAGGGGTTTGATATGCGCCTAGCATATAAGGTTTCCTAAGCTTTTAGAAGCAAGAATTGAGCATTAAGCATGGATAATTGCCCTTTTTGTGTTATGATTTGAGCTAATGTGATAAATTGCCAGAAAATCAATCAAAGGTGCCAAGATTAAGCAAAAATTAGAAGAAAAGAACCAAGCTTGGAAGAAAACTCTGGCGCCATCAGCGCCAGGACGACGCCATCAGCGCCAGGACGGCGCCATCAGCGCCAAAAGCACTGGAAGTTGGCGCCATCCGCGCCAAGTCCACGCTAGGAGCGCCATGATCTCTGCAAGTTGGTGCCAAGAGCGCTAAGTGGGCGCCATGAGCACCGTATGTTTTGCAATCTGGCGCCATCAGCGCCAGATCCTCGCCATCAGCGCCACAGGTCGACAGAAGCTCTGTAATTAAAGCTGCAGGGGTAAAATGAAGATTTCACAAGCTACCTTATAAATACTTGAACCTCATCATTCAATGCACGACTTCTTGGAGGGAAACAACAAAAAATGGGGTTTTAGAAAGCTTGGGTGCCTTAGCTAGGGTTTTGGGAAGATTGAAGGCTCAAGTGGAGGTGTTCTCCATCTTCTTCTTCCTTTACTTCAGCTAGGTATGCCATTTTTTGTAACACAGCCACCCACAATGAGGTTTGGCTAGTTTCATGTTGTAGTTAGGGCTAAGCACTGAATTTAACCTCTTTTGGATTGTATTGGATGCTATCTTTCATTTATATCAAGTTATTTCACTTTATCTTATTGAATGCATGTTTCTATCTCTCTGGAACTGATCACTCTAGTTGGATACTGAAAGCTAGGGTTTACAATAGGAATATTGGGATTCTGTGCTTGGACTTGGGTAAAGTGACAAGCTTTACATTGACTAGGGATAAAAGTGTATGCTTGCAACCATTTATTGCATCATTTAATGCTTAACCTAACAGCTATCACTAAGGGATTAGGGTAATTACTTGGGTTAAAGGGTTAAGATCACTACGGGAGTAGGGCTTAGCTATTATTGTATGAAGATGCAGGTTTGAGTGACTTGGGATAGATGAATGTAGCAAACAATACATGTAAGAAGGTAGGAAGCATTTAGTGTGAATTGCCCTAGCTACTTCACCACATATATCATTACAATCCTCCATAGTCTGTCCATAATATTCATGTTCATAATTAGGTTTTAATTTAATTTGTTATATACACCCAACACCAATTTCTCGTAAATATTTTTCATCCAACCTATCGATATTAATTATAATTTAATTGGTCAACAATCCTTGTGGGTCTTTCTTATCACTTTATTACTTGGAACAATCGGTATACTTGCCGAATTCGCAACAGGGTTGTACTGAGTAGTGTTCTCAGTGGGTTTGTCTCTAAGAATCTAATAGTGTTTTAGATTTCTGTACTTTATCTAGAGTTGATAAAGAGAGACTTTGTAATTACTTGTAAGAACAGAAAATTGCAATAGTGGACTCCATTCTAGTGTTGAGTGGAAGATAACTGGATGTAGCTTCATAGTGTTTGAAGTGAACCAATATAAATCCTTTGTGTTTTGATTCTTATCTTTATCTTGAACATATTCTGTCAATCTTGATTGTTTGATTTTGATTATCAATTAACATTTTGAGCTAGTGGACACCTTGAGCTGAACATTTGATTGAATAAGGTGTCTTGGTTTCAAAAGTGATAAAGATCCTAGGGGAAACTCTGATTTTGTTAAAGAAATTTTTAATTTACCAAGCCTAACCAATTCACCCCCCCTCTTGGTTAAGTGTGAAGTGTTTCTATATTCTACAATTTATACTAAACTTACCTCAAGTTAGTTGAGGATTCTCGCCAATAATCACGGCTGAGATCTCTAACGGCTTAACCTCACGATCTTTGCAGTTATTATCTTCATGGTCCACTATCTCATTTGCAGTTGTGGTCAACAGTCCACTACTTGAATTCCCAATGGGCCTTATTACTAAGCTCATCTATAGAATCCGTAACAGTTGCCCCCCAGCCCGGTTGTCGAGGCTTCTAGGCAATCGAGATGTACTAACTTGTGGCATCGCCCTCAATCCCTTGGACCATTAATGTTCTCTTATAAATAGCTATTGCTCACCATATATCGGGGTATTCTTCATCTCACCCCGGACATCCCTTCCCGATTTCTGCTTCATGCCAATTCATTTCCTTACCCTTACTAGGGTACTATGAAGTACTATTTCACCGGGTTCATTGGTTGATTCATCTCCATGCAACTAGAATAAGGAACGTCTCCGTGACATACCGTCATTATGTCTTATCCATACTGTAGCACACAGTCTGCGCATTTAATGCGCATCGCTTCATTACACGCCTTAATCATGACGTTTGAATATATTTGTGTTTTTTGCCCCCACTATTGAATGCATTTGACTCATCTGCCCCTATGCGACGTTTCGTGTTTGCCAGCTGTGCAACCATGTCGCTTCGTGGCTTCGACGGTTATATTTTCCTCTATCTTTCAAACTTCCTCTCCATTGTTCATTATCTCTTGCCATTATTTTCTGCTCATTTGCGCATTCTCTTCTTATGAGTGCTCTCTGCATTGGTGCGTTCCTCTGCATTCTTGTTCATCACCTTTCATTTCCAAACTCTTCAAGATTTTTCACTCACTAGGTATCTTTGTTACCATAAACTTCCTTTTTCTATTTATAATTTCTTTATAATTTTGTTTTTGTGTCCTCTTTTCCCTATTCTTGCATTTTCGTTTCTGGTTCATCCCTCATTCTTGCATTTTTGTTTCTGGTTCATCATCTTTATTCATTCTTGAACCTGAACTTTTGATTATCCACATTACTCTTTTCTATTAAACTTCCTTACATAAATCTCCTTACAACCTCTGTCGTTTTACTCGCGATGAAACTTTCCCAGAGGAAGAGGCAGAATTACGCCAAATTGTTCCCCCCAGGACTAGGTATTGGCTCTTTGGTCTTCCCTTTACTGAAGAAGAAAAGGAAAAAATTGAAAGGGAAAAGCCCAACCTCGCTCACATACTGGTGGGACATCTAACCCTAAAACATCGAAACCTAAAACTTCTATGAGCAAACCCATTTACATGATGATGAACATCGATTTAACGCTAAACCTTCCTCTAAATGTTTTCTGCCTCCGCCTCTACATAAATTGTGAAACCCGCAATCGTTTGCAAAACAAACAAGTTCTATTGTAGAGCCTTCTTTTGAAACCCGGTTCGACCCATGTATGGATTGCGTTATCGAGTGTACCTATTATTTAAATTCTAGCCTTGATTCCATGGTGAATTCAATACTTGGGAGCTGTCGTCATAACCTGGTTCTTGTGCCAAAAACAAACCCTTCTCGACAGATGAAGATTAGGGTGCCGAGCGGTCCTCCTACCCTTGGCCCACGTGCCGGGAAGCCCAAGGACATAATTATCATCCCGGATGATCCTTTTCCACCTCGCAACCGATATTTCTCCAGGTATATCACTGCTTTACTAACTATGATTTTCTTTTACGTAGGTAATTATGGACCCATCATCTTCAGAATTAGTTGCTGAATCTCAATCTGCTGGGTCACATTCTAACTTTCCCTCTTCGGTTTTAGCTGATAAATTTTCGTGGGTCACCCGCAAAGTTTTACATACCCTTTTTGACTTAGATCCGGGAAGCATTGCTGCACTCCCGGTTGGAAATCAAGACGGTTTTTGTGTCCGTGCCCCTAACCCGGACGAACCCATTTGTTCTTTCCGGGAGGGGAATGAACGCAATTTCTTCTTTTTCTATAAAGATGCAACTACCCGTTTACGTATTCGCTTCCCATTTTCAGATTTTCAAATGCAAGTCCTAAACCACCTAAATATAGCTCCCTCACAACTTCATCCCAACAGTTGGGACTTCATCCAATCCTTTGAACTTTTCTGCAGCATCTAGAAATCCCCTGTACAGTTTGTCTCTTCTTTTATTATTTTACCGTGCATACCGCTAGGACGGGTAGTGAACCCCCTAACAAAAAGGGACGGACTTCCATCCTGGGTCATTCAGATCGTAAACTTTTCACAGTCTATTCAGAGTCATTTAAACATTTCAAAAGTAAATACTTCAAGGTTATTGCTGAACCTGACAAACAACCTTTCTTTCTTTCTTCTCCGGAGTCACGGGATGTAGAGTGGAAGTTTTCACTCTATTGGACCCGCACCTATCATGATTTTCTGCCCGTCTCTTATCGTTTCAAAGAAATGGACTTATCCGATTCTGAAGCTTCATCAGTGGCCCAGATTGCAGCATATAGGGAAGCTCACAGACTGCTAAATATTGCTTCTTATATTCGCAATTGTCATTCCAGGCTCTCTACCGAATTAAGTACGGACGTATCTGATTTTGATTTGTGATGTATGATTTAATTTGCTCTAACTGTTTTATTTCTATTTGCAGCTGACATCGGACCACAACATGCTTCCTCAGCTCCATCTGCTGCGACCTCGGCTTCGGATTCTCCTGCTCCAGCGGTAGTTGTTCCAGCCAACCCCGCTGCCATAACGAAACAACCGACTGCCAAGCCAACCACCAAGCGTCCCAATCCTCCAAAGCGGTCACAGCCTCCAGCTTATGTTACCTTCTTAGGGGGAAGAAAGGGAAAAAAAACAAAAGACCGTAGACACATCTCAGTTAGAGGCAACTCCAACAGAACAAAGTAACCCGATACCTACTTTAGCATCAGGAATTGCATCTTCCACTCTTCCAAATCTCCTTACCTCTGCTTCTGCTCCTACCACAACCTCTAGGTCATCATCGGGCTGCCTCTGGGTGAAAGGAGTTGATGAGGACGTGATCTGTGTTGTCAAGTCTCCCAAATGCTTCTCAGATTCGAGTCCTCTTTCCCATGATGACCTGAAAGAGCTCAACATCATCCAAGAAAATGCCTTTAAGTGTGCTGCCCTAGTACAGAGTTTGGCGACTTTGAAAGCTAGGCACGACAAACTATTGGATAAGCTCTATGCATCCCGGGAAGAGACCCAAAAAACTCATCAAGAGCTCCTTGCTGCACAGGATACCACTTCCTCCCTTCGTCAAGAACTCCAAGCTACACTGGATACCGCGAGGGTGCCAAATGGCTTTGGAAACGCCCCGGAAAAATAATGCACTCCTGACTGGGCACTTCAATGAACTGAAGACTTCTTTGGAGAAAAACGATATGGGATGGAAGGAGGCTGAGTCCAGGGCACTTAAGGCCGAGATGGAGGCTGCCAAGATGAAGGAGGCATTGGCTATGACGGCAGAGGAATCCTTCAACAACACACTGGACCAACTACGTTATCTGAACCCAGGGCTTGAACTGAACACCATAGGCATGCACTTTAGAGCCTATGTGGATGGTGACAAGCTGGTCCCTTCTTCTCCATGTGAAGATTCAATATTCCCAATGGATGAGGATCTACCTCATGGGGAAAAGGTGAATTCTGCGCAACAGGGTGATATTCAAGTTCAGACCCCGACGACATAAGTGTGTGAAGGACCGGAATGTCGATTTAATGTTTTGTAATTTTTCTTTCAAGTTTTACTGTCTTTAAAACATTGTCGGGTCGCACCCAATTTCACTTGAAATCAACGTGATTCATTTATAAACCACCTACGCATGAACCCGTACCAATCCAGATTCTTATCATGATTTTTGGCCAAAAAATAACGTCCTTTGCATGCTAAATAAATATTCATTTGGTTTCAACGACCAAGTGTTTTATAATACATATTATTCTTTGTAACACATTCCCAGTTGTCTTACCCGGGCTTGATCCTAACAATGATTAACATGCTACATGTGGACATTAATTTTCGTCATTAACGGTCCTACATTTCAACCTGATCAGGGTTAGAATAGTGTGTCGTTCATTGCCAAGATAATATTAATCACGATACCTCGTATATGCATAAGTTTTTATTCACTTGTACACAACTTTACGTCGATAAGTTTGCGATCTCAATGATTTCTCATACAGATCGAGATACCTTATTGATAGTAAATTTCATAAAACGATTAACAATTGAATTATAAAACAACTCATGATTTCAATGAAAGAGAACAATATGAATTCCGAGTTGAACGCTTATTGTGCCACGGCTCATACTTTCGATATAAGAAAAACACATGAATTATAAATGATATTGTTAATTCCGTCAAAGGAAAACAAAAATTTTATAAATGATTAATCAATCGAATTACAAGACAGCTCATGATCTCGATGAAAGAGAACCATATGAATTCCGGGTTGAAAACTTATTGTACCACGGTTGATACTCTCGATAAAAGAGAAACACATGAATCATAAATTGTATTGTTAATTCCGACAAAGGAAAACAAACACTTATTTTGCCATATGGCTTATTACTCCTTCCATCTAACCCAGAACTAATTGTAATATATTTTTAATTTGTCCGCATTCCAAGTTCGTTTGATCGCTTTTCATCAAGGGTTTCCAACATGTAAGCTCCTTGTCCGAGTTTCTGTGAAATCTGGTATGGTCCCTCCTAGTTAGCTGCTAGCTTCCTTTCTCGGGCATTTTTATTTTCGATACCCGTTCTTCGAAGTACTAAGTAGCCTTGTTCGAAACACCTCAACTTCACTTTCTTATTATACTTCACCACTGCTCATTGTTTTGCTAACAGATCCCGGGAATGGGCCACAACCCGGATTTCATCGTCAAATTCAATTCAATGGCCAATGCCTCATTATTCTTTCCTTCACCCTTCTGAAGTACATGGTTCCGTCTCCAAGATAACTGACCGATTTCTACTGGTATCATAGCTTCACAGTCATACGTCATTCTAAAATGGGGTTTCCTTAGTAGACGTTTGAGTCGTGGTTTTGTGGCCCCATAACACATAATAAAGCTGCTCCACCCAACTAGAGTCGGTATCATGCATCCGCTTTCTCAACCCTTCAACGATCACTTTGTTTGCTGCTTCAGCTTGTCCGTTAGATTGCTGTTGTTCCACTGAAGCAAAGTGGTGTTTGATTTTGAATCTGGCCATCATTTCTTGAAATCGTATATCCGTGAATTGAGTTTCATTGTCTGTCATAATCTCACTTGGGATTCCGAACCTAGAAATGATGTTTCGTTCAAAAAATCTCTGCACTCGAGCCGATGAGATGTTGGCGAGAGGTTCTGCCTCAATCCACATCAAGCATGTTTCTGACAACCTTCGCATCTTCTAACGTGACTTACAGAATCAGCTTCCATTGTTGGCCAATAGTATCCAGCTCGTAGAGACTTTCTCGCTAATGCCTTAGCTCCCATGTGTTGGTCGTTGATGCCCTCATGTATCTGGGTCAGCATGTACTTAACTCTATTGGGGTTCAAACAAACCAGCATCGGAGTGTGATGTCCTTTGCGGTATAGTTCATCCTCTACAATTGTATACATAGGTGCATCACACACCAATTTCTTGGCCTCCATTCCGTCGTCCGGCAATATACCCCTTTCCAGATAATCAATCATCGGTCACCTCCAGTCTACTACTGTCGAAATTATCATCACACAGGTTGGTCTAGAAATTTCCTGCTGAATAACAGTCCTGTTGGTACCCGGACTCTTCATATTTGCTAGTTTGGAAAAAATATCCCCCCTTGCATTTTCCTCTCTAGGGATATGACTTACAATTACTTCATCGAATCAACCACAACCTCTTTGACTTTGCTCAAGTATTTGGCCAATAAAGGCCCCTTTACTTGACATTGCCCCTCAATCTGGGCTGTAACAAGCTGGGAATCAATGAACACCTTTACCCGCTTCGTTCCTTGCTCCTTTGCCTGTAACAACCCGGCTATTAATGCTTCGTATTCTGCTTGGTTGTTCGATGTTGGGAAATTCAACTGAAAAGATTGCTCAATAGCCACTCATTCTGGGTTTTCAATTATGATCCCGGCGCCACTTCCTTTCATGTTATACGATCCGTCAACATATAGTTTCCACGTATTTTCTACATTATCGCCAACCGAAGTTAGTTCCATAACAAAGTCCGCCAAAGCTTGAGATTTTATAACATGTCGGGCTTCATATATTAAATCAAACTCCGACAGCTGTATTGCCCAATTGATCATTCTTCCAGCCAAATCTGGCTTGTGTAATACTTGCCGAATTGGCTGATTGGTTCTGACGATTATTGTGTGGCTTTGAAAATATGGGCGCAACTTTTTTGTAGTTACCAACAGGGCAAAAGCCACCTTCTCCAACCTTTGACCGTAACTCGAAATTTCGGAGGGCCTGGCTTACAAAATAAACATGCTTTTGCATTTTATGGGCTTCCCTCACCAAGACCGCATTAACCGCTTCATCTCTCACTGATAGGTACAATATTAGTATCTCCTTGGGTTTTGGTTTCGACAATACCAGTCGGGAGGCTAAACATTTCTTTATCTCTATGAATGCAGCCTCACATTCCGGGTTCCATCCTATAACAACCTCCTTCTTCAGTAGCTTAAAGAAAGGAAGCGCTTTCTTTGCTGATTTCGGAAGAAAGCGCGTTAAAGCGGCCAATCTTCCCGTCAGTTGCTGAATTTCCTTCTTATTTGTTGGAAATTGCATGTCCAACACGGCTTTACATTTATCCGGGTTTGCTTCTATTCCTCTATGGGTTAACATGAAACCCAAGAATTTTTTGGCCGAAACACCAAATGCACATTTAAGCGGATTTAAGCGAATATTATATTCCCTTAACTTGCCAAATGTTTCTTCCAAATCTTTTATATGATCATCCATAGTAGTTGTTTTTACAATCATATCATCAATGTAAACTTCAATGTTTTGACCGAGTTGGGGCTCGAAAACCTTATTCATCATTCTTTGGTATGTAGCCCCCGCATTCTTCAACCCGAAAGGCATGACATTGTAACAATAGTTTGCCTTATCACCTATAAAAGCCATTTTTTCCTGATCTGCTGGATACATGGCTATCTGATTATATCTAAAGTAAGCATCCATAAACGATAGTAATCGGAACCCAGACAAGTTATCCACAAGTTGGTCAACGTTCGGCATTGGATAGTCATCTTTAGGACATACCTTATTCAAATCGATGTAATCCATACATACCCTCCATTTCCTGTTAGATTTTCGGACCATGACTACATTAGATAACCATGTAGTGTACTGAATTTCTCATATAAATCTGGCTTCTAACAGCTCTTTAATGTGCATGGCCAATGCTTGAGCTCTTTCGGGGCCAAGCTTCCATTTTTTCTGTTGGACCAATTTTGATCCGGGGTACATGGATAATTTGTGGCAACAAAAGGTTGGATCTATCCCCAGTATTTCTGATGCTTTCCAGGCGAACACATCCTAGTTCCTTTTTAGGCATTCCATGAGTTTGATTTTGATGTTGGAATCCATCATTTTTCCAATCTTAGTGATTTGCCACGATTGATTTCCTATCTGCACTTGTTCCACATCTTCAGTTGGTTCTAGTCTCCATTCTTTAGATCCCTCCCTCATGTCGAGCTCAACCATGTTTATTGGCTTTCCTGACTGTCGCTATTTCTCGGCCCACCTAATCCCCTTGATGTATCCGGGGTGGTGAAGATGGGTCGCCTTCGCTTTCCCTAACCGTATTGTAATAACATTGCCAGGATTCTTTTTGGTCCTCGCAAATTGTCACCACCTAATCCTTGTTCCCTACAAATTTTATCTTCTGATGTTTGGTAGACATCAACATATCCCACTTGTGGATAGTTGGTCTTCACAAGATAATATTGTACGGTGAAGGGAAGTCGGCCACAACAAACTTGACTCTTTCCGACTTGAATGCATCTTTGGTTGCTAACGTCATCCGCAAGTCAATGGAACCTTTAAGATTGATATTACCTCCATTGAAACCTATTAACATCGTCTTGCATGGCTTCAAGTCCTCCTCATCCAAATTCATCTTTTTGAACGCACTCCATAGAATAATGTCTGCAGAACTACCATGATCTACAAACATTATTTTGACCCGGCAATTGGCCAGTGTTCCAATAATTACTAGGCCATCGTCGTGACCTGGCACCACATCTTTCATATCCTCCTCTGTAAAATATAGAATAGGAGGTTTCGATTTGCCAGCTTTCACCTTAAACTTGGGCTACTCCCTTACCGAAAGAACTTCTTTCATCGTCATCATTATGTTTTTTCTTCCTTTCTTCGTTTTCTTTTTCGGGATGAGTTTCTTCACCTTTGTGCTTGTTCCTGCGACCTTGGGTCTTTATTACATATTGCCTCAACCTTCCCTCTTTGACAAATTTTTCGATAGAGTCTTAGAGGTCCCAACACTGGTCAGTGGTATGTCCTGATCCATTATGAAACTCACAGAACCGAGATATATCTACCGCAACCTTATTATACAATGGACGAGGCCGCTCCACCTTCTTCATGTCCGTTAATGCTATCTCCCTCCAAACTTGTGATCAGGATACATTTAATGTGTGTATTTTTCATATTTGTTTTCATACTTCCCTGGTCTGAATTTGGACTACGTATTCCTACCTTGATTGGGAACCCCCTGATGTTGTCGGCCCTTTAGCAATGGGCTCCTCCTTCTGGGACTCCTCTCCTTCTATCTGCCCATTGCATTTGCGATTTCCATCTGCTCCAGCTCTAAATACTTTTTTGACCGGGCTCGAAACTCCATCAACAATTTTACCAGTCCTTATAGATTGACTTTGCCAATCAGGATGATCTATTCAACCCGACCGAGATGAGGTGCATGTGTACTTTCTCCTCTAATCCTTGTACTTGCAATGCTGCATCTTTGAAACAGTCCAGATAACTCTGTAACGTTTTGCCAGGTTGTTGCCGTATTTTTCCAAGTGCAAATTCAGATTTCGGCTGTTTTTTACTAGTTGCAAAATTCAACAAAAACCTCTGACCGAAATCTTCAAAATTGCAGATTGACCGCGGTGGCAATGTATCAAACCATGATTGGGCTGCTCCAATTAAGGTAGTGACAAATATACGAGATATTATTGGTTCATCAATTCCTCATACACACATCTGCATATCGAATTCGTCAATATGTACTTGTGGATCTTGGCTTCCATCATATTTTGACAGAAAGGAATTGTAAAAATCCTCCAAGTATCGGGCATTAACGATCTCGTCAGTAAAAGGACTATTATTATGTTGTCCTCTACTGTATTTTCACCAATGCACTCCTCTTTCCGTCCTTATCTGAGGTGCCACTTCAATAATGAGATTCTGGATTATCATTTGGGCCTCTTTTATCTGATTCACTCCGGTGTTGATAGGCTGGGTTGGAGCTGGTTGTGCATGCATCATATTTTCATTATCTTGATGTATCGGGTTATCATTTTGAATGTTCTCTCTAGATGAACCCCCGATTTCAAATCTACTAACCGGTCCTTCTGAATTACCAGGAATTGTCTGATTTTCAAGCTCTACATGATGATTTGTTATGAAAATCGGGGCCGAGTTATTTGTCCCATTCCTGGCAGTGGCTGCATGGCTGCCCTGCTGTCCATGATCCTCCTGGTGTACCGGGCTCTCCATATTTCTGAGACGACGCTCCATGCGCTATTCTTCTTCGCGTTTCCACTCCACATTACGTTCCTCCATCTGGAGTGTAATATTTCTTATGTCCTCCCGCCTTTGGAGGGCATATCTTTTCTCCATCCTCTCCATTTGGTCTAGGATCGCATTTAGAGTGTTATTTACTAAAGGTTCCGATGCGAGAATCGCCATAGCCATTGGAGCCGGGTTTGATATAGGATCAAGCTTTCTCTCAAGGTGCTTATGGAAGAGAAACACCTTCAAAGAAATAATCACTATGCACGGAGAAATACTCAGCCAATGGAGTGAGGTGTGTGCACAGTGTTAATGAAAAGAGAAGAGAGAACGAATGTGTGTGTACCTTTTTCTCTGAAGGCCTTCTTTATTTATACTAAACTTACCTCAAGTTAGTTGAGGATTCTCGCTGATAATCACGATCGAGATCTCTAACGGCTTAACCTCACGATCTTTGCAGTTATTATCTTCATGGTCCATTATCTCATTTGCAGTTGTGATCAACAGTCCACTACTTGAATTCCCAATGGGCCTTATTACTAAGCCCATCTATAGAATCTGTAACACACTTCAAACTAGCGATAAACCTTACATGTAAATGCTCAAAATCGGTCTAAGAATGGATAAAGACTTAAGCAAGAACTTAATTGCCATGAATGATGAATCTGATCAAGATTTCTGAGTGTTTACTACTGTTGCAAACATTAATAATGATGCAAGAGGAATATAAACATCAACAAGTGATTCTGATTCAATGACAAGCAACCCCCCAACCAAAAAAAAAAAAAAAACACATCCCAATTGTTGCATCTTGATTAACAAATTGAAATTTTGCTCACCATAAATGCAGAGATGATGGTGGTAACAGATGCCCCTATAAAACCCTCCCAAATTTTCTTTGAAGATAACTTAATCAAAGGGAATATCATTAATGACAATAAGTGTTGCTGGGAGAAGAAACCTGTACAATAAGTCCAAATACAAGACATTAACATCAATGTAATTAAGAAGCAATTGTGTAGGACAAGTCTTATTCGTATAATAGCAATGGTCACACATTTAATTAAATATATGAACAAAATGATTCTATGAAAGCAAATATGCATACACATAAAGTCACTTAAATCTTAGCAGTTTAAGATGATGTCATTACCATCATTAAACAATACTATTTTTATTGAGGAGAAGAATTAAAATAACACCCTCAACAATCAATCCAAGCAAAAGCAAACAGAATATGGGAATACAATTTAAAACTGAATTCCATGCAGTCTGATAAGTTGGGAATTGGTCTTGTTTTATGGCTTTATTGGCCCTCCTATAGTCCTCTTTGATGAGAATATAATTATTTGGTAACCTTCCATGGAGTAGAAAACTATCACTCATGGCTCAATCCCTAATCCTTCCTATCCTAAGGCCTCGATTCCACCATTTGAGCAAGACCAGATAACATCATGTGTGATTCAGCCAACAAGCCCACAAACTATGTAATTCATTAAACCATTCCTTAAGGTGATTATTATGGCATCAACTACCTGTCAAATAACATTTTAAAAAATTCGGCATAAAAAATGTCCACAGTGAAGGAGGACTTGCCAAATACAACAATTAGAATCATGTGTGTCCAAGCATATTGGCCAAATTGGTACTTGTACATCTTCTTCTTCAACGTGAGAATGAACCACATAAATCCTGCACTCAAACAATAAAAGGGTAGATAACCAAAGTATTAGCACTGTCACAATATTTAGAAAATAGCCAGTAAATGCACAAAGGTAAAAATACAAGCTCGAAATTTGCTAGGCATCTGATAGAAACATTGCACAAGCACTGGCTAATTAACATTATAAGGATAAGTAGATACACATAAGTTACCTGCAATGTACATGGAGTAACAGATAAACCATGTCTGAAGTTACTGTGTTAGCCAGGTGTTGACTCAGAATCCGTCCATAAACAAATAACATTGCAGTGAAGAAAAATTGCCTGAAATGATATATGTCAATAACAAGTTACTTAATTTATTTATTTATTTTTTAAAAAAAGATTCTGGCCATTAGTTTATCATGAAAATAATATTGTACAGCTGTGTGAGTAATGAACTATCATTTGTGTTAATACCGTAACTAACTTACTTTCTCCTTTATGGCTAAATTTGTCATTTTCAGTCAAAATCCAAATCATTTGTGCTTTCGTACACACTGGGCAAGAAGTGCCAAATCACATAAATGTTGTGTCTATCATTTTCTTTTTAGTGTATATGTGTTCCATGTGAAGACAAACCTAGACAACCTAGGTAGAATGAAGATCAAAAGGCAATTACAAAGATATATCTTAAATTCTATTTAAAAAATAAAGAAAACTAAAATCGTTTACCATTTCCATCTTGAGAACCCCAATAACCACTGCTACGCCTACAATGATCTATATGGTGCACAAAATCAACATTTGGCATATAATAAATATAGTATCACTATCAACTATCAAATCAAATCCATGCCATCCTTACCCACGTGCAACCAGCTTTTGAACAACATCAATCCCACTTAAAAAATTAGGTTTTCATAGTAACAGAATTTTTCCAAATAACAGAACAGCTTACACTAGGGGGGCTAATAATAGTCCCAGTCCAGGACTGCATGTAGAGATCATCAACATCATCCATTCCATAGATAACAGTTCCATCTCCAATTCCCTTATCACCTCTCTCAAGCTCTTCCAATAATCTGAAGTTCATAAGAACTGCATACATAGACAAAAAAAGTTTAACAAGATAGGTGCAAATTATAATTCAAAGTATGTAAATTCTAGATTATTCAAATCAATGACTGGTTATAAGTGCTAGATTACCTTAGTGTAAGGAAACACTGGTAAATCACTGTTATTTGCAAAGTTCTTGCAGATCAAAGCCATGGTATAAGATGAAATTCTCTCTGTAAGCTCAAATGCCATAAGTCCACCAACATAATAAGTATTCCTTGTTCCTTGAGCCTTCAAGCTCTAACTCCAACGTTTCATAGAATCTGTTTCTCATATATGCACTCACACTTCAAAATTTAGAATTCTAGCTTGAAATGGGAAAATGGAATTTGAAAACTACTGGAAAAATACCTTGGTTGCTACCATGAGGAAAATACTTAAAGCGACGTTGAAGAATGAAATGTTCAACTTCTCCCCCCATGGATTCTATTCATTTGATTGCAAGCTCAGTGACAGTCGGTCCCTTAATATCAGCAGAGTTGCCATAGGACCAAAACAAGAATATGTTACTATCGGCATAAAATTTCTGCATGGCAACAGGGATTTCCAATTGTGCTGGGATCTTCCATATATTCACCAAAATAATAAAATCCAACCAGCATATGTTCCATCCCTTCGATATATTATCAAACAAAATTCCTCATGCTGTGATGATGATGCTATCTGATCCAAATTCAGAGTAGAACAATCCATTTTCTATTTTATGGAGAAAACAGAGCAACACTCTCTTTTTTAGTAAAGTATAAATACTTCCACATTTTTTAGAGTATTTCTTTAGCAACACATGTGCTTTTCGGTGCCTCTCACCTCAAAGTTATAAACTCCCAGTACCTTAAGGGCACTCCTTTAACCTTGGACTACCTTGGGTAGAAATAGTGAAATACAATAACAAATTTCAGTTTACTCTATTATTATCTTATCAAGATGGATTTACTACTTCTCATCATTTGATTTATTTCTAACTCACTCTGTTAAAACATAAAAATTAAATTTCTATATTTGGCAGCAAACCTTGCATCAGTTTACATGCATCTGACCTTGGTGTAACATAATTCATGTCCCATGTATTAGTTAAGCAATCTTCTATTAAATTGTTTTCCGGGCTCAGGTATGCATACCCCTTACATTAGCCACATTTAAAAATAAAAATCAAAGATAATAAAGTCTGAAGTACCAACCTCATGGTCAGTAGCAAAAGTCACACTAACTTCTTGAGAAGGTTGCTTATTTGTCTGCTTTAGCTTCACTAACAATATTTTGTTCTCACTTGCTAAGGAGGACAGCAGTAGACAAAGTACAACAATTTCAACTATTTAGCAGTGCATACATATTTTTACTACTTTTTTCTAGTTTCTAGTGAGGTGAACACTTTTTGGTGAAAGGATGTGTTTTTGGTTGGGGACTGGGTTTTAGTGGGCTCTTATTCCGTTCTTATTGTTCTCTGTGTACATCTGGTACAAGAGGTTTTGTAATTCTTCTTAAACCTCAATAATGTATATACTTTTGCTTTCCAAAAAAAAAAAAAACAACAATTTCAACTAGCCATGAACTGGTATAAAATAAAGCCCATAAGAAATCCGGTTAACTTAGATCGAGTTCTTAATAGTAATACCAAAACACTTTCCCTTTTGAATATGTCACATTTCATCACATGATTCAAAATTTTCAATCATATTTGTTTTGAAGTATTTCTGTTTTGTATTTGTTTTTCTACCTCTTCAATCAAGATGACTTAAATGTTTTTGAAAAATAAATGCATCCCAATAGTCAAGTAAACCACTGCTAAATTTTCATCCTCTGAATTCTCCATCTAGGAAGGGGGAAAAAAAGGCTACGCTTGTTTAGTTGTTCAATTGTTATTGACAATCTGACCCAACAAACAAAGCATCATGTAGTTCCATATGAAAAAAATAGGAATACCCACAATAATCAAGAGGGGAGTGAATTGGTTTAAACATGGTCTTTTAAAATTATTTATAAAATTAGAGTCAAAGGATCTTAATCACTTTTAAACCAAGAATATTTTTTAATTAATCAAATTACTCAGCACAAGAAATCAATAGCTCAAAACAGAACTTGTTGAGTAATGATAATAACACCAAGAACAAATGAACAAGATGACTTGTAGAGATAGAGATAAAGAAAATCAACACAAGCAATTTATATTGTTCTCTTCTCAAGAAAAGCTACATCCACTTTCTTCTAATCAACACTAGATTAGAGTTCCACTGTTATAAAATTTAGTTCTTACAAGCTTTATATCATACACACTTCATTAATACTAGATAAAGAATAGAAATCTAAAACCCTATTAGACTTCTTGTGATCAAGAACCAGAGAACACTACTCTATTCTTCCCTAGAGAACACTACTCTAGAACAAGCTTCAAAGAACTCTTTACAATAGCATCAAATAATAGAAATTACAAAAATGAAATTACAATCAAAGACTATGGAGAGAAATAACCTAATGATCCAATGAACATGAATGCTTGTGGTTTACCAATCAGAGTTGAATGAGAAAAAAGATTTCAGAACATGCTTTCCAAAAAAACTTCTTTGAGAATTCTTGCAAAGAAATCATTCAAAACCGATAAAGTTTAAAGAGTGGGACAAGACTTTAGTTAACCCAGAAAATCACTTTAAAACTTTGAGAAGGCTTGTGTGTATTCAGAAATTTCAAAGTATTCAAGTTATGTTTCAAGACAAGCCTGACTCATATTTATAACAACTTTTTGTAACAGACTGTAATTGATTACATGCGCCAAATAATCGATTAAAATGACTCATGTAATCGATTAAATTATCACTTAATCGATTAAAGTGTTCAAGGCTGAATGTTGGGTTTAACAACGAACAAAATAATCGATTAAAGCAGTGAAGTTTTATATTTGAAGCCTCTTGTGTAATCGATTACAATGTTTGGTAATCAATTGAGGCAATGAAGGTTCCTTAAGAAACAAGCTTATGTAATCGATTACAATGTATGGTAATCGATTAAATTAGTGGAACATAATTTTCAATATAGCTTGTGTAATCAATTAAAGCAGCAATGCATTACTTTTGTTTTACACTATGTAATCGATTACAAATGTTGGGTAATCGATTATAATGTTCTTCAATGCTTTTTCAGATTTAAAATTTAAGCACATAATTGATTATTTTGTTGTGTAATTGATAAGTGCCATAAATCAGTTAAAATCATGTTTTAAATAAAGGCACTTATCCTTTGATTTCATAAGCTTTTATCATAAATTTACCCTAAACCTAGTTAAACAGCTCCTATTGCTTGTATACATGTCATTGTCATATTTCGGAAGATTAATCCAACATGTTTTGTAATTTGATAGATTCCAAGGATTTCCGGAGCTTCCGT
>PYAF01000094.1:1763189-1776877 GCA_007407185.1 Glycine tomentella | reverse complement strand
ACAAGCAAACAAACGGAACTACTAGACTTGTGTTTGGTTGCCCAGTTGCAACCGCTATTTACATTCAGCCACCAGCTCTGGGTAATTTTTGCAGAAGGGAACAAAAAAATAACTTGTAACCTTTCCCAGAGAAGAAAAGAGAAAATATACCAGAGGTTATATGGTAGACAAGCACCCAACTTTCTGTGAAATGCTTTGATCCTTACATGGTTCTGTGAAGATGATAGATAGAACCAAGGTGGCCACCACTCCAAAGTGGAAAAAAGCAGCTTCGGTCGCCTCTAAACCGAAAATTACGAACAGATATGTATAACCCTGAAAATGAAGTCACAAAGCCAAACAGTTCCAAACAGATTAACAATATAAAATGCTATTAAACCCATATACCCGAAACCTGGAAATGAAGAACCCCTAATCCAAAACAGAACAAATTGAAGTTGCACCTTGAAAGGCGAAAACGTCAGCAGAGGACAATCGCCGGGAAATCAACGACGGAGACCACTAGCCAGGCCAGACCGGAGGGATTCGCGATGAGGGTGCAGAGAGGGGTTAGCTTCTTTCTCAGACCGAGAGGGAAAAATGTTTTGGGGAGTTAGGGCCCACAATGAGAAAATCAATGCTTTTGTAAAAATTTAAAAAAAAAACAAAAGGCAATCAAAGACGGGTTAGTAGCAACCATCTTTGAATAGTAAGCAATAAAGACGGGTTTTTAGTAGCCCGGCCTGAAATATTACAAACAAGGACGGTTAAAAGGGGCCCGTCTTTGTAAATAAGAACTTATTTACAAAAAAGCCATCGTGCAGGATTCTAAGACGGTTATCATACAACCGTCTTAGATTGTGCGTCTTCGAAGGGTCCTTTTGTAGTAGTGGATCTATGAACCTTGCAAAGGGTATATAATTGTATTTCTTTTTAAGAAAAACCTTTTAGTCAAAACAAAACAAAAAAACTTTTATCACAATGTCAATTTCCTTTCTTTTAATCATCGGTGCAATATAAGTAAGCAAATATTAGAAAGCACTACACACATTTTTTTTTTAATGTTGATTCATCTTACCATTCAAGAATATGTTCACTCATTGGCTTTACTACCCTGATTTTTTCTCTTTAACAAATCAAATTTCTTATTGCTCAAGTATTCTTTACACTTATCTCTCTCATCTCAATTGTTCTTTAAACAAATTTCATGATGCTCAAAACCTACTCAAGGTTTATATAGAAATAAAGTTAATTCAGGCTAACCTAGTTGGATTCAGGTTATCTGCTTCTTTTTAGTTTTGCTGAGATAGGATGAGATTAAGAGAAGTCTATGAGCCTAAAACGGTAGAAGACATTTTACCATTTTTTTTTTTAAAATTTGCATTGTGTTTTTTTAACTACATCTATTTACATGGGCTATTTACAAAGATACAATACATTTTTTGAATTATATTTTTGTACATTTAGCTATATATTATAAAATGGTAGAAGACTTTTTCAATGCTTACAAGTTACCTGCTCTGAAGCTCACATGCGTAAACATTCAGTATGTAGGCGCACTCACTATAACTTTTATAAAATGATAGATGACATCACCTTATAATATACAAGCGTATTTTATATTAAAAACAAATGCAATAATTGTCATAGTATCATTTTACAATCCTTTTCTATATGATATAATAAAATAATTATATACCTTTTACTAATTACACTAAAATAAATATCCAATTAAAATAATTATCACGGTGAAAAATTTGAAAGAAGGTAAACATCATCAACCAAAACATAAATGTAGGCCAATTTGAAAAGCCATAGTCCACCTTTTTTTTAACTAAGTTATTCTTAGTCAATAGAGACTAATTTATCGAGATACCAAGATCAATTTAAAGAGTTAATATTTTTTAATAAATATTTTTTTCATATGCACATACCAAAAATCAAATTGTTAATTACATACTTAAGAAATAAGATTATCTGTCAATCATGTTACATAATGTTAGTAGTCCACAACCCATGCATGGTTGAGCTTATAAGTTAAATTAAAAGTCCAATTAGTTTGTGTATTGTGTGATTGGATTTTGAATTGGGATTGAATATTAGGGATTTGAGTGGTTATTCTTGGGTTATTTTTTATAATTTTAAATTATTATAGTGGTGGTTAAAAATTGTCACAATATTTAATTTTTTTATGAAAACATTACTAATTTAGATATTCTGGCAATTTAATTTTTGATTTTCTACATTCTGTCACAATCCATGCCTGGCATTTTCTTATTAATGTATATGCACTGACCTAATAAAATAATTTTACATTGTCATCTAATCACAAATCATTATTTGAATTAATTTAAAATAATTATTTTAAAAGCTAACAAACTTATCAACATGGTGGATTGTGATTTTATGTATATATAAAAAATTGTACACTATCAATGCATAATATTTTTTCTCTATAAGTATATTACATTATTTTTTTATAACAATGTTACACAATTAAATACTTAGATAGTCATAGTTACATTAATGATCCGTTTGGTCGGAAAGAAAGAAAATAAGGAAAGAAATAAATTTTTGGAAAGAAAATGGAAGAAAAGAAAAAAAAATTAAATTTTCTTTTAGAACTCAACTTTCTTCTATTTTCTCTTTAACCAAACAAAAAAAAATGCTTTGATATCGTATTTTATTTTATTTTTTTCTATTTTCTTTGCTCATATTTTCTTTCCTAATAAACATAAAGATAGGGTAAGTATAGAAAAAAGTTACATTTACATTTAAATAACCCCTATAGGCGAGTGTAAGAAAAAATAAAGGGTAACAAAAAAACTAAAATATGTTTTTCATCCTTATAAATATTGAAATGTTCGAAACTCGTCCTTGTTAAATTTTGGGTATATTTTTTGTCCTCACAAAATTGAAATGTGTTATTTGTTTCTCGGAGTTAAGTTTAGACGAATTTGAACTTAGAGCATCTCCAACACAGGAGCTTACAGAGTTCCTTAGTTTGAAAAACCCGTATCTTGAAAAAAAATTGCGTTGGAGCAAGCTTACGTGGCGGAACCGAACGTTGAACAAAGAGGAGCATTGCTTATATAAGAAACCGCTTCTTACACAATAAAATAACATTAATAGGCTCAACCACCATAGGAAAATAAAGAAGGAAAATAACCACCTACAACATACCCGGTTGGTCGAGGAAGACGGCAACGGCAACGAGGACGACGACAACATTGGTGCATGATAGGAACGATGACGACAATGACGAGAGGAAGTGAAGAGAGACAGCGGTGACAGCGAGAGGACGGCGGCGGCGGCGACGGTGAGAGAACATCCACGAAGGCGAGGGAAAAATGAAGGACTCAGTGGCGACAACACGGGCGTGACAAGAACGGTGCAAGGAGGAAGTTTTCTGGGTGTGGGTGGAGATGAGGGAGCCATGCGGGAGTGGAGAAGAGAGGGATGAGTGAGAGTGAAGAGAGAGTTGAGTGGGAGTGAAGAGAAAACTGAGGTTATTTTGTGAGAATGGAAGAGAAAGAGACGTGTGGGGTGTGTTTCTTTGAGGGGGAAGTTTATGGAACGCTTGTGTGGACCGTGTGGTGTGTGTGAAATGTAATGTCATGAAATTAAAATATTTTAAAAAGAGTCGTTGCAATGTAAACGGTATAAACCTAAACAAACAAAAAAAATCATAATGTTATGTTCAATAATAGACAGGTTTACATTGGAAAAAAAAGAGTCGTTGCAATGTAAACGGTATGAAATTAAAAATATTTTAAAAAACTGAAAAGAAAGATAATGTTAAAAAATATGGCCGTTATAAAAAAAAGTGATCATTTGGTGAAAGCATGGTTATAAATTTGGGTGATTTGTTATGCTTCTTCACACAAAATTTGTGTCTATCCATCCTCAATCTTTTTTATTTTCTCTGAAATGGATTACAATCAGTATAATTATCAAAGTGTTTACAATATTTTGCAAAATCAACCACCCCCTACCCGTGAAAATTCTACAAATCCACCACATCCACCACAATACGTTATGTATCCTCAATCACCCCCTACCAATGAAAATTCGCAAAATCCACCTCAGTATATTATGTATCCACCACCCCCACGCATGTGGTATATGCATCTTCCATCTAATATAGAGTCATCTACCAGTGGTAGTTCTCAAAATCCATAATTTTGTAGTCAACCATCACCCCCCATCAATCCAAACACGTGTTATAGGCCTTCTTTATCCAATATTTCACCTCCTATCGGTATAGACAATATTCAACTAGATGAGGGCGACCACAATGATAGTGAAAAAAAACACGTACAAAATTCTCAGTGGCAAAAGATGTGATTCTCGTCTGATCGTGGCTCAATGTATCAAAGGATTCAATAATCGGTGTCGACCAAACATCAAAGCAATATTGGGCAAGGATTAAAAATGCGTACAACAATGACGATGTGCGTGAAAGCGAGTTATTTTGTGAAATAAGCTCGACTCAGTTGAAATCTAGATGGAACAGGGTCCACCCAGCAGTTCAAAAGTTTAATGGGTGCTACAAACAAGCAGATAAGCATAGGAGAAGTGGAAGTTCAGAGAAAGATTGCATGACTAATGCTCATTTGATTTACTAGCAGGATACATGTAAAAATTTTGATCAACCAAAATTCGATGAAGAATTTATGTCGAATTCTTCAAAAAGAACAAAGATTTCTACAGGTGGAAATTACTCGTCGTCTTCTAACACCGACACACCTATTGAAGTCGAAGAATATGATACGCTATCGCCAATGTCTCGCCCAATTGGACAAAAAACAGCAAAAAGAAAGAGCAAAGGAAAAGAAGCTTCAAGCAATATCGATTTATCTGGCATAGAAAGTGTAATGAATGAAAAGAATGCAAACATATTAAAATTTATTTAGTTAAAGGAGGCACACGAAAGGCGTATGCAAGATCAGAAACGGCACATGGAGTATGAAATCCTCATGAAGGATACATCCAATATGTCGGAACAACAACGCCAAGACCACGAAAAATATTGTAACCATATTAGGAAAAAAATTGTTTAATTATAGTTTAGTCCCTATGTTGGAATTAGTTCTTATTCAAATACTTTGTATGCATTTCTTAACAATTATATTTTATTTTATATTATTGTGTTTAATTAACTATTATCATGTAAAATTTTATTTTATATTGTTACACATTTTGTTTTATTTATTTTAATTTATTTTATAAAAATTGAAAAAATGTTAAGTTTTATTAAAAAAAAATATAAATATGTGATTTTTTTTTAGTTTATTGTGGTTTCTTACATTGGTCATAACATTGGATGAGTTCCTTAGGGACCACAAAAAGTATTGTGGAATTTTGTGGCCCCCGTAGTATATTTTGTGGTCCCCACAATATCATGTCAATCCTATGGAACTCATCCAATGTTTTGCTTTAATGCAAGAAACTACAAGAAATTCAAAAAAATCCACGTATTTATATTTTTTTTAATAAAACTTAACATTTTTTTCAATTTTCATAAATATAAATTATAAATTAAAATAAATAAAACAAAATTCGTAACAATATAAAATAAAATTTTACATAATAATAAATAATTATACACAATAACATTGAAATAAATAAAAAATTTAGACCTAAAAAAATTAAATAAATTTAGTTATTGTTATTTTTGTTTCCGAACCATTTCCAAATATGCTCAATTTAATTATGTGAATTTTGTGTCAGCATATTATTAAAAAAAAACAATTGCCTAAACATTCAATTTTGCTTCTAACAATTATATTGTTTAATTTATTACAATTAATATGTATTTATCCACTCTCCACCTTTTTTTTTTTAATTTCTCACTCCCCACCCAACAACTATTTTATTTCATTTATTAGCATTTCCTTTTTACTTTCCCACATCCCAAGCGTCCCGGTCTCCAAAAGCTGCAATCCTTCATTTCTTTTCACAGCTCTTCACCTATTCCTCTCTCTTCTCCACTCAAACTGCGTTCAAACTCAGTCCAAGCATTCCTCGTAGAGCCATGCCATCGCCGTCGCAGAGCCATGTTGTCGCTGTCGTGGAGCCATGCCATCGCCATCACAGAGCTCTCTCATCCCTCCTGCGAAGCTCTCCTCTCTTTTCCCCGCTCCTTTTCACTCACGCTCTCACCTATCTCTTCACTCGCGTTTCTTACCCTCTCCTCTCTCTTCTCCACTCACCTATCTCTTCACTCGAGCTCTCACCGTCGTCGCTACGTCCGTCGCTTCCACTAGTCGTTGCCGCTGTGTCCGCCGTTGTCCAGTCACCGTCGTCGCTGAGGGTGGACAACATCCTCTTGCCACCGTTGTCCAGTTGCCGTCGCCGCATGCACCAAGGTTCAAGGTCAGTGGTACTCTTTAATTTGTTTTGTGTAATATTTATTGTTAGAACTGTTTATCTTCTTCCTTGTTCAATCCCTTTGATGTTCATGTGGATTGTATTGCTCTAACGAGAATAACCATTTTTATGCTAAATAAATTGTTTTTTAATGGTAAAAATAGTTCCTTATATAAGGAACGGGCGCTCAAAAAATAGGTTCTGCCACGTCATTTTACTCCAACTTGAAAGAATCCACAAGACACATTTGCTTGGTCTAAAAGAACCCACCAAAGAGCTTGTATTGGAGATGCTCTTAAGTGTATGAGATGTGTCCACTAAAAATTAGACACTTGTCCAACTTTTTTATTTCGCTTTCTCTTTCTCTCTCTAATATGACCATGACATCTCTACCTTCTCTCCCTCCGCCCTCTCCGTTTCTACTCCATTGATCCCTTTCAGCCCCTCCGTCTCTCACCTCCACAACAACCTCCGACGGTGACTTCCTGCTCATCGAAGCCGTTGGCTCAACCTTGACACTAAACGACATCATCCTCATCCCTTTGGTCCTAGTTAACCATGTCGTGTGAAACTCCAACTCGCGTCCTTTGGAAGCTATTTACCCACCCAACTTGGCTCCTTCGTGGCAACATGGGACAACACAAAGTGGCTCGACGAATGTCGCCAAAAAGTCTCCTTCTCCACGCGACTCTCCATAACCACACCATCCTTCCCCACACACATTCCACAATCCTTTTCTGATTGTAGTTGATTTGGGGTTGGGAGTTCCAAATTTGGGGGTTGGAGATGGTGGCTGTTTGGTTGAGGTACTGTGATGATGGTGGACAGGTGGTTGAGGTGCAGTTCAGTTTGATGGTTTTGATGGTGGTGTTTGGTGATGGAGGTGAGCTTGTGCTTTCGAAAAGAAGTGAGTTTTTTGAAAAGAAAAAAAAAATTCTGTAATTTATGATGGTTCTGAACTCTCTGAAAATTACATTTTGAAACTAAAATTTAAATAATGTCACTTAGGTTGGGATTCATCCCAGTCTAATTTGGGACAAAAAAATAACAATTTTTTATTTTGTGAGAACTAAAACATAAAAATTTTATAAGTACGAATTTCAAAATATTTTGATATTTATAATGAAAAAAAAAATATTTTAATTTTAAAAAAAAAAATTAGAAGCCACGTGTCCAAGGGATGAACACGATTGTAGTGTGGTCGTGGAGCGAGCGAATGATGTTCATCACATCATGTGCTTCCAAAACTGATCCATTTCCCTTCTTACTTCTGTCGTTCTCTCTGCTGCAAATCCAAAAACCACCAAATCGCGGGTAAAAATAAACCTCCTCTCTTTGATCCGTCATAACTCTCACTTTCTCTCATTCCAATTTCACTTGATTTCACTTCTTCCATTCGCAGTTCCAAGTTGCAATTTCTCGAGCGAACTTTGCGAGTTCTAGGGTTCCCCCACTGCCATGGACCAGGCCGAATTAACCTCCGAACAGGTACTTCCCGATCCGTTTTTCACTCCCTTCGTTTCTTCATCCATCGATCTGATCACAAATTGCCGATCGTGTTCGATTCCGTTTCGATTTAGTTTTCGTGCATTTTGGTTGTCGATGTAGATTGAAAATTTTTACGCTGACATTGTGTCCGTGTTTTCGCTAAGGTTCTGAGGAGGGACATCCCATGGGAGACCTACATGTCCACCAAGCTCATCTCAGGCACCAGCCTTCAGCTATTAAGGCGCTACGATCACCGGCCAGAGAGTCACAGAGCACAGTTGCTCGATGATGTAATAGTTTTATTTTTATTTTTATTTTAAATGTTAAATTATTGTTATTCTTTTTTAAATTAATATATTATCGTTATGTTAATTGTTAGAGTTTGATTACAATTTGGATTTGAAGTGGATTTAATTTGTGATTCCCGAGTTTGCTGTCTATTGTCTAATGTATTGAAAATTAGACATCGTCGTGTGGCAGGATGGTCCCTCTTATGTTCGCGTGTTTGTTCGTGTTTTGCGTGACATTTTCAAGGAAGATACCGTGGAGTATGTTTTGGCACTGATAGATGAAATGCTTGCTGGTAATTTGTTGAAATTGGCCATTTTTTTCTTTCCATTTGTTTGTTAACAGTGGCATAACCTTTAAATTATAATCTTGCAGCAAACCCGAAGAGAGCAAGACTGTTTCATGACAGTGCCCTTGCTGATGAAGATACTTATGAGCCTTTCCTAAGTTATGTATTTACTCAAATATGTTTTTGATTTGCGATTTTTGCATATTAATTATTCACTTTCTTTGCTTTGGAGATGAGGCGAGGTCACATATACTGTATTTGTTTATGTATTATATTGCACATTTTTTTTAAATCTCATATTATATTAAAATTCAGCATTTGTTTCAAATAAAATGTGCTAGTAACCTCGGCCATCACTTCAGGCAGACTTTTTTAAGAATTTTATTTTGCAGGGGGTTCACAACCTGCTCTAACCATTGATGATCATATCTTTGTGTCTGTAAAATAAGTGCTATGTATATATGTTGTTTATAGTAGGCTTAAATATGTTTTTGGTCCTGTAAGTTTGCATTTTTTTAATTCTGGTCTCTGTAATTTTTTTTCATCTTTAGTCCCTGTAAGTTTGCGTTTTTTCATTTATAGTCCCTATAAGTTTGTGTTTTCCAATTTTGGTCCCTATAAGTGCAAACTTATGGGGACCATAAATGAAAAAATTGGAATCTTAAAGGGACTAAAATTGAAAAAGCACCAACTTACAAGGACTAAAATTAGAAAAATGAACTTACAGGGACCAAAAATATAAAACCGCTAACTTACAGGGACCAAAAACATATTTAAGCCTTTATAGTATTATATCTTTCCCTTGGACAGAAACTGTACTGAATCCCTTAATTAGATTTTTCTTACCATTTTTACAACTTGAGGATAAAAAGCTATGTATGATTGTCATCTAGATAATGACATATGTTTGTTATGCATTTTGACTATTTTCTTTGTACTTCAAAGTTATGATATACAAAAAGTAACTAACAATATTTTCCATCTTTCAGATTGCTCTGGAAAGGAAATTGGTTCATACAAGAGAAAAGCTGTAAGATCCTTGCTTTAATTGTTAGGTAATACAAACACAAGACTTTTCACATTTTAATACCCAAAAAAAAAAAAAAAAAAAACTTCTCAGATTTGAATCAAATAACAGATCTGTTGTATACTTGTACAAGTTATTACCTTCCCAGTTATTGCAAAATTTCACCGTTTACTGATTATAGTGTCAGGCCCAAAAATCAGAATGGCATTGTGTCAAATGGAGAAGCATCAAATGGAAAGAAGCCATTTACCACTATTGATGATGTTCTGATAGGATTGGTAAAATGGCTTTGTGAACAGGTATGTGATACAGGAAATTGTTTCTTTCTCACTAGATCAACTGCTAAGAGTAATTAACAGACATGTCAACAATGAACCTAATCACATCAACTTATGGAGGATGATGCCAAACTCTTGACATATATGGGAGTTAGTAAGATTTGCAAGTGTGCAAGAGTGACACATTATTCGCTGAACTTGAACAACTAGGTTATAAATTGGACCATGGAATCAATTAAACCAGATAGCATAAAAATATGTGCTCAGATCTATAGGAAGTTTATGAAATGTTTTATGTGAATAAAAAACTTGCATGTTATATCCTAAGATATGAGTAGATTCAGTTCTATGTAATATGCATGAATTCTTACTTTCGTCTACTTATTATATCTGTAGTTGAAGAAACCTTCTCATCCTATTCGTGGAGTCCCAACTGCTATCAATTGCCTAGCAACACTACTTAAGGAACCTGTGGTTAGGTCTTCCTTTGTTCAGGCTGATGGGGTCAAGTTACTTGTGCCCTTGATTTCGCCAGCATCCACTCAACAGTCTATTCAGGTAAGTTTTTTGGACTCTACCACTGAGAATCCGAAATCTGAGTAACTGGATTTTCCTTCAGTTGGCCTATATATATTATACCAATAGGATAGGTGCTTGAGGAAGCATGATATATCTAGTTACGCCTGTAATACTTGCTGGAACTGGAAATCCAATAGCCTGTATTGAATTTAGAAATGGTTAACCTAAACATGCTTGGTGCATCTGACCAAATGATAAATTTTTGGAAAAACAATGACAGAGTGGTATCTGGGGGATTCTTGATCTGTTGGCCTCTAAATTGATTTATCAATAAAATAATAAATATTACTGATGAAATTTGTTGATTTCACGCTGTTTTTTTTAGGGAACAAAAATTAATTGATAAATTCCTCTGTGACAGCTTCTTTATGAAACATGTCTCTGCATATGGCTCTTATCCTATTATGAACCAGCAATTGAATATTTGGCTACTTCTAGAACCCTTCCGCGACTTATTGATGTTGTCAAGAGTTCTACAAAAGAGAAGGTATGGCTGACTTGTTGAACTTATGTTCATCTCATTTTTCTCTTACAAACAAAATGTTCACATTTTTTTATTTCTTGCAATATCATTATTAGTTATAGCTATAGTTATTTGATAGCTTTTAACTGAATTTGTATTAACTTTCTGTTATATTTATGTGTATGTAATGGTCGAAAGTAGATATGTTTATAACTTTTCTGGCATAGCAGTCTAATGTTGGCACACTTGTTTTTATAAATTTGTTAGGTGGTTAGAGTTGTTGTCTTGACACTTAAGAACTTGATGTCAAAAGGGACATTGGGTGCTCAGATGGTTGACCTTCAGCTGGCACAAGTTGTCCAGAGTTTAAAAGCACAAGCATGGAGTGATGAGGTGAGATAATTAGAACCTACATTAACTTCTGAAAATTTGTGTTAAATTATAATTGGTCTCAAAGAGAAAAATATTTTTGATATACATTTTGCCACTTAAGGTTGCTGTCTTGTAACCTGGTAATCATAGGTTCAAATACTGGAAAGTGTCTTCTTGCAGAGGTTAGGTTGCATAGTGCGACTGGAACTCTTGTGCATTTGGTTGCACCTTTTTTTACATCTTGCCACGATTTGTTTATCTGCATTCAGAACTTATTTTTTTTTTCTTCCTGTAATCATAATAATAGTTTCTGATATAGTTGGGATCTTTGCAATGTGATAAGCACCCAAGGACTTGGGGAACCCTCCCTTAAAAGCTAGCTATTAAGGAGGGAGAACCAAGTACTTAAATACTCCACCAAACATTCCATAGTACTCAATGTGTGACTTACACTCCATGATACTCAAGTCCCTAAGAGCCGACATCTCGGTGGTTGACACTCTACAATGCTTCACTCAGCCTTTTTGGTCAGCCCTTTTGTACGTAGTACTTTCCGAGACACATTAGCACCCAAGCACTTGGGGAACCTCCCTTAAAAGCTTGCATTTAGGGGGGCAGGGATACTCCACCAAGCATTCCATACTACTTCCATGTGGGAATTAGTCACCCATCCCATAATACCCAAGTCCCTATTACAATAAATATTATAATTATTTGTTGTCATACAGTGCATTGTACTGTATTGTTAGATACGGTTTCCGTTTTCCGAGATGCATGCTTTCCATGATACTCTTCGATACAGTTTCTGTTTCTGTTTCCCAATATTTAGATCATACATTTCTTGAACTTTACCACTCTATCATAAATAGAGGGGTATTTTTAACATCTGTTACCACATTTCCTTTTGAAATAATCTATTTCCTGCTATTTGCTTGACACTTATATTAATTAGAAAATTTTGTAATAGGACTTGTTGGAGGCCCTAAATTTCCTGGAAGAAGGGCTTAAGGATAATATCAAGAGACTAAGTTCTTTTGATATGTACAAGCAAGAAGTTCTCCTTGGCCATCTGGATTGGTCTCCCATGCACAAAGATCCCATATTCTGGCGAGAAAATATAAACAACTTCGAAGAAAATGATTTCCAGGTATCTGTGCATTATCTCTTACTCTTTTCTTTGTTATTTCATGTAATATAAAATTGGCATCTCTGGGGATGATATTGGGTTTCACCTGGATAGAAACGGTTAGTACTGAATACCAACTGGCTGGCTAGCTGCGTTTGTGTTTTTTGATACTTTTCTTTGTAAGTTAGACAGTATGGAACTACTTGATGAATATGCCCTCCCATATCTAAGGCTGAGTCTTAGCATTACAAAGTTGCTTTTGCAAGCTATTTAAGTTTTCTCTCTTGTAGTGATAGGGACTGTATCAACATGGATGGTGTTTTTCAAGCAATGATCATGTGATAAGAATTTTCAGCTGATAATTAATGTTGTCTTTTGACACTTTTGGTTGGCGTATAATACGTCATCAGGAATTGTAAATGTAATGAAATTAAACAGTAAATGGACAACTTTATATTTTATGGAATCTTTTGTGATTGCAGTCAACTGAATCTCCACTTTCTCATTGTCCTCAACAGTTCAACCAATGGCTTAAGAGAAAATATGTTTCATTACTTTATTTATAATTGTTAGGAAATAAATAAAGTAATCAAACATATTTTATCTCTTAAGCCAATATACTTGAACTATCGAAGACAGTGAAGAAGTGGAGATTCAGTTGGCTGCAATCACAAAAGATTCCATAAAATGTAAAGTAGTCCATTTACTGTTTAATTTCACTAAATTTACATTTTATAAAGTTGTCCAAAATATTTCCATTTTATAAATTCTATTAACTTTTGAAGAACATCTGCAGATGTGCAAAAGAATTGATTGATTGGTTCTGTTCAGTGGTATTGTTACTTTAATGTGGTAGATAAATATTTTTGTCCTGAAGAAGACAAAAAGACAACATGAGGTGTTTGTAAAGTAGATTTGATATTCATCTAAAAGTAGTAAATACACATTGTACTGTGTTGATTTTGATCAGAAACACAGTATATGGATTTTAAAATATTTTGTTCCTAGGGTGCTTGTGGATCCCATCCAATAAGATATGCTTAATACAAAATACGAATTTTTCTTTGCCATAAATAGTGATTAGAGGCTTTTTTATAGCAAGAACAGCTGATTATGCTATATGAAGTGCCATTTGTTGCTATGCAAAAAAAAAAAAAAAATGGATAATGATGATAGTGTGTAATCTTGTTCTGTACTCTATCTGATCTCAAACATTAATCTATTATTTATTAATACTATCTTCATCTGTTGCAGATCCTAAGGGTCCTAATAACAATTTTGGACACGTCCAATGATCCAAGGACTCTGGCTGTTGCTTGCTATGACCTTTCACAGTTTATCCAGTGCCATTCTGCTGGACGGATCATTGTGTCAGACCTTAAGGCAAAAGAACGAGTGATGAAACTAATGAATCATGAAAATGCTGA
>PYAF01000094.1:1745139-1763089 GCA_007407185.1 Glycine tomentella | reverse complement strand
ATTAATACTATCTTCATCTGTTGCAGATCCTAAGGGTCCTAATAACAATTTTGGACACGTCCAATGATCCAAGGACTCTGGCTGTTGCTTGCTATGACCTTTCACAGTTTATCCAGTGCCATTCTGCTGGACGGATCATTGTGTCAGACCTTAAGGCAAAAGAACGAGTGATGAAACTAATGAATCATGAAAATGCTGAAGTTACTAAAAATGCACTGCTCTGCATCCAGCGGCTTTTCTTGGGTGCAAAGTATGCAAGCTTCTTGCAGATTTAATTATGTTTCTGTGGGGTGGCCTAGTGTATGCACTAAATTCCATCAACTTCTCTGCTATCTCACAAATTGGATCGGCTTTCGTGTACAAGGCTTATTCGTTGTTTTAATGATTAATTTATTGTGTATGGCTACTCAGATTTCGGTTCCAACAGTAGCAGAAATTTTATGTGAGGAATAAGTATGCAAGATGTTCTGCTGCCGAATAAATCAAGTTTTGTAATATACTCGAAGTTGTGCTTGTAGGTATGTTGTCTTTGTTAGAAAACAAAATTTAAATTTACTATACGTAATTTCTTGAAAAATGAGCTACTTGAGTGTGAGCTAGTTTCAGAAGAATAATGACTTGAGGGATGAGTAAGGTATTGTCCTATTGACCTATTTCTTGCCAGAGAACAAATTTTTAACCTGTTATTTAGCAAATTGTGCAAACGCATTTTTTTTTTATAAAAAAAATCCTAATAGTTTCTCATTGTTGTTGTCCACCGAGAATTAACGTGCGATTGGATACAAGACATTCGACTGGGAAACTAAGGATGAGTTTGTTTAGGCTGAAAATAAGTGATTTATTTATAAGTGATTCTTATATAAGCATAAAGCCAAAAACTATTTTAGTTTGGATGCGATTATAAAAAACATTTTTAATTAAAAGTGATTATTAACTTGATTGGATATGACAATTGTAGAAGTATTTTTTTTATTTCAAAATTACATACAAGACATTACAAGTAATTAAGATATGCATTTCCAAAATTTCATAACAGCATTGCCACTTAAGCAAATTTTATAATAGCACCAGATGTGCAGGATTATAAAAACAGAAGTGTGCCACCGAAGAGTTTTACTTAAAACTCGCATTAACCTCGTATCATTTACATGAAGCTGCTAGCATATACAAAACCCACAAGGCCACAATTATATACAAAAGGCTGCACTTAGTCTATACAGAAGCAAGAAATCACGTGATACACAGAGACACTCAGTTTAATAAAAAAACAAGAATTAACTTCACAGATTACAAGCTACTCCCAATTCAAAACTAGAAAATATAGCATTTATAACAGAGATGCAACATACCAGAAAATTAAGTAGCTAACCTCAAAGGCTTAAACCTCAAATATAACATTTGATAACATAGATGCAACAAAAGAAAAATAAAACAAAATATTAGTGTTGCTCGCCCCACTCAACAATGAATTGTGATTTGCATTCGATCATCCCAACTCCCAGAATCATCAGAAAATCAAATCTCCAAAGACCAACTTAAGAATGGATCAAAATGTTGAAATACAAAGGTAGATATTAGGACAAGCATAAAAAGATGAAGAAAAGCCTTTGCCTTGAACCACATCCACGAAGGATTTGGCGTGCAAATTACCCCCACCAGCCAACAATTGAAACCACACACTACATACACAACACTGCAGCAGAAAATTCACACTTGTTCCCTATAAAACATAATCTAGACCAAGAACACCCAATTTTCAAACAACAATCACAGAAACAAAATTAGGGATTTGGTTCTAAATTAATATGAATTCACATGAATTGGGAGGGAGACTGCAGCGGAGGGAACCATGATACTGTTGCGGAGGGACACCAGGTGCTAGGTCTCTCGACGGGAGAAGGAAACCACAAAACGAAGCTCGGAAGAGTGCGTTAAAAACGGGGGTATTTGTGTCAATAATTTTTACTAAATATTTTTGCAAAATGGCTTTCGCATCAGCTTATTTTGATTAGTTACTCTGAGTAAAACTTACAATAAATATTTTTTATATTAAAATAAGTGTTTTTATCTATAAAAAAAAAAATTAAATAAACGCACTCTAAATGAGCTTATTATTCCATTTTTTTTAGAAAATGATTCCTGGAAATAGTTTTTATACAATTATTTAATTACAAATCGATCGGTAGGTAATATAGGATGTTTATTGCCTTTAATAATAATAACTATTTTAAAACACATATTTTTTATTTGTTGATTGTTTAAAAAACTTTATATTCACAATATATAAAAATATCACAAATAAAAATGTTTATGTTAGTTTTATAAAGAACCTGACTGATTGAAAGTTGAATGTCATAACTGATATGGTAATTTGTTATTTTCTACTAAATAAAGTTTGAGACATGTAATAATTGGTTGACACTTACCATGGTCCATTTGTATTAAAAAAAATTGCAGAATAAAGGACACATATCTTACGTGTCTTTCAAAGATAAATGTATATCGTGAATAATTGTAATACTAGAAACGGGGGAAAGAGAATATCAATATTCATAATTTGCTACTTGCAACACGTGATACTTGATATCACTTTCAATCAAAGCATACTGATGAGTTGATTGGATTGTTTGCAGGAATCATATTTAGCTGGATGATTTCAGAATATGGCACTCATGCGATGAATAATCAATTTTTTTTCATAGATCAAGATTTTTGTTGACTCCTTTAATTTTAAAAGAATATCTATTAGATGTACAGATAACAATAATGAAAAATAAGTGAGATAGAGTTATATACTCAAATAATGAAACTACTGAATAATGACAGAACTTCTCAGGAACATGCCTCTATTGGACTAATGTTATTTCAAACATCTTTCAGGAAGATAAGTTTGGGAAAACTTAAGGATGAAATAAATTATTATCCATCCATCTTTCTATCCAACAATACACAGCAACATTTACATACAGAAGAAAGAAAATATAGGGAAGTGATTAACAAAACAGCATAATGACTAATTGAGGTACCCTTTGTTGAATCAAAACTTCCTTTCCATAGACTTTTCCCATCTCAATGAAGAGTCCAAGGCTTTGGACATAGATGAAACAATCTCATGCATATCAGGGCCATTTTTTGGATCTTTCTTTATGCAAGTTCCTATTATTCTAGACACAAACACAACAAGTTCCATAGGATAATTTCCTTGCAAAGAAGGATCAATGAACTCACTCAATCTCAAATGTTCACCTTCCTCATCAAGCACCGCGCTTAAAACATCTACCAAATTCACAATATTCCCTTCTGCATAAACATCAGCAACATCTTTTCCAGTGAGCATTTCCAACATCAGAACCCCAAATGCATAAACATCGAGCTCTGTAGACACAAGACCATATTCCAAATACAATGGAGCCATGTACCCTCTTGTCCCAACAATGTGCCTTGTCATCACATATTGCTCACCCTCACTGCCCTCTCTTTCCACTGACCTTGCAAGCCCAAAGTTTGCAATCTTTGCCCTGAAATCACTATCCAGAAGAATGTTACCACTCTTCAGATCCTTGTGTACATGGGATGGAGAAGTGAAACTATGAAGAGAGTCAAGTCCTGTGGCCACATCCAATGCAATTTGAATTCTGTGTCCAACTTAGAAACTTTCCCTTGATGTTGATCCAATCACTCAAGTTTCCATTAGCAGCATACTCATAAACAAGATACCAATGGCCCTCGTTGAAGCAAACCCCAGAAAGGCGTATAACATTAGAATGGTTCACTTTGGTCAAAAGCTCTATCTCCTTTGACACACCAACATCTATCTTTCTAATTGCAGCCAGATCCCCGTTGATGAAGCCGCGATAAACCGACCCTTTGATGCAGCAGGTAGGACTAAAATCATTTGTTGCACTTTGTAGCTCCTTACTGTACACCTTCAACGATTGACCTATGCCAGATATGATCTCTGCCAAATTCTCAGATTCTTCTTCCAACTTTTTTCTTGTGGTTTCTCGACAGCCACAGCCACAAAACTATCAGACACAATCACAGAATCATCTTTCTTTTTATTACCCTTGAGATAGAGCCTCCTGAAAATGATGGCACAAAGGACTAATGATATTAATGCAATACCTCCAACAACTCCTACAACTGCATACACCCATGTTTTGCTTGAGCTTCCACTTGAAGAAGATGAAGTAGGTGGTGGTGGAGATGGCTCAGAAGTTTGATTACTCGAAGGCTCTTCTTGAAGAGGTACTAGAAGTGTGGTAAAAGGATGGATTATTGGTTGTTGAGAAGAAAGAGTATTAGCTTCAACAATTGTCTCACTGCTGACACCAAATCTTTCACCAATGAGCCAAACAATGTCATTAGAACACAAGGTAACTCAACAAGTACCTGACACCTTGCTCAGTTTGATTCTTCGAGGGACAAGCGCATGGAAGAGGAACATTGAGTTCATTTCCGGGCATTAAATCTCCTTCGGGAATGTTGTTTTGGTCCTGCAATGCTTGACATGTTGAGAGGCCTTCAAAAGTGTTGTTAGCGATCACAAAATATGAGTCCTCTCTTTCAACCTCATAGGATGTGTTGAACTGGTAATACTGGTTGTTACCTGAACAAGAGCAATTGATTGGAACAATCACTAACTTTTTCAAAGGTTGCATCCTCAGAAACCGAATTTGCCTCAGAAAGTCGAGATGGGTCAGAACCCAACAAAGCAGATATTAATGGAATAGTGTAGTAAAAGGGTTGAGCCCTGAAGTTGAGGTAAGCTTGGCAACTAGGATTCACGCCATTGCAAATGTAGCCACGCATAGAGTTTGAATTACCTGTTTTGCCACAGGCTGTAGTGGCCAAACCAATGTAAGGTTGCTGTCCCTGAACATGAACCACCATTGAGATGCTACATAACATAATCAAAGTGAAGATTGTTGTGGTGATCATGGGAAAGAGATTCATTGAAGGATGGAATAATAGAGATTATGGATGCAAAAGGGTATAATGCAAACACTTTTCTGGAGAACCAGTGTGCTGTGGTGGTTTGTATATATTGTTTCATATTTATTTCATTAGTCAGCAGAAGTTTAGATGGAAAGCGCAATCTTTCAAACTCATTTATTTCATTGCCATTGGTCAGAATTGGTGGTTTGATATTTAGAATATTCTTGCAGGGTTTGATTGAGATATTACTGTCGTTCCGTTGACCAAATCTCGTTGAGATACAAAGATATTGTGTGCTACCGGAGTTACATGACTCTGTATTCCATGTCATTCATTTATAACTTGTGAGCATCAAATTTGAATAGAATAAGAGCGTGTTGCTTTCAAAAAATAAAGGTGTTGAACAATTTATTAGGACACCGAGCTTAGGTCAATCGGTTTGGACACTATCATAAGATATCCCAATACAGTGCCATGTTAATACCACCAGGAACAAGAACTGTAAAAAAATCAAAAGAAAAAAAAATGAAAAAATTGGATTGGATATATCCAATGGATCACAATTATGAAAAAAAAATATTTTGGTTTGATTGATAATTTTATATAAAATAGTGGATAGGATAAATTTAATAAAACTTTTTCTCAAGATATGTTCCAAGACAGAGATAATCTGAAAATTAAAGTTATAAATTATACTCTTTCTGGAAATGAAAAATCGTGAAAATAAGTCAAGTCGTTCGACAGGAGTCTATCATCTAGCTTATATTAAGCCTAAGCTAGGTCAAACCTTTTCAAAAAATAAGTAAGATCAAGGCTTTTGGTAAAATCTATTTGATTAAACAAGTCAAGTCCTGGGCTATTCAAAAAATATTTTAGGCCTAATAGGCGAGCTTATTTTTAAAAAAATATAAATGACTATTCATTCTTAGTATTATTATGATATATCTTACATTTATTTTTCCTTTTAAATGTTAATTATGTTGATCTATATAAAAAGTCAAAAATTTATAATTAATTAGTTTATTTAAAAATAAATTTATGTCATAGTTAAATATTTTATTACAAAATATATTTTTAAATAAGATCATGAATGTTATATTAAACCTTATAAAATGTTTACGTGATAAATAAGATAAATTTGATTCTTATAAAGTCTAACATACATATTTTTATCTCTACCTTAATGTTAAATTATCACAAATTATACCCTTAAAATACGCTTGTAGGCCAGACTTTTATGTAGGTCAAACGCATGCCCTTAAAAAAGCCTTTAACAGGTAAACATGCTAGACTTAGGCCTAGCGAAGCCTAGCTCAGTCTATTTCCACCCTCTACGGCCTTATCGATTGCAATGGGGACTTCAATACAAAAACATCATTGTGCGAGAAGACTTTAATATGTTTGAGGTCCTTGATAAATGACCGATTTTTGTTGAGTCCATAATAAAAAAATTGTTACATTGGATCACTACTGTAAATTAAGTGATCATGTGACACCATCTCAACGACTTATATTGGAACGATATTTTCTCAAGGTGTCACATCATCACTTAACTGGCAAAAAAGACTCAAATAATAAAAGTTTTAATTATATCATGATCCAATGCATTTATTAGGGACCCAAAAAAAATTGATCATTTATCAGGGACTTCCAACATATTTAAGTCGTGTGAAAAAATGACATAATTTATTTTTTGTCAAAGAAATTTTTTATATATCTTTCTTTTATTAGATGGAAATCTACATGGTACAAATCTAATGATAGTGACAAGTTCTTATTGTTAGAAAGAACGTTAAATAAATGGGTAATTTTGACTAAATGGAAGTAAGGTCTAACTAATCATTGTGCAATAATATTAAATGAAAGATATGCGAGCTAGGGCCTAAACCTTTTTTATGGAGATCAAGGAAAACCTTCTAGGAAAAAAATGAATGAGCTTGGGAGAGGAAGAATTTAATTGGGGTAGGAGACCCAACAACAAGGGCAAGAGCTAAGAAAGAAAAAGCATATGTTGCTTGAAAAAGAGATTAACACCTATGCAATCATAAAGTGAGAAAGAAGAGCCCAATATACATTTGATCTAAGGGAAATAACAATGTGTCAATTATGGACTTGCAATCTATTTTTTTTTTATACATTTTATTTAAGTATTTTTAATTGTTCTAATTGTAATAAAGGGTTTTCTCATACTAAAGTCAAACTAGGTTTATTTTGTAATTTGGGCCTTAAGCTTGCTTGGGTCTTTGTTTATATTTTTCTTGAAATTAGGTTTAGCCATCAATCTTATTAAGAGGGAGGAACTAGTTGTCTCCTATAAATAGCCTTGCACTTTCTTGCTTTTGGGCAGATTAAAATAAAATTTGAATTTCACTCTTTTTGTGAGTTTGAGAGTTGTGGATTCTTGGATTGAACCTTTCTTGGATCTTATCAAAGGTTTCCATACCTCTATGGTGAATCTTCATTGGGTTATCACTCTCTATAAAGCGTGGCATCTTCCCTGCACCTATGTTCTTCTCCATCTTTTCGTTTTTGTTTTCTTTTTAAATTTTTTGTTTGTAGTTTCATGTGCCAAGTAATTTAAAGTTTTCATCCTTGGACAACTTTCATCTATTCCTTTGTTTCCATGTGTGCCATTTCTTTAAACTTATCATTTTCTTTGATTGAATGTGCCTAGTATAAGGACTAGGGATGACAATGGGTAGAGTCCTATAGTACCCATCTCCATGCTTGCATTTAAAAATAATACCCGTACCTGCCTCATACCCTTCCGGGTAGCAATTTTAATCCCCACCTCGTACTCGTTGGGTACCTATATGCTCATACTCACACTTTACTTGAGTATAATGTTAATAATAAAAAATCAATAAAAAAATTAATTAAAACAATTACTACAATTATAGTAAAAATATTCTTAAATAATCCAAACACAACAATAAAAGCATATACACATAATATTAAAAGTATACAAAAATAACATTAGTTTAAACTCAAGTCATAAATAAACAAAATTACATAGATAATCATCCAATATAGCAATTCTAAAAATTAATATTCTAATTTCTTAACAAAAACTCTAATTAAAGTGTTAAGATTTTCCACTCTCTAATAATCATCCAACAAAACGATTTAGGATTTTTCAATAGTGATACTATTAAAAATTAAAGACTTAGAATATTAGTCATAAAAAATATAATTATTTTTCACAGAAAATTATATATATTACTTGGAACAAGATCCATTTACACTAGGAGTAAGTCTTTAGACTTGCACCAAATCCTGTCCCTATATTTTATGAGATTTGATGTTTCAGATTATTTCAATTCCAAAATTTAAAAAAAAGGGTGTCAGGTGATCATTTTGTTTCATATCCTCGTTCAGCTTCATGTTAACCTTTTTCTTGTTTTTTGTTTTATGTTCCTAATAAAACCTATTGCCTATCCAATTAAAGTTGATCAAAGTTTCATCTCAGCAAGTTTCGAAACTAATGGAAAAGCCAATCATACTGATCTCTAGATTTTTCTTCTTATAAGATCAAGTTCAAATATTAAAAAGGTTAAAACTTTCTCTGTAACATCCCAATTTTCATACTTTGAAAATTTTCTAATAAAAATAGCTAATGTTTAAATGATACTTAATGTTATAATATTTTAAGTAGTGAAATAATTATTTTTTATGTATGTGATATCCTTAAAATGGATAAATGCTCTAGAATTTTATAAACCATAACCTCTTGCACGCTCATTTTCAGAATTCGTAATAAACAATATTGTGTCCATTTTCAATTCATAATATACTAAATATAGTGTATTATCATGGATCTATGCATGATTGCATTTTTAGGACTATCGAATAGAATAATATAGAAGTATTGTAAATACTTTGTTGTTGCTGATGTCAAGCGTTTTAAAATTGATTTCAACCAAATGCCAATCAGGAATTATGAGTATTGGCCACTTGTTCTTATGTGACTTAAGATTGAAAATTAATAAAATATTAGGATTTAATTTTGTTTAATTTCTTTATCTTTAATATAAGTTAACTAAGAAAAAGTCACACTATTCCCACAGAAAGATCCACAACAATCAACCGATCGATACTCAAGAAAGTCCAAAAGTATAGAAACTTATTATTCAGAAACTAAAAGTTTTACAAAATCTAACACTTAATAACCAAAAACTATAAATATTTGTATAATTTTAAAAAATTCAGGGGGCCCCCAAGTAAACAAATGGCTCCGTCCCTGTACATAATCAAAGTATAATGAGAAACACATATTATTTTTTTTTTTTTAACTATGATATTTTTTGGATGAAAATCAATGACTAATTTTTTGAGGTACTGATATCTATTTAAGGGATTAATATCTTTCAATATATATTTTTCTATACTCATAAATAAGAGATCGAACACATAATCAAATGGCTAATATAAGCATACTTAAGATCTTAATTTTCAACTTGAATACAACCCTATAAAGACCTAATAATATATGAGACAGGATTGGGTCATGCCATATTTGTTAATATAATATTATTAACTAGTAATGAAATATTTTTGCCTGCATGAAAAGAAAGTTGTTATTTGTTGGCTCAAGTGCAGGCTAGTATTGGGCCAAAATTGCATCTAGTGTCCCTATCTTCATAACTTTCCTTTTTAGGATAAAAGGAATCAGCCCACATGCTCACCCTATCAATAATATTATTAAGTTATGAATATTATGTTATTTTTTTCAATATTACTTAATATATTCTATTAAAAATGAAAATATAATACTTAGTGAGTAATAAAATTAAAATTTTAATTATATGAGGACTAAAAGTAGACCTTTAATTTTTTAGGAATGAAAAAATTCACTTACCACATGGCAGCCATGTGGGTAACGTGCATGACACACCACTCAAAATGTCTATGTTTGCAATATTGATGTGATACTTTATTAGTCTCGTTAACATTCCGCTAACAAAGTTAAACGTTTAAACCAAAACCAACACATTTTGAATTTTGCGGGACCAAAACCAAATAATAAATTTTGAAGGGAGAAAATTAATTTTTGATTATTTTAGATGCATTCAAAACATGTTTTACACTGAAAGAATATAAGAAACTTAAATTAAGAGAGAGATTTTAAAAAAAAATTGAAAAAAATAATTTGAGAATATTATAAATAATTAATATTTCAGATAAAATTAATAATATAAAATTAATTAATGATAAGATTTGATTAAAAATAACTATTAACCTAAAATAAATGTTATAATTAATAACTTGATAATTTTAAAAACGTAAAAAATATTAAATAATAGTGAAATGATGTGTGATAAAAAAAAGTTAAATAAAAGAAGTCTTCTTATTAAAGAAGAATCAATTGTTAAAAAAAGGACTAAATAATTCTGTTAATTTAAGTCAATAATTAAAACACTACAAGAAAATCATGATTTAGCGAGGGAATTATTTCCTCTCAAATTTCTCCACTAATTAACTTAGAATATTTGTATTAAGTTGTTGACTTTGAGTATTTTTATTATGTTGAAAGTTAAAGTGATTTGATTAATTGTTTCGTAAGATTTTTATTGAGTTATATTAAATTGATGCAAAATATATTTATGCATTTGAAATGAAAATTACACTTTATAATATAAAACCTCAATAAATAAATAAAATCATTGTGACAAAATAGTGAGGGATCAGCAAGGCACCATAGCGAGAAATTGTTAGGGAATAACAACGGAATTTTGCGAAGAGTAGTAATGAACATTTGCGAGAAAATTGTGAGACATACATGCACTACTAGCGATGGAACTGTGAAGAAATGGCGAGCAAATATATGTTCATAATAGCGAAGGTATAGCGATCTAATGGCGAAGGAAGGTTGGTGAGGGATCAATAGCGACAGAATAGAGATCAAATTGCTAGGGATATATTTGAGAGTGAATTGTGAGGGAATAACGAGCGGATATTAGCTAGGGATTGGCCAGAGATTGTGACACGTAGTTGTTACTATTTAGTGAGGGCATTTTCTAACTTTTTTCTTGTAATTAGCAAGGGATGTAGTGAGGGATATGCTACGAAAGGTGCGACAGAATGGCCATGAATGATGTCCCTCACTAATTAACTACCTGGATTATGCAACAAAATTTTCCCTCGGGAATAACAAAGGATTAGCGAGGGAAACTTTCGTGGCTAATATGCATTTTTTTCTTGTGGTGCAAAATGTTTTAAAGTTTATTAATAACATTTCTCTTTAAAAGTTAGAACTGGGAAATTGTCGTATATATTTTTCTATTCAAGTTCTACCTTATCAATATTTAATTACATATATTTTTTTACTAAAATATATTTTTCGTCCTCATAAATATATGAAAATGTTTGAAATCCGTCCTTATAAAATTTTCAATACGTTTTTCATCCTCACAAAATTCAAATGTATTATTTTTTGACTTGGACATCTGAACCTTCGTGCATGGCTTTTTAACATCAGTTATATGTACAATCGATTTTAAAAATAACACATTTTACATCAGTTGTGTGCATAGGTTTGATAAATTCAATGTAAAAAGTCATCATCATAGGTTTAGTAAATCCGAACCTACGTCCAGATCAAAAAAAGATATATTTTAATTTTATGAGAACGAAAAATGTACTAAATTTTTTACAGGAATGAAGTTCAATCATTTTCATATTTATAAGAATGAATAACATATTTTAATATATTTTATTTATAAAAAGAAAAGGTTAAGAAAGATTATGAAGACCCAACTAGGTTGACACCCCACCCCAAAAGAGACACTCAAAATCAGACTAACACCAAATAACATTAAACTTAGAAAAATTACATTATATTTGACTTTTGTGACTTTTCAACTTTTACATCTCAATGACTACATTATATATTTTGTGTATGTAATTTTGTATGATCTAATCATATGTTTAAAGATAAATTGAAAGTATTTATTAGTAAATAAATAAAAATTGATGAAGAAATGTTACCACAGTAGGCCGGTAACTTCTAAGGTTAAATTGTATACAATATGCATAATCAAATGAAGAGACTTAACTTTTTAAATTAAATTTCATGAAAAGGTTGTTCTTCTTTTTAGGGGTTATTGTCGTGGCATTTCTCAACAAGTAAATCAGAAGACTAATGTAAAATTAATGAGCTGAAGAAAGAACAAAGACAAAGGGTTGAGAAGGAAAAAACTAATAACTATTCGACTAGTGTTTTTTGTCATTTTCATCCTTAGGATGTGATAATCATGTATGTGTTTAGTTAGATGTCATTCAGTACTTAATATGTCAGTTTCACTATATTTTAAATGATGTTAGATAACATCAACTAATAACAAGGACTAAATTATATTGAACGATTGTTGAAAGACTATATTTATATTAAAAAATTTAGAGACTAGTTTACTATGATATTAATTTTAAGGATCAATATAACCATCGAGATTAAATTAGTTATTGACTCTACCAACCTCTAACAAATAATAGTTGATGAATTTAAATTAGTACAATTAGTTACTACTAGCTAGGTTTTCTCTCAAAAAAATGTGACTACTAGTTAGATTAACCTGGTGAGGGAATTTGAGTAATATGCATAAGATTATATATTCTAAACTCGGTGAAAAAATAGTACAATGAGTATTAATTGATTTAATACTGAATAATTAATTCAAATTTTTGTTTTGGTTAGCTTTAAAAAATAACTAAATTATTTTATTTTAGAAAAAAGAAAAGATACATAACAATTGTAATGTCAACTGTCTCATGTTGACAATTTTTATGTGATATAATAATTTTTTTTCATATTTTAATTTATATATTCATACTCATTTTATTAATGGGAATTTCTTTTCCTCGCGTATAGTGTTGTGGTTTCTTTATTCTTTTTCATGTAAAAAAAATACTCATTTTTTATTAGACTGTTTCTTTTCTCTATGCTGTTTTATCATATCAAGAATTATATTTTTTTCATTTATTTTTATTTTTATTCTTTCTATCACTCAAGATATATATCCCACCGAAATGTGAAAATAACAATTCCTTTTACCTCTGCTAGTGAATACCGATCATCCCATGTGTATGTATCTTAGTGTGGGACCATATAATTTAGTAGGGGTAGAAACTTTGAAGTTTGAACGGGCAATTATTTTGAGAAAGAAAGCATTTATCTTTTTCCAGTGTTCATCGGTATTCCTAAATTTATTTGAATAGAGATTAATTTTGTTTATAATATATGATTATCATTAATCTAAAAATATTTTATACATTGAAAGAATTAAGTATATATTTTCTCATTAAATAAACTATTTTCTCATATATGAATGAAATAAATTTTGCATAAGTGCATATGAATTATTTTATCTCTCTCTTCCTTTTCGAGAAAGAAAACAGTCTGATTATTATTTTTAAATTAAATGTGTTGCCAAAATTTATAACAGATCTTGTTTACAAATGTTTTTAGAAAACTGGTTAAAAGAATCAATAAATAAAAAGTTCTTATTAAAAATTAAGTTGGAATTATATTAAAAATCACAAAAGAATAAAATGTTACACTTTCCATTTTTATCTAGGTTCTAATTTCTCGATAATGATTGATGTAGGAAATTATTAGCACATGGCTCACATATCAAGAACATACTTTGGAGTTGTGGTCTACAATTGTAATTGGAGTTGTAATATTTAGATTGGGGATTTTAAACCTTCACAGTAATTGCATTCGTGGATTAGCTATATTTCTCACACTATTATTAATATCAACTCAACTGCAATTGTAATTTAAAATCATGAGATAAATATACTCAATGATAGAGTAGAGTATATAAATTTTCTTAAATTACCCAAGAAACTCTTGTAATTAAGTATTTATCATATAAATTTTTATGTAAGAGTTATTTTTATAATTAAAAAATAAAGTAAAACTATCTTCTTACAAGTTATAGGTTGCTTTTATAAAATATTTGAAAAAATTATTGAAATAAATAAAAACGTCTCCCAAATATGTTATAATTATTATTGTTTAAATTAATTTAAGCTCTTTTTTTTCTTCTTTTTGTCTGGACCACAAGTATCTTCTACCAAAAACAATTATGTTCAAGTAAGATGTAAAATAGAATCATATGAGCAACAAAACTTTTTTTTTTCTTTCAAATATGTAATACAGTTGCATAATTAGAACTCAATTCCGACACTACTGATTAAGCTGAAACAACTAAATTTTTGAAAGTATTTGTACAAGTATTGAAGGAACTTATTCAAAAAACTAGAATAAATATGATTAAAAATTTCATTACCAAAAGATATAACTCATTTGGTTGAATAAGATACATGCTATAAATTTCTGGTATTATTTTTAATTCTTATTGATAAAAAAGAAACCTTCATTCGTTCCCTATAATTATATATACCAGATTTATTATACTCTCTCACATTATAATTATGGTTTTAGGTTATTTTAGACTGATAAAAAAAATCAATAAATAAAAGAGAATAATAATTCTACAAAATTAATCTTATTATTATTATTTTATTTTTTATTTTTTAGCTCATATCTTATAAGTAAAAAAAAGTAATTAATGTTATTTTAAAAAATTAATATAACAATTATTTTAAAATATATTTTTTTCTTACACCACCACGACTTTTATGAGACGGGGGAATTAACAAACTAAACTAAACTATAAGATATATATATATATATATATATATATATATATATATATATATATATATATATAACTTTTCTAGGACAACAAAAAGGTAAAGAATTAAAGCCGACATTGCATGTTCTTTTCTTCACTTTTCCTACCTGTTCTTATCACTTTTGCTTTAGCTTTAAGGGTAGAAAGTACAATACAACCGATGGCTTGAGAGAAAAATCTATTCCAATTTGTGGCGAATTACTTCCTGCAACTCCCTAATTAGTTTATAAAATTACATTTTTACACTTCAAAAACACCTTTTCAGAATATAATTTTACATTTTGAATTAAGTATTTAATAAGCTTAAAAAGACGCAGGAAGTAATTTTCCAACTTTTGTATGCTTCTTAAAAGTACAATTCTTAAGCCTAAGAGAGCAAATTATTTTCAATGGGCTTCAAATCCATTAGTGATTCATTGATTCAGCATAAGATACTTCTTCGAGAGTGTTAACACATTCTTTAATATACTTTTCCTAATTAATTAAGTAAATATTTTCTTAAAAAAATCATAAGTATTTTTAACATATTTCTCTGACCACTTAATTAAATTATTAAAAAATATAAAATCACAAACAAGCCTCATTAAATAAAAAAATAAAACACACAAAATTTTATAATTTTTAATAAATTTTGATTAATATCAACAATACGTTCAATAAACTGTGATAAAATATGTTAATTAGTAACATTTTTCATAATTAACCTTGTTTATTTGTAGAAATAAATCCTTGGGAGAACTTGAAAAACACCATTAATTTAAAATATATTGGTGAAAAAACAAAACAGTCTATTCGCATTTAAGAAACCTGAAACCTCAATTAAACCGTACGTTCTTTATTTGAGAAAACAATAAGTACTGGCTCCAGTGGTTTCCATGTAAATATTTACATAAAACTTCAAGTATTGAAGCATCCATATTAAACCCCGCAATTTTGCAATTGCGGATCGAGTTTGGATTGAAAATGAACCGTATACACAAGAAACATGCATATACTACATATGAAATAACGTACCAATATTGATTAGGCCATCATTTGGTAAAACTCATCGAAATCAAGGACCCCGTTGTGATCAATGTCAAAGGCATCAATCATGGCCACACACTCATCATAAGATTTGTCATCACCAAGGCGATGCAACATCCTTTGCAACCCTTTCGGGGTGATGCAACCACACCCTTCTTTCTCCCCCACAAACATCTCAAAAGCCCTTCTTAGATCCCCCTCATCATCATGATCATCACCAACATCCCGCTTCATGAGCTTGGTGAAATCCTTGAAGTCCAACAAGTTGTCCCCATCGGAATCTAGGTCATGAATGATCCCTTCAGCCTCATCATGAGACATGTGCTCCCCAATGGACCCAAAATATGACCTTAGCTCATAGGCCGAGATTTTCCCATCTCCATCATTATCAAAGTGACGAAAAGCATCCATTAGCCCAGTGATCTCTCCATTGTTTGACATGGGGGATCTTGGACTTGGAGAATTACTGGATAAAGAGTTGTTGGAGGAGGATCTTGATCTTCGGCGATGAAGACTAATTCTTAGAGTTTTGTTTGAGAACCACTTTGATGGCTTGAGAATTCTCTCGCTAGCCATTACAAATATTGAATTAATATGAAAATTGAAAAGGCAAATGGCCTCTCTTAACACATAAATAATATTGAGTGATGGGAACACTTTAAATAGCTTTTAATATAAAGTAAGAGGCACATGAAAGGATTGAGACGTGAATGTATATATGATGATGTATATTAATAAGGAGAACTATATAGCTTTTGAGGGAGTTGCTATGAAACTGCCTGGGGGGCAGAAACAAATGTCAATAAAGGTTACGTAAGTCATGTTTGTTGGGAAGGAAATTGCATGGTAGTTTCCTAGTGGGTCCCAACAAGTGGATGGAACAGAGTCATGAATCACCTCTTATGTGTATTTTCATTTTCATCTCACAGTCTAATACTCCCCCTGATGGATAAGAAAAATAATAGTGTTATTTATTAAATTTAAATATAAATAATTTTATTTTATTTTATTTTATTTAATATTATTATTTTTAACATGTTTTTTATGTAATTTATTTCTATTTTAATGATTTTTTTATCCATAATAATAAATTTTAATAAATGATATTTTAAAAATAATTTTATTTTTTATTTAAGATTAATAAAATTAAATGATATCAATTAATTTTTAATTATTATAAAATTAGTTGTTTTTGTTTAAGTCTAAAAGAAGTATTTAAATTTATTTACACTTCTTTAATTAATTTCTCTTTGTACTTTTTTCTTTTTTACTATCATTTATTGTACACTTCTCAATTTGTCAAGTTTCTCTTTCTTATCTCTCTTCCTACTAGTATATACACACTATAAGCGGTTAATCGATCATATGATTATTATATTTTATTGTTATAATTGAAGTAGTGTTTGTCTATTTTAACTTCTATTGACCTTGTTGTTTCCCCTTAAAACAAAAGTCGAGGCAAACTAATTTTTTAGAAATCGTCTTGAAAAATTAAATAATATATTTTTTTTATAAAAAAAAGGAAAACATGTATTTTTTATATAAAAAACTAAGTGAATGAACATTTAGAAAAAGTAATTTTCTCCCCACTACCCTCCTTACTCCTCTCTCCCTCTCTCCCTCTCTCTTCCATCTCTACTTTCATACTCTCTCCCGTTAAAAAATTCAAATAATATTTTTTTAATAAAAGATTACTAATTTGGGACAATTTTGAAACATATTACAAATTTGGGGCAAGGAGACATGCCCAAATTGGGCGTGACACCCCCTTGAGTCACGCCTAAATTGGGCGTGACAAAATCCGTCTTTAATTAGCGTGACAAAATCCGTCTCTAATTCGGTCATTAATTCAGTCGCTAACAGTTTTTGCGATGGAATATTGTAATTTTTATTTTTTTATGTTTGCGACCACAGTGTTCCGTCGCAAAAACTGTTAGCGACTGAAATAAAGACCAAAATTAGTGTGTTTTAATTTTTGACATAAAATATTATTTAATATTATATATTGTTATTTTATCTAATTTTAAAGTATTTTTAGACCGATCTTCATCATAGATATGACCTTTTTTACTTTTTTAAATATTGTTTTATTTAGTACATTTTTTTAATTTTATATGATTTTATTTAATATATTCAGGATTTTTGGTATATCTAATTTTTAATATATTGTTTTATTTAATATAATTTCTAAATTTTTATATGGTTTTGTTTAATATTTTTTGGATTTTTTATATAACTAATTTTTAATATAATATTTTATTTAATAAAAAATTTCAGTTTTATTT
>PYAF01000094.1:1716981-1737288 GCA_007407185.1 Glycine tomentella | reverse complement strand
AGGACTAAAACAACATCATTTTAATAAATGAAGAGACTGAAAATAAATTAAATTTTATAAAAACTAAACCTAATATTCTCAAATATTTTAAGGGATCTAAAATATATTTTATTCTAAAAATTATTTATAACAAATTGTGTTTTATTTATCAAATAAGTATGATTTCAAGTATATATAGTTATTTGTAAAATTTCAAGATCGGGGTCTATAACATTAAATAAAGGCTATACAAAGTTATATTTACATATTTATGTAAGACCTTTTTATCCTTCATTTGTTGCGGTATTTAATTGTACACTTTATCCCTTTAGTATATCGCTTAGTGTATAAAATATTTTTCGTTCTTGAAAATTACATTTTTTAAAAATCATGTTTTTGAGAATGTTATAAATATATGTTTGATGTATCTAAAGTATTCTCAAGAATGAGAGACATAATTGAAATTTTAAATTATAAAAAAATCCTTCATGCATTTTATAGGAACATGTAATTAAAAAATTATTCATAAAATTATATTACCTTCATTAGAGTGATTGTTAAAATTGTCATATCAAACATAAAATCTAACATTGTAAACTTAAGATTCTTGAAAAACTTAAAAGAATTTTCTCCATATTAAATTTCTTTCTAAACATCCTTATGTAACTTGATTCTCCAACATAATCTTTTAAATTTTTTTCTTCAAAGCAATTGCACATATACCAATATTTCTTTCTCATCCTAAAATTTAACACCATTAAAAGTGAATACATTTCATGAAAGTTCTCATTAAATGGAATCGTCTTTAAAGTGAATATAGCCAAAAGAAAGATTTTGAACTGTAATGACACTTAGGGGTGTTCACGGATTTGGGTTTGTTTGTGATCCAACCCGATCCAATTATATTGAGTTGAGTTTTTTGTGTTCCAGTCAAATCCAATCTCACCCAGTTAAGGTCGAATAATAAACGGGTTCTATTTTCTTAACCCGACCCAATTCATACCATATAATTATATTAATTATTGAATGCAAAATATATTAATTTTTAGCTCATATAATTTATTAAATCAAACCACTTATGATTTTTTTTCTTTTATAAGTTGTTTTTATCTCTGTCTTGATTTTGTTTATGTTTTATTATGCTAATACAATACTTTATTTCTATCTAAAATAAAAATATTATATTAACATTGAAATCATTAATTCTATTAGTAAAATATTATCACAATTTGATTTCTTTTGAGTCCATTTAGTTATTATATACTTACAAAGCTTTAGGCAAAAAATATTATTTTTAAAATTACAAAATAAAAAATATTTAGACCAATTAATTCAACCCGTTTATGATCGGGTTGGTTTGTAATTTTTTTTTGGCATAAACTTAACCCAACCTAATCCATACAATTTTGATCAGGGTTGGGTGATGAGTTTATTCAAACCAAACTCGTGAACACCCCGAATGACACTAGCTATAAGTTTTTTGAAATTGAGAAGGAAACAACAAATCACATTTTTCTTTTAATACAAAGTGTTAACCCATGTTTAGGGAAAGTGTAAGAAATGGTTCAATTTTTGCACAACATTGCATAAGAATTGCTATAATAATTTTGTGTAATTATTGAGTTGCAATTCTAAAACATTGAAGGTTTGGTAGGTAGTATATATGGTCCAAAACATTATCATCTATACAGAAAGTACATAATCAAATATATTTAAAACTAAGATCGTCATTTATTCTAAATTTTTAGAGTTAATCAAAGTCATAATATGGTCATGGTTCAAAGTTGAAGTTCTAAATCTTACTTATCCATTTTCTGGTAAGCATGTTAATCCTAGGGATTGTCTAAACTCTCAATTATCAGTAGTTGTTTAGGGCTTAAAAGGTTGTTAAATATGTGTGTAGTAAAATTATTAAGCACATGGAAGTTTTGTATTATATAACATGGAATTAGTGTTAACTTTTCTAGGAGTATTCCTTAAGTGATTGGTTGACATTATATTTTTTTTAGAAGTATATCTAGTAAGCATCATATTAATAAAAAAAATCAATTTAAGCAAATGCATATATACTAATAATCTTTTTCTTTGAATAATAATAGTAATAAACCTTTTAACTTAATTAGAACACAAATTCTTAGAGTACAACATGGATTTTCTTGTGAATCATACGTCCCAATATATGCTAAAGTCTTTCTATATGCACAACACTCACTATTGTATTCTTAAACTATAGATAATGGAGTTTCAATACATACGAAAACTAAATTTCTTCATTTAATTAGTATTAATGTCAAACTCATTTTTCTTATGTTAACCATACTTTAATCTTCTTGTTTTTCACAATGCACTTTTGGGTACATCTCAAACTATTTGATCTTGTGTGTTGAGACCATGACCACTCTCTATAGCTTCCACATATTTATTTGATTTAATATGAAAATATGGGTATGCCTGTGTTGCTAATGCTACTCCAAACGTATGTTTAACAAATAGAGGTTTTACTGCATCGTAAAACTCCAGATGAGATTGTCAATGACCTCACACATTTGGCATCAACAACTTTAAAACTTTGCTCAGGACTATAATTTGGCTTTGGTACTTGTCCACCTTGTGTTTCCATGAAAGATGCACCATTTTCAAAAACATCCCCCACCGAATGAAATTCCCATGAGTCTCCAATACCATTACTTTTTCTCCATGTTACCTGTACATGTTATTTAATTAGTATATTTCATTCATCCATTCTAATTAAGTAACAAATATATTAACATTTAAACCAACTAATATTTGATTTTGTGAAATACTTAATATATTATTCCTGTCAATATTCAATTTCACTTATTAATTTTATAGAAAATATAAAAATAATAAACACTTAATAATTAGATAGTTTAATTGCTTGAATAAATTACCTCTTTACGTCCCGACGTTGGTGCTATAAAGAGGTTTGATTCGCTTTTGAGACTAGGTTCCATGCTACCACCTATGGCATATTGTACCCATCCCATATAAAGATTGTTTGCAACATGTGCATACCCATGACGAATTCTGCAATGTTTGTAATCAATAAGGCATTTAAAACCTTTGAAACTTGTATTTTTTTAATTACTTAATTGAGCAATTTAGGTTTAGTTGATAAATTAATTACCTTGGCATGCGTTGATGGCAATTAGGTCCAAAATAGTTATATACAACAGTGACCATCATGTTCTTGTCTCTCATATACCCATCATCATGTCCAAGAAGCATAACCTTATTTTGTTCCCTAAACCAATTGTTTGAGATAGTCACATTAGTGGAACCACGTGTGACGTCAAGGAGACCATCTTGACAATCATAAAGTGTGTTGTGATCAATCCAAATCTTTGAAGCTGTAACCAATCTTATTGCATCTCCATCAACTTGACCTAAAGGCATCACTTCTCCATTAGGGCCCATTACCATTCCAGGAGCTTGAGGACGACAATGATGAATTCTAAGGCCATGGATGATTACGTTGGTTGCCTAATAACAAATAAGAATGTAGTTCTGAGTTACAACATGGTATATATGCATGAAAAACAAAACAAAGAAAACAAGCTAAAACGTTTATGATGGAAGTTTAAGTTAATGTTTGGTAACTTAATTTTTCTTCAAAATAAGTCTTTTTAGAAAACCATATAATTTCAATTAGCTTTAACTTATTTTTTATATAAAAAAAAACTTAGAAATAAGCCTTGTGGAATGCATCATTAATTGAAGCTACAAATTACCTTAAAGATCATCAAACATGCATTATCAGCAATGTGAACATTAACACCTCGACCATCGATAGTGGTGAAGCTGCTAATGAGAAGGGGTTTCTCAAGCCTAATGTGCATGTCTCTCTGGAATGTGATCCAAACTTTGCCTTGAATCCTAGAAGCTCCATATCTCAAGGTGCCATTTTTGGGGTTTATTGGGTCGTCACTGGGATCAATAACTTTGTAATGAATGAGGTCATTACCAATATTATTTGTCATCTTCCCTGCATAGCCCACTGAACATTTGGCAAGTTGTGATCGATGTTTCCTCCATTCTGGATTCAATCTCCAACATTGATCAATCACATTCATTTCCAAGCCTTCTAACTTGGATTGTTTGCTAGCAGAACTAACTTTTGGAGTGAACATGACGACACTCACAACAGCTAAAACAAAACACCCAAGGATAGAATTGATTACCTGATAAGTCATGATTCACTATGTTTTTTCTTGAATTAATCCCAATTTGCTAGATAAATAGTTAAATTATTAAAAAGAGGGGATGATAAGGAAGGTAGAAAGTTTGCTTGATTTTAAAGGAGAAGTAGTGACATATATAGGTTATTATAGAAGTTGAAATGGTTAGTAATTGTGTCGAACTTGGAAGTTTGTTTAAGTTGTTGCATCAAACTATGGTTAAAGCACTCTCATGACGAGAGAAAAATTAAGAATAGAAAAAAAGAGGTTAAGGTAATTTTGAATCCTTGCCTTAATTTGGTAATGTAAGTTAACAATTGGCTAAATTTATGCAATAACTAAGTAAAGGGAAACAAGGGAAAAAACTAATATTTTTAGGGAATTAAACAATTGCTTATAACTTGCATATTGATCTAATTGTTGTATTTTGTAAGGATGAAATTAATCAATTATTATACAACAAAAAAATATTTAATTTTCATGCATTATATGAGGTATTTTTAATTTAAATATTATTAGAAATTATAAATGAATAAAAATATGGAAAAGTATAAGAGAAAAATACATATTAATTAATAAAATAAATAAAAATTATTCAAGTAGCTTAATTTGAGAATATAATAAATAATTAATATTTGAAATGAAATTTAATATTCTAAAATTCATTAATGCTAAGATTTGATGGAAAAATTTAAATCTTAACCTAAAATAATATTTAGTAATTTGATAAATTTAAAATAAAAATAGGATATTAGATAATTGTACGTAAAGTAATGTGTGATAAAAGAAAAATTACAATAAAAGAATTCTTCATATTCAAGAATGAAGACTCATATTTGTAATATAAAACATAATAAAAAAATGATGAGTAGTCTCGTAAAAATTAGTAACTTGGAGGATAAAAAATAGAGGACAAGGAATCAAAATATAAATATTTTATAACTTAGAATCAAAACTATCTTAAAAAATAATGGGTCGTCTCGTAAAAATAATAATGGGCCGCATCATACTTCTTCTAACTCAAAATAAATATATATGTATGGACTCATCAAAATTCAGGGGATTTTTTTTTTTTTTTTTCTGAATGGTCTGGCCGAAGCCACCCCAGAACCGGCCAAAATTTAGGGAATAAAACAATGTCATTTAGTGAAACTGTTTGTAAGCCCATGTTAGGAAGTAGAAAAACACTTCATCATTTATATAATTCTGAATTTGACTTTTTTTTTTCAATTTTCTCTTTTTCCTTAACCATCCAATTCATTTTATATTTTTACTCTCAATTTGACTTTTTTCTTTTATTAGCAAATACTAATTTGTTAAAATGTTAATTTTATTACAAGAGATGATTGAACTTATGATCTTTTTCTTTTTCTCTTTTTTTTAACCATTCAACTCACACCTTACATTTCTTATTATGAAATTTGACTAGGATCTCTAATGATGTTCATATAAACAACTCAATTTATGTCACCTTAATCATAAACAATTCAGTTAATTTCCTTCTAATGGATATTTCTATTAACAAATTGTTTAACTTTAAATGTTCTATTTCTCTCCTATATTTAACATCAAGTTAAATAATTTGAGTAATAATTACTTATGTAAGCAATTCTATCTAATTTTAAACAATTCAAATCACATATGATACATTAAAACAATATTTTTTTTAAGTAACCTATTAAGCAATTCTCATATGTTGTAAGGAAGGTAAACGATCTTCCAGATCATAAAAAGTGGTCTCAAGCTCTCGATTATTCCGTTAGACGATTTTTTGCTTTCTTAATAATTAGACTTCATAGGGCTCTAATTTTGGGAGGATCAATATTCAATTTTTTTTTTCGAGGGAGAAAAAAAAATGGATCAATATTCAATTGGGAGGCCAAATAGTTTCCCATCTCATTGTAGGCAATTTTGGATTGTGTAGTGCGTCGGATCAATATTCAATTTCTTTCCTTTTACATAAATGGTTGATTTTTTTTTCCAAAAAAAAAAAACTAAAAATATTTGAAAGTAATACTAATAAATATTTGAAAAGTGAAACTGCTATCTAAAATTTTGAAATATGAGTATTTTTTATACGTAAATTTTTTTTAGAGATTATGAGTATTTTTAATTTATTAGCTAATCTTACTTTTGCTTATTATTATTCATCCAAAGAAATTTTCCATAAAAAAATTAAACACGAGTACTATAGTTAAAATAAATCATTCTCCCATAACGTAGATTGTGTCAACAAGGGGGCTGAGATGATGAACATTTATAGATATATGTTTGTTGGCCAACATGGGGTGGCTATAGTTAAGATGGTTAGAACATTCTCGTTGATGTTATATGCATTACTTTAAAGTTGATATGTGTGAATTAATTGAAGTTACAATGAATATTTTATTTTAGATATTTGTTAATTTGTTGGCTAGCTAATTAACAAGGGGTGGCTAGTTAAAATGCTTACTTAGACCATTCTGGTTGATGTTAATTATATATGCTTCTCTTTCTTTCGCTTTCAAAACTAAAGTTTGATGCTTTATCGATTCGCTGCATCCAAGTAAAATCACTATCATCATATTAATGGATATGCTCGAGGTGGAGCTTGTCTTAGCCACAGCTCGCACTCACAAGCTACACGTCCGCATTGGATCAAATTGCATGCGGCGACCGACGCTGTTTGTCTGTGAAATGACCTCTAGCCCTCTTCCTCCTCTGTACTCATCCTGATTACTTATTTCGTTGTCCGGATATTTTATGACTATCTGAATTTATCTTATCTTTCCATATAAAGGAAACTGTTTTCAAATTTGAAACATAACTGATAAATTATTAAGATATAATTTTATCGTTGTGTTAAATCTCGTCATCCTCTCCTCTCGTGTGAACACATAAAATAAATAGAACCACGTTACAACTGTAACAATTCCTATCGGAGAAATCATTACATGTTACAGCAATATTACATAAATATATATGAACCACTACCACGATCAACACAGCAGTGGAAGATTAATTAGTGTAAATACATGAAGATTTACATTGTGTTTGTTTCTGCAGAGAAGTAGGTTTCTGTAGATAGAAATAAAGGGGTTGTGTTTGTTTTAATAATATAAGAGAGTTAGTTTAAAAAATAGTGAGATTCATTTGTATAGTTTATCACTTATTTTTACTCATCTTTTAAATTCTCTTATCATCTCTTTTATAAATCTTTTCAATCAAATAATTTTATTTATCATTTTATTTTTCACATATTTTTACTATTCCGTTTTTATTTTTATCTACTTTATTTTTGTTCTTTCAAGCAATTCACGCAACCTTAGGCTGAATTCTCGTTGTTATCATTATAAAAAATTACGAATTTACATGTCCATTTGGATATTCTTTTTAAGATATTTTTTCCTTTCAGTTTCACCTTCTCTTTTAGTTCCTTATTAAACACTCTTCTTACTACCCGACAAATCTTTATTTCCTTGCATATTTTGATTGTCTTGATCACCTATTATGTATCATATTAGTGAACAAAATAATAAAATAGAGGATCTCACTTTCAATTTGACCTTTTTTATGATTATAGTCGTGATTCTTTTTACTACTCAACTTTCTTGTATAAATTCTTGAGAGAAAACAGTATCGATCATTCTTTTCAAAATATCAATAAGACAATCAAGTAACTTAATTTTTTTTTTTAAAAAAAAAACATATCAAAAGTTATCTAAACTTTTTACATGAAAAAGTGCAAAAATTCATGAAAAATTAGACAATCAACCTTATTAAATAAACTACAACCCACATGTACAAAATGTTGAGTACATTTAAGTGTGAAATGTTGGGCTCAAGTACTTTTAGGTTAATTAAAAAAGATGATTAATGTCATTTAATTTTTTAACTACATTTAAAAAACAACTTTTTTCTTAAAGTAACAACTTGAGATCAAGAATAAAATGAGTCATTCGAACTATAATCATATTTATTGAAGGATATTGTTGGGATGGCATTTTTTTTTTTCATGTTTGACACCAATTACTTAAATTATAAGAAATGATATTCTTTTTGTAATTTTTAAAATTAAAAACATTTTTTAAAAGTAAACAAAACATATAATATGTGTATTTTTATTATAAAAAATATCTGTTTGCAAAATTAACTGGTCCTAAATTGGCCCATAATTTTTTATTTTAAATATGATTTTTTATAAGATAGTTTTAGAGATAAAAATATTTCATTAAATTTAAATGTTATGCTTAAATTTATTAAGAAAAAAATATGCGTACACGTAAAAATTATAAGAAGTGTTTATAGAAGAGTATCTAAAAAAATCCTTTGTCAACGAGAAAAATTAATAGTTTTATGGTAAAAATATAATATGTAAGGCGGTATCACAAATATTTAAGAAGTTTTATTTAAGCCTTATATTTAGAATAAAAGACAGTACTTGAAAAAAATGCTTATAGAATAATTTTCAATTAATACTATATACTATATATATTTTCACCAAAAAAATATATTATATATAACATTTTATTTATAATTTTATTAAAGAAAAATAAAATAATTAAAAAGAACTCATATTTCACATTCAAAAACTAACAGACATCTATCAGAGCATTTTAAAAACGCTTCATTTGTGTATCTCCGTGCTTCGGATAAACATGGAATGAGGCTAGCTCGCTCCGCTGTATAGCACTGCTGCACTGCGCGTATGGTTATGGTGGGTAGCATTATTTAATTATTTATTTATAATTTTGTAAAAAAATATTATTTAAATTAATTATCCTATTTCATATTTTATTTTTATATTTTTATTCAAAAATATTACTCTTTCATCTCAAAAGAATAATCATTTTAGATTGTTTTACATAGATAAAAAACAAATAAATAAATAAAAAAAGTAATATTTTTACAAAACTTAATTTTATATTATTATTAATTTATTTATAATTTTTATTGTCCACTATTAATATTATAGAAGATACAAGTGGAAAAAAAATGCTATTTTGAAAAAATTAAAATGATAATAAATTAATATAAATTTCTTTTATACAATAGTTATAATGAGATAAAAAAGTATTTATTACGAATAAATTTACCTAAAACTCATACATAATTATAACACTTTTTTATTAACAAATATGAATTATTAATTTTTTAATTTTATTAACAGAAAAAAAAACAAATTCGTAATATTTTTTTCTTTTTTAATCATCCATCAATCTTATATATGATTCAATTTCTCTCTTTATATGATTACTTATGTTACACTTTCTGATTTGATCTCAACTTACGACACAACCCTAAAAAGGACAACAAAATTCGACAGATTTTTCATTCTCTATCTACGTCTTGTTAAGTAATTTCGAAAGGCTTCTGTTCCTACCTATATATAAAACCAGCCTCTTGTATCTCTTTCGCAAAACACCTTAGTTTTCTCAGTTGAACCTCGCACACCACAGAGAGAAAGAAAGAATAAAGATAAATTGATAGAGAAAAATAGAGAGAATAATGCCACCTTCTTACTGCGTGAAGGAGAGAAAACCATGTGTGAGATGGGTCGAGAAATATTTTAAAGATTGCCTTTGCAATTTGAAAGATGAAATCTCGTTCAGCTTCGGCCTCACAAGTCTAGTGTTCTGGGGTGTAGCTGAAATTCCTCAAATAATCACCATTTTTCGTACCAAGAAAAGCCATGGAGTTTCCCTTCTCTTTCTCCTCACTTGGGTTGCCGGGTTCGTCAATTTTTTTTTTAATTTCTTTATTTCTTTCCATTCACCTCTAATTTCATAGTCAATGCAATGGTTAATAATAAACTTTTCCACTTTCTAACGAAAGCTTTCGGATCATGTCCACTAAAAGAGGCAGCACTAATTGACTTAATTAATTACTTATGATTTGTTAAAAGAAATAATTATGTTTTGATGCAGGGATATATGCAATTTGACGGGTTGCATTCTTGAACCAGCTACTGTGAGTAATTCTGAACCATATGAACTGTAATAATTTGTTTGGGCATGGTGGTGGTCCTATCCACATATGACATGCAACTGGGTGGTCTTAGTCTCTTTGTTATCATCATATATATTCTGTTTCATTTTCACCTACTAAATTCATTTTATTCTTTTAATTGTTTAACCCCCTTATTTAATTTCATGCGATTGTTTTTGTCTTTTTTCTTTTTGGAACGGATGATCGACATGCAGTTGCCAACACAGTACTACACAGCTCTGGTAATTAAATTTGTTGTTGTATATTTTTTTTTTATTCGTACGATATTAATTAATCGCTTTCTGTCGTTAGTTGATCCTAGAATCCTTATATTGAAAGCACCTAATGATTCATTTCTCTTTTAGTACATAGTACTATTTTTAAAAGGTCCTACTAACGATTGCGAATCATCTAATCTTCTTCTTAATCAGTGTATTAAGGTTATTAATTAAGGAATCAACATATAATTTTTATATTAGAAATCATATACTTTCCAATTAAAAAAAACTTTCTATTCTACAATCGGGAGATGTGCTGATTTGATTTCAAGTTCTATAGGATTCTGTGGTAAATTTAGTATTGGACACGTGTCAACTGTTCAGTCACAAGCAAAGATCGCTGGCTTGACTTGGTTGGTGGTGTGGTCTGGTGCAGCCTAGAAATACTGCCAAATCGGCCTTTAACATTCATTTATTTTTAGAAAAAGAAATGTCTCATTTGCCCTCTTTTTTTTTTTTTTTTATAGATAATTTCACATTTTACAATATGTATACAGAACTTTATACTTAAAAAAAACTTAAAATGAAATTTAAAATAATTGTGTGAGAGCATAGAATAAAGAATATGAAGATAATATTTGGACACCTCAGATGCTAACAAGTAATAAATAGCTAAAGAGAAAAAAAATTATAGTATTATAAGTGATATAATGTGAGATAAAGAAAGGAAAAAAATTGGTTTATTCTTGTAAAGAATAAGAGGGAGCATACAGACTACAGAGAGAGAAGTGTGGGGAGCCGAGAGAGAAAGAAGAGCGATTTTTTTCTTTCTTAAAAACTTTTTAGATAGCATTTTTTTTTTTGAAAAGTTGCTTTTTATATAAAAATTAAATCACTTGTTTTTTTAAAAAAAATAGAAAATATTTTTGGTTTAATTTCTTCTAAAGAGCTAGAACATAAATTCAAAAACAAAAAAGGTAACCTAAGCACTGGTAGAAGTCATATAATAAAAATTATTTGGAGAATCAGGGTTCGTTTGTTATCTGCATTGCCAAATAGTAAGAAATCTATAGTTACTAAGTGTATAAGAACTCAAATGTGTGCCCCTTCCTCTTGATAGGGATAGCTTATATGCTGCTATTGATATATTTATAACATGACAATAAAAAATATAGTGCATAAAATTACTTTAAAATAATAGTATTAAATTGTGTTTAGTGTTTTTCTTACGATGAGGGTTTGAACTTAAAATTACATGCAGATTATCGAGACCTTCTACCACTAAGATATGTGTCTAGATTTTATTAGTTTAATGAACTCTTGTTGTAAAATACTTGCAAAACAAGAAAGTACATTTTGTTTTTTAAAAAATATTAAATTTACGTAATTATTGGATTAAAAATCATTTTAAGAATTCTAACATATATTTTAAGTGATCGACTAAAATACTTCTGTAGCTAGCCTGTAGTTGTAATTCATTATTATTATTTATTAATCTTCTTGAGCTACAAAAAATTGCAACCTTGATCTTATTAATGATCAGTGTCAATGTTGTCATTCACAGCTTTACACAATCACTACGATCGTATTACTACTGCTAATCGTATATTATGACTACATCAGCAGATGGTACAAACATCGTCAGAAGGTCAACCTCAAAAGGGTACATTTCCTCCAATTTCTTAGATTCCTTCTGATTAATCAAATATTCAAATTTGAAATTCGCACTTGTTCTTTGGCTCAAATTAATTAAATATCATTTTTTTCGTCAAACTAAAGAACACATCATCATACCATACTTTATTATGTTACAGGATCATGAAGAAGAGAAAAAGCCATTGAAGCTACCGAAACCAACTAGCAAATCTGGAATTCCAATACCAAATGGCACACCCAAGGCAGCACCTAGACAGGAGCACTATTATATGTACGCATATAATTTCTTCCCATTAGGTCACTGATTTTCGCAATAGCGTGCATTGAAAACAATGATGAAAATGAGAATATCCAACTTATATGACTTTGTACATCTACCTTAACTCCTCACTTCTAAGTCCATCCTATTGCATTTTAAACGCTATTATTTATTTTTTCTTAGTAATAAAATCTAAGGACGTAAATTTAATGAACAAAAGAAATGTAATGAACTGAAGTGTATTTTTTTATAATTGAATTGAATTAAATTAAATTAATTGTGCAGGTCAGCAAGATCATTGGCTGGGAGTGGCACTCCACCCTGGGGAACCTACATGAGAGCTGCTAAAAGTGGCCCTTCAGCCATGGAATCGATCGATGACTCTTCTTCCGACGATGAAGCACCTCCTAATAATTCTGCAACCCAAGCTATGCCAATCCCACGTTCTGTTGCTGTGAGTCTTTCAATTGTTTAACTCAAACATTATGCTAATTAACTTGATTACTAGCGTGTTTGGTTCCACGTTTCTGATTTTATTTTCCACATCTTGAATGTAATTTTAAGAACTAGTTTATAACTTTCACATTTCCAACGTGATTTCTTCCTTAAAGAATTTCTAAACATGTTATACGTAGTATTCATCCCACTTCTAGGATATTGGATGTGTTTGTTTTTAAGTTTTGAACTCTATTGAACGTTGTTTTTCCTCTTTCAAAGACAGAAACAAAGAAGGGGGAGATTGGATTCACATTTAGTTGAAATTAACAGAAAACCAAACACACATTAACATTACACAGATACCAAAGCCCTTTGGCCCCAAAAGTTACACGGTGCTGATATTGAAACACCCACGAATTATAAATACCTTATTAACATTTTTAATTTCTTTTTCCTATCTCATTATATTAGGCGAGTTTGTTTAAATTAAAAAAATAACTTTAAAATATATACTTTTTATATAAGCATCTTCTTAAGAAATAAATAAAATTTGTTTCTTAAAAATAAACAATTTTTTTTTAAAGTATAAACAGTTTAGACAAACATATAATATTGAGAATGAATTTGTTTAAACTTAAAAAAATAACTTTAAAATAAACGTTTTTTAAGAAGTAGATAAAATAAGTAAAAAAAATATTTTTTAAAACAGAAATAGTTTAAATAAACACATTAAAAGTGGAAAGATATTTATTTTATTAAAATAAACATATATTTAAACAAATAAATTTAAATAAATTGGTCCTAAAAAACATATTATTGCTTATTTTATTAAAATAACTATTTATTTCAATAAATAAGTTTAAATAAATTTTCCCATTACTAATTATATTAATCACTTATTTTTTTTCCCTCAATAAGTATAAACACCTAAAGGTGTACAAGAATATATTTCTTTTTTTATATTCTCTTAAATTTGTCTTGCATGTTTATTATGGTCTAAATTTTACCCGAGAAAAGGTCTAAATGGTCTAAATGGCACCTCGATTACCAATAATGCCCTTGACATTTCAACTTTACCCTTAACCGACAAGTCTTTTTTCCTTGCCCAATGATGATTATTTCTATTTTAGTACAATTAGTCTTCCACATTAATTTGTGTCCTCTTCACCTTATACTAATAAAATACTGCTATGTTTGTCAAATTTTTGCACCGTTTCAGGGAAGTTATGGAACATTTCTAGCAGCTGCTGTTAATTTGCCTCTCAGGGGCAATGCTTTGAGGGAAGGATACATAGGATTTGGTGGAAGAAAACTTTTGCAGGTAGGACTTGCCAGTGATAATTGTACCTTAATTAATTCACACTCATCATTTTCTTTAGAGTTGGGTTAGCTTTGCATAATTATACTTGCTAGTTGTTAATAACTAGTGCTCATCATTATAGGAGTACGAGAAACATAGTACATTTGGTCAATGGCTGGGATGGCTCATGGCTGCTATCTATATAAGTGGTCGTGTTCCTCAAATATGGTTGAACGTAAGTGTCCAAATAAACCATTTTTCTTTTTCGGGTTTGAACTATATTCATTTTAAGTTTGATTATATTTTTATATATGCTTTGTTATTACTGATAAGCTCTTGTCCTCAATTGTTAATTGATCAGATTAAAAGAGGCAGTGTGGAGGTAATACTCAATTAATCTTAAACTCATGCTTTCTAACTACTAATTATGTGTGCAGAGATTAACTAGTATCTCCACAGTTTTATGTATGCTTTCCCTTTTTTTATCACAACAGGGCTTAAATCCTTTCATGTTCGTCTTCGCATTGGTTGCTAATGTCACTTACGTGGGAAGGTTACAATCTTTATCCCGTGTACATAAATTTGCATCCAATTATGTTTATTTTTCAAATTAAGTAAACTTAGTTAATGATTATAACATTTGTGGGTGCAGTATTCTTGTAAGAACTACAGAATGGGAAAGCATCAAAGCTAATATGCCATGGTTATTGGATGCCGTAATTTGCGTGGCATTGGACCTCTTCGTATCCTATACATGCATTTCTTGATACAGATTATTGTTTTGATCGTGTTCATCTAACTATAAGTTATATACTATTGAAGAAAACCGAAAACCTTAACAATATAACAGATAATATCTCAGTATATCTACTATAGATACTTACAAAGGAGAGAAGCACGTGATGATTACATAGAAGCTGGAAAAGCTGCTGCATCTTGATTTTTATAGCTGTGTGCTGTAACCAATTGATGTTGGATTGAAAACTTAAAAATTGACACCTTCACAAAATTGAGCTACAAGTGTATACTCTTCCAAGAGAAGTATGTGTGCTGCTAATGTTTATATGGGAAATTAGTACACACTCGTAGGATATGCTTGTTTAGTTGTTGAAGACATGATAGTGGCTACTTTGAAATTGTTTTGTTGATCCAATAACTGACAAAGCTTGTTGGAGGATTATGCTATGACTTCCTCAGTAGTTTATACAACATCATAACTCTCGATTCAACTATGTGCATTGTAGTTCTGTTATATCTGTTTGAGAAAATTTATAAGTTATAACTAAGATTTCGATAAGATTAAAGTGACAATTTTTTGTCAAAATATTATCTTTCGATACTAGACGATTTTTAAACAAAATTATTATGTACATGGAAGAATGGAGCAATCAGACGAGGAGCTTGAATTCGAATTAAAGATAGAAGTTACACTGGTTGGTGAAAAGAGTTACTTGAAGACATTAGATGTTGTTAGATATAACTAATTAGCATCTTGTTGTACACATGTCGAAAATCTATAGTTCAACCATTAGTAGTAAAAGTCTATAAAAAAGATCTTCGATAACCATTTTTGTTGGATTGAATCACTACTGCACAAGTCCTTAAACACCACCTACGCCGCTCACTAAAAAATGACTTTCGGTTTGAAGGTCGCAGTGTATATTCATCTTATTTTTAATAAATTCATCTTATTTTTAATAAAATTTGTTTTCGTTTACTTTTCTATTTTCTATGAACCTTTACCTCTTTTTAATCTTCATTTCTTCTCTAAACTATACATTAATCCAGTCTCATTTTCTTATTATTATTGAATTCATTGTTGTTATTGTCATATATCATATAATTAGAATTGTTATTAAAATCCTTATTAGAACTAACATCGAAAATATTATTATTATCGAAAACGTGTTTATCAAAATTGTTATTATATGAATCGTTAGAGAAACTCTTTATGTAAAACCTTTTAAAATGGATATCACTATTGAAATTATTATCAGTATTTTTATTAGGCAATTTAAGTCGAAAACTATGATTGTTTGTTCAACCAAAAAGAACTTACAATCGAATATGAATTTTATGTCTTACACTTAAACATTTATTTATTAATAAGATTATTAGTGAAAATTACTACCTGATATATAAAATTATCCTCGAAAACTATTTATAGTTTTCACGGTTAGCAAGTTTACACTCCTTTATTACAACATTCAATTCAATAAAGCATATAGAAATATTAGGAACACTCTTTCTTTTGAACACACTCTTTAGTTGAAATTTATTGAAAATCACAAAATTTGTTACGTCACATCTTATTTAATGAATCTCTCTCCTAATTTTGTAGTTTTCAATAAATTTCAATTAATATGATAGGGTTTGTTAATAAGAGTGTGTTTCAAAGTATGTTCTAATTACTCATAAAACATGGATTATAAAATATATTGGATGATTTATCATCCAATATATTTATACATATTTCTTTGCAGTCCTCCTCCTCGGTGCTCCTAAAATATATTTATACACATATTTATCATCCAATATTTTTAGACAATAAGTTACACATTTCTGCTTGAAAACCACCAAAAAAACTATAAAGACAATATTTATACACATTTCTTCGCAGTCTTCCTCTACCGCTGCCATTCCGCCACGTTGCGCCAAAAATTGCTCCAAATTGCAATGTAGAGCATTTGTTTTGGCTTCATTCATAAAAAAATGAAAATATATGTAGTTATTATTTTGAAAAAAGTGAACAGTTTACATAAAAATGAGTGTTTTCATGAACCATTTATATAACATGGGTTTTTATATGAATAGAAAAAAAATATAAGTTTTGAAGGGTAAATTAGTCATTGTAAAAATGAAGACCAAAAGGTGGTTACCAAAAGATGTATCCCCTTTATCTATTGGTATAGATGTATTACAATTGCATTAAGGGATTGCACAATAAATGAAGGGTAAAAATGTCCAAGTAAATGAGTACACCAAAAGAGGATACTGTGTTTTGGTGTACACATTTTTATAATAATTACCTTCATAAATCACCTACTAACTTCTATTAAGATATAAAGTGTTTTTTTCCCTAATAGTTCCCTAGTAGATAATAAAGGGAATACTTTCCATTTAGTGTCCACATTTCATTAAACAATTTTACCTTTGCATTACTTCTTAAACTTTTCTTGTAACCTAATGTAACTTTTCATTACTTTGTTGGTTTTTTATTATCCCTTTTAAGTAGCTATTGTACTCCATTACTATATGGAATGCAATTACAACATCAACCAGCTCCTTAACCTCCCTCTTCCTCCACTTGAAACGCAAAATTTCCCCCAACTCCACCTCTAACTCCAACTCCCATCAGCGAAGAAACTCGTCCCACACCGGTAGATGATGCATAAATCAATTGCATGTTTGAATTTTTCATTTTTTTTAGGTTTAAATATATTTTTCATCCCTGCAATTTAGTGTTTTTTCGTTTGCATTCATGTAAAAAAAATAACATTTTAGTTCTTGCAAAATGTATTTATTTTTCATCCTTAAAGGGCTTTAGATAACTTTTTTTTCACTGTTTAAAACACTTTGTTATTGTTCAAAGCGCTATCTAAATTGTTTTAAGGACAAAAAATAAAAGAAACACATTTTAGAAGAACTAAAATAAAATAAAAAACAAAGGAACGAAAATGAAAAAGACGCTAAACTACAAAAATGAAAAATATATTCAACCCTTTAAAAAATTGTTGTTCCCTTGTTAATTTTATGTAATTACATGCATCACATTTGGATAGCTTTATGTACTCATTTTGTATTAGTCCATACATATAAGATATGGCATACATCAATTTCGAGATGGAGTTTTTTTTCCTGTTCTTGGCGTAATTGTTGAGTTGGATCTATTTATCTATCATTTTTTCATGTTTTATTTAGGTTATCGAGGAGGAAGATGTTCCTACTACTGTCGTTATTGTAAGTGTTTTGATGATTAACATTTTTTTAATAATTTTGTGAGAAGATATATGAAGTTTGGTTTTTTTTTTTCCTTTAATAAGGAATTTTAGTTTGTTTGTTTTCTTGGTTTCTTGCATGAAGTGAATCAGAAACCTGAAAGAGGATAGAAGTATTATAAACAGCCAATGTTAAAATCTTTTCTAAAACTAAAATTAAATCATAAGCAAATAAAGGATTAAATTATTTTGATAATATCGTGTTCAAAATTTTGAAAACATCTCATCAAAACGATTGTGCATGCTTTTCTTAATTCTTATTTATGCAATATGGTAAGCTTAAAAGTTGTTTATGTGGAGTTTGAGTTTTTATTTTCTTATTATATACCAACTAAATGTGTTGAATTGTGTAATGAAATTTTGCAAAATGTAGATATGTGGGGTTTAGACATCATGTGATGGATTGTCGCGTTACACACTACAAGCATTGTTTGCACAAATATGATGAAGCACTCCTATTGGAAGGCTCAAAGGCTTGCAAGAACATACGAAGAAATCACTAATTTGATATGGGATGATGCAATATATATATATATATATATATATATATATATATATATAAAGAGAGTCATATGCCTATTTTGGTTCTACATTGATGGAAAAATGCACATATTCTCTTTTATGTTATATGGTCCATATTTAATTTATTTCCCTCTAAAAAGAAGTAAACACAAAGTCAAAGTCTATTAATTACATGACAATTTCAATATAATTCTACCATATCGGAAACATCAAAACTTCAATTATCTCAAATTCATAGTTGTTCAAGGGAGATTGAGCCTTTTCCTTCGATTTTGAAACTTTGGTTTACCACTTAAATCATAGGTATTTTTATTATATTAGTAATTATGATTTCATATTATGCCAAATCTTGAGAGCAAGAAAGGGAGGTGCAAGAGGCAGTCATTCAGAAATTCAAACAATGTAATGCGATACTAATGTGATTTAATGTAAAAACCTAAAAGGTATTGAGAGTAAATTAAAATACATGTGATTTACTAAAGTATTTTCGTTAGACGATAATAAATTAATGGATGAGATTAGGTGTAACTCTTTAAAATTAATTTAATCTCATCTTATATATATTATATATATTCATATTAGCTACACTGATTGTGTTTTAAGCCAAGTCTAATGTTTTACTTTATCAGAATTCTTATGCTTTTTTCTTGTCTTGAATTTGAATTCTTATGCCATGATTGGGGATGCAGGTAAATGGGTCAAGGAGACAAAACAATTAATAATTTGAATTTTTAAAATCTACTAATTTCAGTAGTTTGTTAAATAATTTGTCTTTTCTTTAAAATATTAAAAATTAACAAATTTTCTAATTTAAACTGCAAATTCTTATCAATTTTAAATTTATATTTTTTAATTGAAATTGCTACCTTTTAATTTTAAACATCGCCTAATTTTTTTATTTAAAACTGATCATTTATTTGAATTTTAAAATGTACCAAATCTGTTAATTAAGATGGCTTATTTTTTAAAATTTTAAAACATGACAATTTTTTAATTAAAACCATCCATTTTTTGTGCATATGACTTTTTCTTTGGTACATAAAAAAATGTCAAATTGTTAACTAAAACTACTTTCATAAAGAAAAGAAAAAAAAAAAACAACGGAAACTACTCATTTTTAAGGATTTTCACAATCTACCAATTTGTTAAATAAAAATGTCAATTCTTTTAATTTTAAAAATCTACTTATTTATTAGCAAAAATTGCTTATTTTAAAAATTTAATATCCTACTAATTTGTTAATTAAACTCCCGAGGCTTTTTATTATTGTTTTTTTCTTTTTTACTATCTTTTTATTATTAAACTTTGGTACCTATCTAGATTATATAGTTTTGCATTTCTTGAACCGTCGTATCTTCTTACAATAAAATTATAATTTTTTTATACATCAAATTTAGCTCAATAAAAATATGATAACAAATAAAAATAAAAATGTAAATAACACACTTAACATTTTTTTATAAAAGGAAAAGAAGTTAAAGATCATCTTAAAATGAAATAATTAATTATTTGATTTGCCAATAAAAAAAGGTGGAAGACTACAATTTATCTTATTGTTTTAGATAAATAATATTTTTTTATTTTGATAATATATTACTAACATATTTTTTAATGTTTGTGTATATAATAATCATACGTCTTGTATTATTGTTTTTGAGATAAATTATTTTTCTAATTTAATAGATTTATATTATGTTATTGCATTATTTTTGTGTTAAATTTAATATATTATAATAATTATTTTATTATATATTATAACTACATAATAGTA
>PYAF01000094.1:1697906-1716881 GCA_007407185.1 Glycine tomentella | reverse complement strand
TTTTTTTATTTTGATAATATATTACTAACATATTTTTTAATGTTTGTGTATATAATAATCATACGTCTTGTATTATTGTTTTTGAGATAAATTATTTTTCTAATTTAATAGATTTATATTATGTTATTGCATTATTTTTGTGTTAAATTTAATATATTATAATAATTATTTTATTATATATTATAACTACATAATAGTAGAACTACTTGATAAAACAAATTAATAAAAATTAATTACTAAATTGTAATGCAAACTTGGATATTATAAATAGAAATAAAAGGAGTATATTTTTATGCTTATACTATTTATCACCATTTATAATAAAAAAATATAAATAAATAATATAATTGTATGTATATATTTTTCTAACTCAATAAATTTTATCGCAAATATCTCATATCACTTTCCAAAAATTGTTTTTCTATTGTTACTTTTTTCTTTATTTCATTATTTAATTTTTGGTATTTCTTTATCTTCTTTTATATTTTTAAATCTTGTTTTTTCACATACTTTTAACAAAATAGCATAAATTAATAAATAGTTTAGGACACATGAAATCCTTGGATGAATTTGAACATGATTAATGTTTTAAAGAAGAATATTGATTTATGAGGAACTTTATAATTTCCCCTTTTCTATTCACATTTTAACTATCATTTTTTTATAAGTTTGTTAGATATGTTGTAAAATATTTATTGACTATTTATGAGTATTATGTTTGTTTTTATTTTAGAGACATGATTCTTCTTATATGCTTAGATGTATTACTCCAAATTGGCAATATAACATTACAATTCAAATTCAAATGCAATAAGATAACATGTTTTAATGTAGTAATTTAAATTTAACTACAATGCCAATGTGACAATATGTGTGAATTTGAATAAGTATTATACCCAAGAAATACTTATTATAATCTTTCAAATAAGATAAGTAATCCAAATCAACAACTAATTCTTTTATCCTATTTATCCTCTATCTTCTTTTTTCTTTTCCAAATTGCAAAACTTTTGTATAACACCCTGAAATTTCGATAACTTAAAATATATGTGTGATACATTCCTTGTATAATTTGATTAATTTATTAATTAGGATTAGTTGAAATGTTTTGTGAATTATCCATGTGAAATTGCTTGGTGTAGATGTCAAGTTATGTGGAGTTTGGTTGAGATGCGTTGTAATTGAGTAATTCCGAATTTGACCCGAAACTTGTTTTAGTAAAATCATTATTTTGGATTGGTTAGCCGTTTGATCTCCTTCAACTTTTAAAGGTGGGTTTCTAACCTACATATGAAAGTTTTGACCGTTGGGATTGAGCAAATAACATCTGAATCATGAGAAATTAATTTTTCACTGAAGCAGAAATTATAGAATTGGGTCAGCTCGCTTAGGCGAATTTTGCACGCATTTTTGTTGGCCTGGGCGAGTCAAGGTGGTGTTAAGTACATATTTTAGCCTTCAAATCACGAAAAATGGTGATTTTTGTTCATCCCAACAGTCAACCCACCTCCCACCATCATCCTCCACCACCCACAGCCACCGAAGACCACCACAAGGCACCGCCGCTTACCGTTAGACTACCGCACGAAGAATAGCACTTTAATCGGAGCGGAATCTTCAAAACTTAACTCTTGTGAACGGAGCCTCCAATCTCTTTTCTTGGATCCGGTAGAGAACGGATCCTCCAATCCTCTCTTCTTGATTTCCTTGAGGTAATCTTGATTTCCTTTGTCTTCTTCTAGCTAGTTTAAGTCTCTCATGATATCTCTTGTGATTCGGGTACCGTTATTGGTTGCTTTTATACTTCCTTTGAAAATGAGATGTTGTAAAAGTCTCCTTTTTATGAAACTGATGTCATTTATGTGATCCTTGTTGAATCCTGTTTACATTGATTTGATTGAAATTTCAAAATGATTTCTTTTGATGTGGACTCCAAAAACGTCATTTTAGCCTCTTTTTAAATTTGAGTGGATATTTAACCCTGAATGCTAACATTAGCCTTGTTTTTGAAATCTATACTAAATTATCTTCAATTTGGTATATAGAGCTCTATGTTTAAGCCAAAGCACGTGAACTTGAGAGATCCCAAAACAATGTTTCAAGGAGCTAATAGAGAGATATAGATATGTAAGGGGAGTTTATTATTTATAGTTTTGGTACCATAGTTGGGGGCTAGGGAGTCTAACTATGAAGATAACTATTTGTCCTTGTTATGTGCTGGTTTTTCAAGAAAAGCTATGTTTTTAACTAATGGGATGCGATGAATTGGCTTGTTGATGGATAAAACTGTGAATGATATTGTTGTTGTAATGATTGAATTTTTAGGAAAAGTCTTAATTACAGAAGAGATTTTGTCCAAAATTTTATAATATGTTTTCATATTTAATTCTTTATTAAAATTTTAAATGGGCATAAGAGTGTTTTCTATATTGTAGTATTCCTCTTTAATTTAGAATTTTCCTAAAATACCAGTCTCGTGGTAATATGGATTGTGGATAAATTAGGTGATATTGATGTCATTGATAATGTTGAAATAAGATGTTATTGATATGTTGACGATGATTGAATGAGATAATGATGATGTGTTTTGTGATGTATAAATGATATAATGATGATATGGTTTATGATGTTTAAATTAGATGATGATGAAATGGATGTTGATATTGAATTGAGATGAATTTTATATATATATATATATATATATGATAATGATATCGAGATGAGATGATGTGTATGTACACTGATACCCATGGGGTGCATGATTGGTCATTCTTGCGAGGAAGAATTTTTTCCTGGCCATGATCATGTATTGATAGTGTCCATGGTTGTCATTATGTAATGTAGATATACATGGATACCCATGGGGGTGTATGACTGGTCATCCTTGCGGGGAAGGATTTGTTCCTGACCATGGTCATACTTTGATGGTGTCATGGTTGTATGTTGTGTATATACACGTGGGGTGCAGTGATCGGTTGGTTATCCTTGCGGGAAAGAATTTGTTCCTAGCCACGGTCAGTGCATCGGTGAGCCTACATTGGTGTGTACATGAGGGGTGTATGACTGGCCATCCTTGCGAGGAAGAATTTGTCCCTGCCCATGGTCATAAATTGATGATGCCTATGTTTCATACTTCATGTGCATGGATGGAAATAGAATGAAGGCACGCGCGTACATGTGAGTTTCAGTGGGCTGAGAACACAGGTACTAAGGGGTCATCAGGTTTGGAATTCCCTAACGACGCTAACTGATCACCGGGTGGGGGAATGGCCAATGCACGACAGGGTGGCCCTGATAGGCGGTGAATCATTTTTCTTATGAGAGGTTATTTCTGGGATATAGTACCACATTGCATGCTGATAGATGAATCAGGTGCATGCATCATTATGTGCATGATTGTTTGAGTTGTGAAATGCATCGGATGATTGGTTTGTTGAGTGTGTATTGGACTGATAGAATTTTGGTAATAATTGTGATTGTGATTGTTGTTTCCTTTCCAATTGTGCTTACTTGATAATTGTTGGTTGTACAAAATTAACTTACACTTGCGTTTGTTGTACCGTGTGGTTGGTACCTATGATGATCGTGTGAGCAAATGAACAGCCTTAGGTGACTCTGGAGGGAGATTTTTTCTAGTTGGAGTCGCCAAGCCAACGTGATGACGTTGGGTTTTTTTTTTGGAAAATGTTGTGTTTTGTTAATCAACTCTTTCTTAGTTAGTTCTTTTGACTTTTTGTTAGATATGTAATTTCAGGTGAAAATACATGTAAAACTAAAGGAAGTTCTGACATGTGGATGACATGTACTAATTTAATATATATGTACATATGTATTTAATTATGTAAATGTAATACGTGTATGATAATTGTATTATCGCGAAAAATTTACCATCATTTTCATAATCAATTTAATGAAGTTTTCATTAAAAGTTAAATCTTGTGCGATAAGAGTTGATCATACAGTAGCGATGAGGCGTGTCGTTACATTTTGCATCAATTGTTTCCACAGTTATAATATAACGGGTCTTTATTCTAGCATTATCATAACACATATAACATGGCACAAAACACATGCATGATCTTTGTTTTCTTTTTCTTGATCTACAAAAAGAAACCAAAACATTAAAAAAAAACTACAAACTACCTTAAAAAAAATTGCAACTATGTAAACCAACAAAAAAATAAATTAAAACAATCCCTAATAAATATTACTAATCAAACACTAATATGAGAAATTTTTAGATGGGCAGATATAAAATCAAAACTAGTTTTAAAACTAACAAATATCTAAAATTAAATTAATTCTTAATTTTTTTTAAATGAGCATTTTAACAAAAAAAAAGTTCTATAAAAATACAAAAAAAACAAAAATGGGTAGTTTTAAAATTCACAAACATATCTATAAAATGAGTTTTAAATTAAAATGACAAGTTTTAAAAATCCGTTTATTATTAGTTGGTAGATTAAAAATATTAAAATGAAGTTGGAGATTAAAAAGAATTAGTTATTTGCAAATTTGATTTAGGAGAAATTTTAAAATGGACAATTATGTTACCATGATGGTACGTGAACATATTAAAAAAATGACCAATTATAAAATCAAAATGAATTTTAAAATCAAGAAATAACATAATAAAAATAAATTTTAAAATATAAAAAAATAGACAGTTCTAAATTTGGTTTAATAGAGATGATTGTGTATATTGACGCTAGAGAGAGATGGTTGTTCATTGTCAAAAGAAAAATATAAAGACAATAAGAAAAGAAATAAAAATAATTATATAAGAAGGATATTAACACAAATTAGAGATTACTTGTCTTACCATCCAAGGCAAAGAATGAGAAAGAAGTGGGAAACTAATGAACCACCAATGTCCAATCCATTTCCCTTTTTTATGCTAATTACTGGTGCTTAATAGCATTAACACGAAACATTTTTGCTTGAAAACCTCCAAAAGTTGTAGAGACAATATTTATACACATCTCTTCGCAGACCTCCTAAGTGCTCCTGCAATAAGACTCTATTTGTCCATCTTCGCGCCATCGTAGTCTTCCTCTGTCCCCCACCATTTCGCCATGTTGCACCAAAACTTGCTCCAAATTGTAGTGTAGAGCATTTGTTGTAACTTTGTTCATAAAAAAAAATGAAAATATAGGTAGTTATTGTGTTTTCAAGAAAGTGAACCGTTTACATAAAGTGAGTGCTTTTATGAACCATTCATATATCATGGGTGATTACATGAACAAAAAAAAATAAGTTTTGAATGGTAAAATAGTCCTTATAAAAATGGAGACCAAAAGATGGTTACCAAAAGATATATCCCCTTATCTATTGGTATGGATTTATTACCATTGCAGTAAGGGGTTGCACAATTAAATAAGGGTAAAAATATTCAAGTAAATGTGTACACCAAAAAGCGATAGGGTGTTTTGGTGTACACCTTTTTGTGCTCATTTTATTCCTATAACTATATTCATAAGTTACTATTTTATTCCTATAATTACCTTCACAAACCACCCACGAACTTCTGTTATCTTTTCTTTTATTTTAAATAAAAACATGAAAAAAAGTTAGACATAAAGTGTAGTAGTTCCCTAATAGATAATAAAAGGAATACATTTCATTTATTGTTCATATTTCATTGGACAATTTTACCTTTAAGTTACTTCTTAAATTTTTAAATTTTCTTTTAACATATAGTAACTCTCCATTACTTTTATATTGTTTTTTTTGTCACTTTCAAGTAGCTATTATACTTCATTACTATATGGAATGCAATTGCAACACCAACCAGTCTCGTGCCCCCCCCCCCCCTCCTCCTCCACTTGAAACGCATAATTTCCCCAAACTCCAACTCTCATCTTCGAAGAGACTCGTCCCACACTAATAGATGATGCAAAAGCTAATTGCATGTTTGAATTTTTCATTTTTTAGGTTTAAATATTCTATTTTGTTCCTTAAGTTAGTGTTTTTTCGTTTTCATTCTTGCAAAAAAAAAAATCATTTTAATCCTTACAAAATGTGTTTTTGTTTTCTTTATCTTTAAAGCGTTTTAGATAGAGTACATTGTTCAAAGTGTTATCTAAAATGCTTTAAGGACAAAAAAACATAACACATATTTTTAAAGGACTAAAACAAAAAACATTATAGAAACGAAAACAAAAAAGACACTAAATTACATAGATGAAAAATATATTTAACCTTTTTTAAAAAAATTGTTCTTCCCTTGTTAATTTTATGTAATTACATACATCACATTTGGGAATTTTATGTACTCATTTTGTATTAATCCATACATATAGGATATTGTTGGCATCAATTTAGAAAAGGAGTTTTTTTTCCCGTTCTTGCCGTAAGTACTATTGAGATCAATCTATTTATCTATCTATTTTTTTCATGTTTTATTTGCATATTTAGGTTATCAAGGAGGAAGATGCTTCTACTACTGTCATTATTGTAAGTGTTCTGATGATTAACATTTTTTTATAATTTTGTGAGGAGATATAAGAACTTTTTTTTTTCCTTTAATAAGGAATTTTAGTTTGTTTGTTTTCTTGGTTTCTTGGAGGAAGTGAATCAGAAACCTGAAAGAGGAGAGAAGTAATATAAACCACTAATGTTAAAATCTTTTCTAAACCTAAAATTAAATAACAAGAAAATAAAGGATTGAATTATTTTGATAACATTGTGTTCAAAATTTTGAAAACATCTCATCAAAACGATTTTGTATGCTTTTCGTAGTTGTTATTTATGCAATATGGTAAGCTTAAAAGTCGTTTTTGTGGAGTTTGAGTTTTTCTTTTCTTATTATATACTAAGTGCATGTGTTGAATTGTGTAACGACGTGTTGCAAAATGTAGATATGTGGGGTTCAGACATCAGATGATGGATTGCTGCTTTACACACTATAAGCATTGTTTGCACGAATATGATGAAGACTGCTATTGGAAGGCTCAAAGGCTTGCAAGAACATACAAAGAAACCAATAATTTGATATGGCATGATGCAACATATATATAGAAAGTCCTATGCCTATTTTAGTTATACATTGATGGAAAAATGTACATATTCTCTTTTATGTTATTTGGTTCAGATTTAATTTCTTTCCCTCTAAAAAGAAGTAAGTATAAAGTCAAAGTCTATTAATTACGTGACAATCTCAGTACAATTCTTCTATATCGGAAACACCAAAACTTCAATTATCTAAAATTAATAATTGTTCAAAAGAGATTGAGTCTTTTCCTTCGATTTTGAAACTTTGATTTACCACCTACTAACTTCTATTATCTTTCTTTTTATTTAAAAAAATGGAAAAAAAATACTTAGATATAGTGTTTGTTTTTCCCTAATAGTTCCCTAGTAGATAATAAAAGGAGTACTTTCCATTTAGTGTCCACATTTCATTGAACAATTTTATCTTTAAATTCATTCTTAAACTTTTATATTTTCTTCTAACTTAATGTAACTTTTCATTACTTTTATATTATTGATTTTTTTATTATGTCACTTTCACGTAACTATTATACTACATTACTATATGGAATGCAATTGCAACACCAACCAGTCCCTTAGCCCCCCTCCTCCTCCACTTGAGATGCATAATTTCCCCCATTTCCAACTCCAACTCCCATCATTGAAGAGACTTGTCCCACGCTGGTAGATGATGCATAAGCCAATTGCATGTGTGAATTTTTCATTTTTTTTAGGCTTAAATACATTTCCCCCTGCAATTTAGTGTTTTTTCGTTTTATTGCAAAAAAAATCATTTTAGTTCTTGCAAAATATATTTCTTTATTTTTCGTCTTTAAAGCGCTTTAGAAAGCATTTTTCATTGTTCAAAACAATTTCTAATTGTTCAAAGCATTATCTAAGGTTTTTTTATGGACAAAAAACAAAATAAACACATTTTGGAAGAACTAAAATAGAAGAAAAAAATTACAGGAACAAAAACGAAAAAGGCACTAAATTACATAGATGAAAAATATATTTAACATTTTTATACAAAAATTGTTTTTCCCTTGTTAATTGTATGTAATTACATGCATCACATTTGGGTAATTTTATGTATTTATTTTGTATTAATCCATACAATTAGGATATCGATGACATCAGTTTCGAGAAGGAGTTTTTTCTCATGTTCTTGTCGTAAGTATTGTTGAGTTCGATCTATTTATCTATCTACTTTTTTTCATGTTTTATTTACATATTTAGGTATTGAGTGGGAAGATGTTTCTACTAGTGTCATTACTGCAAGTGTTATGATGATTAACATTTTTCTTTTTATAATTTTATGCGGAGATATACGAACTTTGGTGTTTTTTTTTCCTTTAATAAGAAATTTTAGTTTTTTTGTTTTATTGGTTTCTTTCTGGAAGTGTATTAGAAACCTGAAAGAGGAGAGAAGTAATATAAACAACCAATTTTAAAATATTTTCTAAAGCTAAAATTAAAAAATCATAAGCAAATAAAGGATTGAATTATTTTGATAAAATTGTGTTCAAAATTTGGAAAACATCTCATCAAAAGGATTTTGTCTGCTTTTTTTTTTTTTATTCTTATTTATGCAATATGGTAAGCTTAAAAGTGGTTTATGTGGAGTTTGAGTTTTTCTTTTCTTATTATATACAAAGTGCATGTGTTGAATTGTGTAATGAAATTTTGCAAAATGTATATATGTGGGGTTTAGACATCAGATGATGGACTGTCGCGTTATACACTACAAGCATTGTTTGCACAAATATGATGAAGCACTCCTATTAGAAGGCTCAAAGGCTTGCAAGAACATATGAAGAAACCACTAATTTGATATGGGATGATGCAATATATAAATAGAGAGTCCTATGCATGTTTTGGTTCTACAATGATGGAAAAATGCATCTATTTTCTTTATGTTATATGGTCCATATTTAATTTCTTTCCATCTAAAAAGAAGTAAGTAAAAGTCAAGATCTATTAATTACGTGACGATCTCAATACAATTCTTCTATATCGATAACACCAAAACTTCAATTATCTCGAATTCATAGTTGTTCAAAGGAGATTGAGTCTTTTCCTTCAATTTTGAAATTTTGATTTACCACCTACTAACTTCTATTATCTTTCTTTTGTTAAAAAAAACATGAAAAAACAATTATATATAGTGGTTGTTTTCCCTAGTAGTTCCCTAGTAGATAATAAAGGGAATACTTTCCGTTCAGTGTCCACATTTCATTGAACAATTTTACCTTTAAATTCATTCTTAAACTTTTATATTTTCTTCTAACTTAATGTAACTTTTCATTACTTTTATATTATTGGTTTTTTTATTATGTCACTTTCACGTAACTATTATACTACATTACTATATGGAATGCAATTGCAACACCAACCAGTCCCTTAGCCCCCCTCCTCCTCCACTTGAGATGCATAATTTCCCCCATTTCCAACTCCAACTCCCATCATCGAAGAGACTTGTCCTACAATGGTAGATGATGCATATGCCAATTGCATGTTTGAATTTTTCATTTTTTTTAGGTTTAAATACATTTTCCCCCCTACAATTTAGTGTTTTTTTTTTGTTTTATTGCAAAAAAAAAATTATTTTAGTTCTTGCAAAATATGATTCTTTGTTTTTCATTTTTAAAGTGTTTTAGATAGCATTTTTTTCACTGTTCAAAACACTTTTTAATTGTTCAAAGCGTTATTTAAAATGTTTTAAGGATGAAAAACAAAATAAACACATTTTGGAAGGACTAAAGTAGAAGAAGAAAATTATAGGAACCAAAACAAAAAAGACACTAAATGACAGAGATGAAAAATATATTTAACCTTTTTAAACAAAAATTTTTTCTCCCTTGTTAATTGTATGTAATTACATGCATCACATTTTGGTAATTTTATGTACTCATTTTGTATTAATTCATACAATTAGGATATTGTTGACATCAATTTCGAGGAGTTTTCTTGTCATATTATTGTCCTAAGTATGGTTGAGTTCGATCTATTTATCTATCTATTTTTTTTTCATGACTCATTTTGAGATATTTATTTACATATTTAGGTTATCAAGGAGGAAGATGTATTGTCGATATTGTAAGTGTTATGATGATTAACATTTTGTTTTTATAATTTTGTGAGGAGATATATGAAGTTTTTTTTCATTAATAAGAAATTTTAGTTTATTTATTTTCTTCCATAAAGTGAATTAGAAACATGAAAGATGAGAGAAGTAATATAAACATCCAAGTTTAAAATCTTCCTAAAATGCAATCATTATTTGATTTGCCAATCAAAAAAGATGAATGACTACAATTTATCTTATCATTTTAGATAAATAATATTTTTTCTTTTGATAATATATTACCAACATATTTTTTTATGTTTGTGTATATAATAATCACATGTCTCTATACTACTGTACTATTGACATGTATATGATATACAAAACCATATTAAACTAATTTTTTAATATATACACGCTAATGCATTATAAAATAAATTATAAAAATATTTCTCTTTTAATGAAAAAATACAAAATAAAAATATAAACAGACAAGTGTGACATATATGCTTTCATCAATTAGTATAGATAAAGTTAATTATGTTCCTAACTTGATATCATCCCAAACTCTTTGTTCTTACCAAAATCTGGAAATTCCACGTGTGTGGGCATGTTGTGACCTTACTGGACTCCAAATTTTGTGACGCCGGAGTATGGGCAGGCTTTGCTTAGAGGAGGGACCTGCAAAAATAAAGGAAAAATACTCCGACGCTCAAGTAAGTACATTAAATTTATAAGGATGACCAAGTGTAAAGACTCGGCCTAAAGTGTAGAGAATGAAATACTTGAGTAATGCATTCAAGTGTATATGAGAAAGAAGTATTCTGAGTGAATACTAAATGAGAATGAGATGTATATGGAGTGTGAATGAAGTGTTGTAGAGAGAACCTGGAGGGTTGTATTTATAGCGTGGAGTGGGCCTTGGGCCATTGCTTATAGATAATCTGTTGATAAGATAATAATAACATATAATAGCATGTAGTTATCTTAATTTGAATAAGAGATAATGTGTATACCTTATTGATATATTGTCTGTGCTCATGTAGCGGGAATGACAAGGAACCTGACTGGACACCATGTTCGGGTTGACACCTGAAGGATGAATGAACACCTATTAATGAGACAATGTTGACATGAAGGATGACCACGTGTACATTAACATTTATGGGATAGCCACGCTTTACACTCTTAAAAAGAATATGTAAATTTAACCCCTTTTTCTCCTAAGAATCCTCATTTTTTTAAAATATATTTTAGGTAACAAAAATATATTTAATGCAATTTAAAAATATATAGTTGTGGTTGTCCTAGAACACTTCAAATCACACTCCATTATCAATTAAGAAAAAAAAAAACGAGAGGGCAGGTGGAAAACAATAGAAAAACCAACTGGGGGCCCAAAGGAGTCGGACGCATGCACCTGCAAAATTACGTAACCCTAAAATAATTTTCAATTGCATTTGGCAAACCCTGTCCATATCTTCCACACTCGTGTCTCCAACGAGAACGCGCCACGTCATCCCCAATCGTGTTTTCTCCTCACTTTAATCTCTTTCCTCGGCACTTTCCCAACTCCTCAAAATTTAGTGTCATTACCTTTCTTTCTACGACTTTTCTCAGTCCAAGTTCCAACGAAACCGAACCACGAATGTGAACAGTGAAAGAAAGAAAGAAAAAAACACGATGATGCTGAAGGCGGCACCGCGTGCAGTAATCTACTACCTCTCGGAGCACCCGGCTATCGTGGGGTTCCGGTGGAGCCACGCCCAATCATGGGGCGCCACGTGGTCCTTCCTCTTCTCCTCAATCGCCTCCTACCTCTTCCTCTTAGTCTTCCTATACTTCTCTCTTTCTCTCCTCTTTCGGCGCCGTCAAATCCCTCTCGGCCCCCTTCCCGCCGTCCACAGCCTCTCCATGTCCCTCATCTCCGCCACGATCTTCGCCGGCATCCTCCTCTCTGCCGCCGCCGAGATCCGCGATACGCGGTGGTTCTGGCGGCGCTCCAAAACCCCCCTACAGTGGCTCCTCTGCTTCCCCCTGGGCACGCGCCCCTCGGGGCGCGTCTTCTTCTGGTCCTACGTCTACTACCTCTCCCGCTTCCTCCACATGCTCCGCACCCTCCTCACAATCCTACGCCACCGCAGGTTATCCTTTTTTCATCTGTTGAGTAACTCAATCTCCGCCTTCGCCTCCTTCCTCTGGCTCGAGTTCTCGCAGTCCTTCCAAGTAATGTGTAGAAACATCTAGAAGATTCGGTTACGCAATAATATCTCTGATGACATTGTATATACACACTTTTAACTGAAAGTTGAATTTGTATTTTCCTTCTAAATGTTTTTACTCATTATCAGGTCCTCGCAATTCTCTTTGCCACGCTCGTGTACGCAGTCGTCTACGGCTACCGCTTCTGGACCGCCATCGGCCTCCGCGGCGCGTGCTTCCCCTTCGTCCTCAGCTGCCAGATCGCGCTCCTCGCCTGCAATGTTGCCTGCCACGTCGCCGTCTTCTTCCTCCACTTCTTCCTCAAGGGCGGGTGCAATGGGATTGGCGCGTGGGTCTTCAACTCAATCCTCAACCTCGCGCTTCTCATGCTCTTTCTTAACTTCTACGTGAGAATGCACTTTCACAAGAGGAGGAGGAAAGTTAGGGATGTTACTGTTACTGTTGGTGTTGCTCCTGCACTGTCTTAACGAGCCCGTGAGTGCAACAAATATTGAAGTTCAATTGTGAAAATATATATTAGACACGAGGTGGATGGTTGTTGCAATTTGGGGTCCCAAGTGTGTTCCCTTTTTAATGTTCATCATTTTTGGCATGGAACAGGTGAACAAGACATTATAGTATAGTTTTGTTGGAAAGCAAAAATTATAGTAGTAATATTTTTGTGGTACTGATTATGATTTTGTGAATTTGTTGTAGTATATATGAATCATGATTAGTTAGTTCAGGCTTAACCCAGTTAGTAGATATCTATATGTTCATACCAAACACTGACTATGTATATGATCCGAATTACGCTTCAATTGAATAATGGATGGACGAAATCTTGGTAGCTTTTTAGTGCTAGCTAGTTATCGTCGATGATGTACGGAATCGAAAGAAAATAACATCCACTCAATGTGACTTCAATTTAATATACGTACGCTATAATATCATTTTTGTAGGGTTATTTTTTTGGAGGTGTACCAATCGAGCACCCCTTCAGAGTCCATTTACCTGAATCAATTACAGCTAGCAAGCAAGGTCTCTTTTATTTGGGAAAAAATCTCTAGGTCTACACATGAAAAACAAAAAATTGTCTAGATTGGTAGTTCGCGTGGTCACGTTTCTGATGGTTTGACATGTTGTCTCTATTGCTCAATTGAGCTCTAACCTTTATTTTTCGTTGAGAATGTTAGATTAGAAAGCATGTAGGCGAAGAAGACGCATCCATTTGGTAAAAGCACGCTGTCGTTGTCACGTGTCTGACCAGATTGATTCACTGCTGAGCATATAGAGTATCTGACCAATTTGAAGACGAATATGCTTTCGAAATAATTATGATGACCCATTCAAGTGACGGGGGAAACAAAGATGGAAAATTAATATGGAATGGTCAAATAAAGTGAGAATATTATGCATTAAAAGAAGCAAAATCTGATGAAATTGGTGATTGGGAGTTGCTATTTTCACTCTTCTTTATTATTAATACACTCTCCTTCTATTTTATTTTCCCAAAAATATCCTGAATTCTGGAAACTAATACACTCCCCTTATGCTTCCTCCCTCCCTCTGGGTACCAGATTCTGGAAATCTGATCACAACCACTTTTCCATGCTTTCCGATCTTTAATGATCTTCTTCCTTTTCCTTAATTTGCACAATTGTTTAACACCCTCATCGATCCAATAACCGAAGTGATTGAAAAAACCTTTAAGCATTGACAACGAATATCGTAGATCCAATAACCCAAAGGTGTGGATGGAAATTGAAAAAGCTAATAAGAGATACAGTGATAAACTGCACTGAATAATTATGTCATGCACGACTAAAAAGCAATTTTAGAAATACATTTGTTCTCTTCAGGGATGGTCACGGTGCAATCTGAATATGCGTAATCACAAAAACCTATTTTGACTTCTCCCCCTTTCCGCGTTTTAGTTCTAATAATTGTTTCAAATAAAGCACATTGATCAATTCATGTTTCCACACTTTGTGCCTGTTTGAACTTAAGCTTTTCTTAAAATACTTTTAGACAAAGAAAAAAATAAAATGAACTATTCCATAAATTAAAATGAGTTTTTCTCATTTATAGGTGTTATATCATCTTTTAGAAAAGTTATATTGGTGAACTTCTAAAAATTAATTAATAGAAAACTTATTTTTACTTTTGAAAAAGTTTATCTCATTTTTTTTATTTTATTCTTTTAAAAGTACTTCTAAAAAAAATTTAGCAAAAAAGAGCCAAATGTCTATAAAGATTTGAAGGCATAATGGTTTCCAATAGTCTTCTCACCTGGCCAACCCCTGTTTACGAAATCAGCGTTTGGTAAAAGTGGAAATGTTTCTGAAATTTCGGTAAAATAAAATTACAAACAAAAGTGTATTAGTAAAAAGGGATAATGGAAATAGTAATTACTTTGGTGATTAATATTTCTTGGTACTTGAGGAATACACAAGGGACAAGGGTGATTCTACGTGCATCCTTTTTTCCCTCTTTAACCCCTCTTTATTTTTATTTATTTTCATTTTTTATATCTCCTCTTAAATAAATAATAAAATTTTAGTATTCTCATCTTGTTTTTATTAAATTTTTCCCTTTATATCTATTAAACTAGAAAAATGAAGAAGAAAAAAGGGTTGAAGGTAAGAATGTATTTTAGTATACGTCCAAGCACGCAAAGACGGAGTCATTTGGTGATTGCACGCCGTCGATGTCACGTATCATAGTCTCACAAGATGATTTGGAATATAGAATATCTAATCTTTGAATACGAATATGTCATCGTAATAATAAGTTAACAACCCATCTAATTGACAAACTGACTGTTGAATCAAAGATGGCATATTATCGAATGAGAATATTCACCTCCTATGGTTAATTATTTTTTGGATTATGATAAACGTCTGAGGTAGAAATAGATGAAAGATAGCTTTCTGATTAATAAAAAAAAGATGAAAGATAGGAAGGAATAAAAAAGGGAAGTGTAACAATGATATGTGATATATATGATGTGATATAAAAGAAAGAAATAGAAATAACAATTAATAAGCACTAATGGAGTGTTTATAGTGAAATAGTGTTCACATATCATTACTCAAAATGGAGAGGTTTTGATTCTTATGTGTTCGATCTCAAGTATGAAGGCATTGTTAGGATCACCATATGAAGTATTGTCTTTTTTTTTTTGTGCTACAACGGGCTTAACGCCCAAAACTAAAAACCTCTAAAAAAGCAAACAGCAGAAGCATGCAAAAGCAAACATATCTGAATCCACGCAGGAGGAGAATTGAAAACATGGAGCCCTTTATCCATATCCAACCCTGGTTTTGCCAAGGCGTTAGCAAATTGATTTGCTTCTCTGAGCACCTGGCCATAACTAACCAACTCAATCTCTTCTGCCATTTCCACCACCTTATAACACAACGCATAACATGGATGATTGTAGTCACTCTCCCATTCTTCAGAAACTGCACAGCTATAGCTGAGTCTGACTCCACCTAAAAGCTACTAGTAATTCCTCTATCTCTGAATAACCAAGCATGTACCCAACTACAAGAGAAAGCAACTACACATACACTACATTGATCTTGTATGACACCACCACAAGCAACCCCACGACCCTTTGCTACCTCCCATCACAATTCATCTTGAGGACTCCCTTAGGTCGGGAGACTCAAGAGATACTCGAGCACCTCTTTTGACTACTCGTGTTCATCTGAAGGGTATTCTGACTGATGAAAACATTAAAAATATTCGTCATTTGAGTTCTGGCCTCTGCAACAACTAGATCAGGACGAGGTACCTTGGCCTGGAAGACAATTCCATTGTGCATGTGCCAGATAGAGCCCATCGTGACAACGAACAAGATATGCTCTAATCCTTACGCTACCTAAACTCCTTCAAATAAATTTCCATCCAATTCTCAACCTTCAGTGAGTAGAAATCAATTTGAAGGATTCCACCTACAAGTTGATACCATGCCTCCCTAGCCACCCTACAATCCCTCAAGGCATGCAAGATTGTCTCCTTTCCATTCCAACAAACTAGGCACATATCATCTTCTATCATCTGCCTAGTCCTCCTAACAACATTTGTTAACAAGCTATTATGCGCTACCCTCCAAAGGAATGTTCCAATTCTTTCAAGACCTTTCCAACACCATAAAGAATCGAACACTTTTCCCTTATGACCAGCAACATTAGTACGCATAAAGTCATAAGCATGTCTCAAAGAAAAGTTACCATCTAGAGCATTTATCCAGCCTACCACATCCTCTTCTGAGTTTAGGCAAGGCAGTGGTCGTGCTTTAATGAGGTCCTAAAGTTCCTAGGGAAGCAAATAATGTATGTTCTCCAAACTACAGCTCCCATCTTGACCAACATAATCCGTGACACACTTGACAATTTCTTGAGGTGGAATAAATTAGATAGCCTTTTCAAGCAATATTGGCTGATCGGGATCCAGGGATCAAACCAAAATTTTGTTAGAACACCATCTCCCACTCGCCAAGACAAACCCTTACGGAAAGTATCCCAAACACCACATATGCCTTTCCACAAATTAGAAGAGACATGCTTCCGTTCAACATGGGGAGTCAAGTCCTGGCCACACCCATATTTCTCCCTAAGCACCTGAACCCAAAGTTTATCCCTTTCGATCTAAGATTCCAGCAATTAATTCTTCATCATGAAGAGAGAATTTAAGGTCCTTGCACTGCGAATCCCTAAACCTCCTTCCATCTTTGGATTACACACTATCGGCCAAGCCACCGCATAAATTTTACGTCCCTGTTCAGTATCACCCACAAAGAAATCCACGGTTCGTTTTATCAATATCATCACAAAGATGTCGAGGAAGGAACCCAGTTTGCATGGCATAAGAAGGAAGGGCACTTAAAAGTGGGGATGCAGCAAGCAAAAAGATTGGTGAAGAAGTAATTGCCCTGTTCAACCCATACCAAGCCCATGAGAGCCCAATAAATCAACCCAATCGATAAGACACATTTCAGCTTCCCCAACCTGTATGATTGACATCGGGTGCTATTTTTCCTAAAATTTAGAAATGTTAGTGGTGCAATTTAGTTCGATTTTTATATAAAAAGTCATTTTAATTAAAAATATAAAATAAAAATATAGTTCGATTATTTTAAATATAACATCAAATTTAAATTAAATCAAATTAATTTTTTATGATTTTTAATCTTTTTAATCTGTAATCTTAATTTGCAATCTATTATATTATTTTAAAAATAAACTTTATTTTTTTATTAAAATTTTATTTAACATATTTTAGTTAAAAATTATCATTTTCACTTCCATTTAGTATTAATATAAAATGATATTATCAACTCTTTTTATAACATAATAATAAATTGTGTATAATTGATGTTTAAAACTTTTTTTTAATAATATTAGTACATTATTTTTTAACTAATCTGATAATTTTATTGATCAAATATTTTTATTTTGATCCAATAAAGTTATAAAGCAATAAAATTAGTTGAAATAATTAAATTAATTATAACGTGTATCCTTTAATTTTCTAAGTCAGCAATATACTCATGAGGCAATCCTTATTTTCTCTCACCATTCTTGCATCCTTGCTGTAGTGTCTTTGGACTGTGTCTTCTGACGAGCCGAAGATGAAACTCCCTTGGCAGACATTGCCATGCAAATCTCACTGAAAGACGTTCGTAGTTCTCTTGTAATTTATGTTCGATAAAATGTTCTAAATTTATGTATATATGCGTATTGATATAATCCTACATTTAATATATTTGATTTGAGAAATTTATTTTTCTTTTCTTGACAACGTTCTATTTTGTTAAGTTTGTTTTTATTTTAGCATTTTGGGAGTTAGACCTAGCAATGTTCAATTGAAAAATGACATTAGGCATTAATAATATGGAAAGATATGATGGATATATAAGCAAGTAGAATTATCTTATTAAGAATTTCTTAGAAAAATTGAAAGACAGAAAAAGTGTACTTACTAGTACATATTTTTTTTTATTCAACTTAGGTTAAGAAAATACTTATTTATATTAGTTATCTAATAAAGCTTTGGACAAAAATATAAAGCAAACATTTTTAAAAAAAATGTGTATCGTTTTAAAATAAAAAAGTAATTTTTAAAACAAGAAAAATTTTATGAAAGGAAAAATATCGAATGTGCTCACCGTAAACACAGATATTGTTTCCTCAAATTCAAGTATTGTCCCTTTTCGTTGATGTATATACCTTATTAGTCAAAATTAGGCAACATTTGAAAAAATAACAACTAAATTTTGTTTTTTATATTAATATATATATATATATATATATATATTGAAGTAAATTAAAGTTAAATGAGATCTTTCAATTATATGCAAAATTAAAAAGAAAGTATTCAGACATGTACTACCATAAACAGGTAAGTAATAGGATATCTCTTTATTTCTTATTATTTTTCTTTAAAGTTTCAATATATTGATTTATATTTTCTACGAGAGTGAATTTGAAAAGTTACAAAATATATGAAAGGATGAGTAATTACTCACATTAATTTGTCCGATCGATAATAAGGTTAAATAAAATTTTATAGTGGCAAATACTATTTTTGGTCCTTTTTATAAACAATAAATATAGTGTATTTTATATTATACTTATTGTTTATAAAAAGGATCAGAGGCTGTATCTTCTTATTATGCCATTATCAGTTCCCTAAACTTAAATTTTTTTTTTATTACAAATTCA
>PYAF01000094.1:1676456-1697806 GCA_007407185.1 Glycine tomentella | reverse complement strand
TAAAACTTTAACAATGAAAAATGGTAAAATAGAATTATTGTCTCAAAAGATATATGGCTAATTTAATAGGATTTCTATAAATATTTTATATGTGCATTGTTAATTGGTCAATAAATGTAGTAGTTATAATAAAGAGAAATGTTAACAATATTCTCTAAAATACAAAAGTACCATAGAATTAGTGGTAATATTTTTCTCATTTTAAATACTTCCAAGCTAACTTATTTTTCTTTATCAACTGATTAATTTGAACTTGTCTAAATCAATAAATTGTCAGTAATCACTGGAGTTAACTTATGGCGTTGAAATATTATGTTTTAATAATTAATGTGAACTAGTATTATAAGATAATTATATTAGTTATATATCATAAGTAAATTTTATTTTATATGATCAAATTAAGTGAGTTTATTAGACTATTAAATAAAATGATATAAACTTAAATAAGCAAGTTTAAGTATTGACTCATTAGGGGATAATAAAAATCCTATTAATTTGACATATTATAAGAAGACTATGTCTCCAATATTGAGCCACCACACATAGTTTATTTTCTCCTCATCTAAAGAGTTACGAATATATTAGAACAATTGTGGAATAACACTTAGATCAGGAACCAACTACTACAAATTCAGATATTTTATTTAATTCTTAATAATCAAACAGATGTTGTAGATCATAGGATCTTTGGTGAATTGTTTTAGGATGCCTACTTGTGTATTTTGGCTTCCACATAAAGAATAAAGAATATTAAGATAAAGATTAAAGATTAAAATTCTAGCATGTGGATCTATAGGATATTGGGTTTAGAAGAACATCGCATGAACAATCATGTTTACTAAACTTCTAATCAGATTAATTAATTATTAATCATCATTTATGTGTTTCATACAAACCAACATGAACAATAGAATATGACCAATATCTATTAATTGAATTAAGAGGAATGATTAGCAATTAAAGTTTAACCTAGGATTCAATCTAAATAGAAATTGGGGGAAACCTAAAGGTGTATTTGAAATCACAACCAAGTGGTTCTTCCTACTTGTTAATATCTCGAATCATTATTGTTTGCTCTTTGAAAATATGTTCTTCTCACTAAATGATTGCTAAACACCTTTCTCATTTATGATTTACTTGGACTACTTCTATATTTAATTATTTTAGAAACAACACTAGTCTCTACGGTATAATATCCACTTATGGTTCACTGTTATTACTACGTAGGATATATTTGTCTTTAAGTGCATTTTATACACATCAATCAATACAAGTCCATAAAGGGAAATGATCGAGTACCTCGTTGTCTTAAGAGAGTGTAGTGATCCATCAATGGTGGATTCTTGAGAAATAAGCAAGATCTTCATTGACGTTCTTGTATGCTTTTCTTCAAAGGGAGTGCACATACAAAGACTCTTACACTAAAGTCAATTTGAGTGAGAGCCAAGAGACTAGAGATGAAATATCAAGTACCTTTCAAGACTAAACTTAAAACTTTAAAACCTACTTCTTTCACTAATGGGGATAAGCTATTTAGTCCTTCTTAAATGATATAATATAAGGGTGTTCATCAATTTGGATTAACCTGACCAACTCAAGAATTCAAACTAAACCAATTAAATTGATTTCAAATTTTTAGCCTAATCGGGTCCAACTCTAACCAAATCAATCAAACCCAATGGTGATTAGTTCAAGTGTTGAATTTTTAATTTTCAAACCCATTAACCCAAATTGAACCAATGCTATTAAATACTATTAATACTTTCATTATCTTTACCTTTTTATTTGAATACCCTTTACAATCATGGATTATTAATATTTTTAATTTTTGCTATAACTTAGTTTAGTTTGTGTAAACCAATAAAACAAAATATTTTGTTTATACCATTTTAATAACATGATAATGTGTGAATTTTGGACAAAATCGTGTATTTTTTCTTTCTTTCCAAAACAGAATTTTACACACTTGCATACCAAGAGTCCTAATTGATCCAAACCAAATCAACAAATTCTTGATCATGTTGATTTGGTTTGGGTTGTGAAAAAAAAAAAACGAAAAATTCAAACCAGTAGAAATAAAAAAAAAAAAAAAGTTGATTGATTTGAATTTTATTTTTTCCAAATCTGATTCAATCCGATCTGTAAACTTTCATAATACAATACTCCAAAACAAGATCCAAAGGTTAGCTATTTCTCACGATTTTCCAAGGGAAAATTCATCAACCTTTTGTTAAGGAAGTATATGCCTCTACACAAGCCAAATTGTACAACTTTATGTGGTTTAGGCTTGGCCCCGCTCAATAGACAAAATCCACAAAAGAATCTAGGTGTATGTATTTTATAATTTTACTTAATTTAAGAGAGAGACATCCAGAGAATGTGTTTTATCAAATAAAATATGGTAGAATTGAATCAACGAATTAGATATCCAAATAGAGTACAATGAATTAATGTATATTTGGACATCTATCCATTAATTAGTTTTCAATTGGTAATATATATTTTTTCAAATGAATCCTAAATGAATTAAGTGTTTATTTTTATTAACCCATTTTAGGATTTGCATTGCTTAGTTTGTGGAAGAAGAAAAAATTCCAACGACTATCTAAATAACATTTTAATTGTATACTATTTTGTTCACCAAAAAACATTTATACACTATGCTTTTTTTTTTTTAATTGGTACGAAAGAAGGCAAGGGCCCCAACGAAAGATTACACTATTTTAATTATACACTATTTTGGCACAAAATAAAATACGCAAATACTAATCAATTTCCTAGGACAATAATTAAAGAAGTGAAAAGAGAAAAAAAAAAGACTAAAATATAATTTTAATCTGCCTATTTTGTTCAATCTACAAATTTAGTCTCTCAATTTTATAATAAAGATATTCAATCAATGTCTATATTTATTTATTTATTCTTATATTTTAATTAATTAAATTATTTATTAATAACACTTTAAATGAATATGTTATGACTAAGGTTCAATTGGACAAAAAAAAACATATGTAAAATTGGCTATTGGACCAAAATTTCCAATTTTTAAAAACTGAGAGACTAAACATCTTTATATTAAAATGAATCACCAAAATTTCAAATTCGGTGAAATAGGAAACCAAATTTATATTTTGGTCATACTTTTTATTAGAATGCGTAAAAAAAAATGCTTGTAATTTTTAAATGCATTTTTATATAATTTTCAATTTTTTTTTTCCTCTTTTGATTCTTTAACCATGAGACAAGTTAACAAAGATCTTATACAATAATCTAATCATCTGTCAAAAAAAAAAAAACACAATAATCTAATGACACACATGCATTTAATACAAAATTCGTCTGGTCTATTCATTTTACGTTGCATTTAAATCTTGGTGTGAGTTCAATGTATGCTTAGAGTTTGATTTAGGCAAAGAAAATGATGTTGACATACATGCTAGAGTTGTTTCGTGTAGGTTTCTATGTTATTTCCCTTGGTGCGAATCACCGAACTCAAACTAACTATTAGCTAATAGAATTATTGATGAAATCGAGATATTCTCATGGGATAAATTATGTACATTTTTTTTTAGAAAATTGTTATCATTAAATAATTTTTATTCGTAATAACATGTTAATTACTAATTAATTTAAGTTATACTTTGGTAATACATTTTAGTTAATTTTTAATTTTTTTTACTAGTTGAAAAATTTATTTGATTGTTCCGTAAACAAAGTTATTTTTAGTAACTTTTTAGTATTTTGTATTTTTGAATTGCTATTTAAAAATATTAACTTCTAATTTTTTATATTTTTATTCTCATTTTATTTATCCAATATTTTAATTATATTTTAAAATAAATCATAATTTTATAATTATTATTATCATTTTATATTTTTCATTTCTTCAACAAATAATTTTATTAAACATTTATAATTTAATAAATAATTTTTTAAACTTTTAACTTTCAATTAGTTTTTCGACTAACAAAAATAGCATTAATCTATATACCTAATATAGAAAAAAAAATCTCCCAATAATGTACTTCCTTGCTGAAAGGGATTGAAGAACCGCAAGAAGAGAGAGATATAATTGTCGTGATGCAACATTTCATTTTTATTCCATTGTGATTGATCATGGAACTGCATTAATTTTAAGTATAAAATGCTCGCTCGCATTTTGGACCACACATTTGAGATGGTATCGTCTCCGAAAGTTCGAGAGGACAATTAATCAATTACGAGGCCTGTCCAGAATCTGCCTTCCCCCGGTTATGCAATTTATCATTTATGTAAATCCTCAATATGCAAAGGTTGATACTTTTTGATAGGCGTTTAGGGTTTCGTGTGCGTGAATTCCATGTATAAATTAAGAATACAAAATGTTGCCACAAAAGATGTACAACGTATACTGTGTAAAGTAGAAAATTTAGTTTAGTATACCATGACCATCTTGCACTTTGCAGCTTTGGACCTCATAGTTATTACTAATTATAAAATAAATAATTAAATAGAAAAAATTTAACTTAATCCTAGTCCGTATTGAGGTAGAAATAGGTAAGATTTATCTAAGCCTTGACTTGACCTACTTTATAATTTCATAGTTCAAGTCTAACCTTTTAGTTTATTAAAAACTTTGGCGTGATATTTTATATAAGTCTAGATTAACTTGTTAGTCAATTTATAAGTTTATTTCATATTCATGTTAAAGTGTTAAATAGGCCTATAGATCTATTCTTAAACAGGCCAATAGATTTATGAGTTAAGAATATCTTCAACAATGGATTCTCTTATGATGTGTACATTAAAAACAACACAACAAAGAAATTATGGCCGTTGGAGAGAAATTGTGCGAGACCCACGTCCTGCTTTGGGTTGCTGCACAAAGCACTCGTTGCCTTCGGTTTTCGTGGGGTCCATGTTACAAAAGTAACATAATATTTTTATTATTTATGTATCTAAATATAAGATTTTTTTTAAACTAATTTACACTCATTAAAAAAGTTAATTAATATAATTAGAAGTATTAAATTTGTTAATAATTTTTAAAATTTTGTCAAAATTACCCTTGAAATTACTAGGACTTATAATCCATCTCTTTCCACTTAATTACTTTCTCATCTAACTAAATAATGTGTGCTAGAATTTTTATCTTATCCTTATAAACATAACATTAAATTTGTTAAGAACATGTATTATTTTATCAAAATTATCCTTGAAATTATTAAGACTTATAATCTCTTTTTTCACTTAATTACTTTTTCACCTAATTAATTAATGTGTGCTAAGCTTTTTATCTTATTTTTATAAGAGAGATAATGTATTTATCTTTTTAATAAATAACATTTATTGTAATTTAACTAAGGATATTTAGGTAAAAAAATAATTAATATAATAGACAACTTGAAAAGAGTCTAATAAAAAATACACATAAAATTAAAAAAAAAAGTCTTATATTTACGATGAAGGTAATATATCTTAAACAAAAATGAATTTTCTTGCAAATCAAGATAAGGTGGTGTTGTTAAAGTTGGAGATGTTTTAAATTGGACATGTTATATTTTTAATTGAATGTTTTTATTTGTATTAAGTCAAAAGATATTTATGTCATAAGATGAATTAGGATCCTTAATTATTTTGATTATATGTAAACAAATACAAAGGTTAAAAGTTGTTTCTTATGCACTATCAGAACATGTTTCAGTCTTCATTTGATTTTCCAAATAATAGCAAGCTAAGATCATGATTTGATACGACATTGAAGACGACATTTAAAGACTTCATTTAATACTCTGTGTTTGATATTTGTTTTCAGAAACATTCTCATAAGATTTGTCAAATCATATGAAGAATAAATGAAGTCCAAACTCTAAAATTCATTTGTAAAAACATTTAAAGACTTCATTTAATACCTTTCGTTAGTTAAAGACATAAAGAATCAACTGAAGAACTCATTCAAATTCTTTCTATGAAAAACTCTTTGTATAAATTCTTGAAAAGTTGAAAATAACTCCCAAAACACCTTAATTATCTTGAGAGAAAAGACTATATGCTAAGATTGTCTATCCATCTGTAAGACGATTGAATATTAGTCATTGTACAATCAAATAAACAAATCTTATGATTTGTGTTAGAGACAACAATGGCTTGATAGGACAAATCTTATGGTTGTAACAAGCTTGTGGTAAAGCTTGAGTTATGGATCTAGAAGTGACACTAATAAATACTTGTAACTAGTTGAAGTTAGTGGAATTTGGTGGTTTACTAAGAATCAGACGTAGTCTTAGTGGTTAAGACGAAACAATATAATTTATTGTGTCATATCTTGTTTATTTTCTCTTGTGTGCTTTAAAATGGCTCAAGGTTTAAATTTAATTTTTGCATTTAAAAATATCTATTTGTTTTACAAGATTCAAAACTATAGGCTAAATCGTTTTGCAAAAATTTGATATTTGCTTTCTTTCATATTCATCATCAGGCAATAACGTTGTCACTACTACAAAAACAATAATCAAAGATGGTTCTAAACCACATACAAAGACGGTTCTTCATCCTATAAAAAAAATACAATTTAACCCTTCATTTTGTAATATTTGCTTTTACAATTTGACTGTTGCATCATGAATTAAATTTATTTTAACAGTTAAAATATGGACGTTGCATTATGAATTAAATTTATTATGACAGTTTAAAAATAGACATTGCAATATCTAACGATAAAAATGAACAGTAAATTTGCTTAGTATAAATTGTAACACTTTGATAATATTTTCTCACACAATTATCCTTCAATTGCATTTATTTGTCCTCTTAAATTTTGCTACACAAATGGAAGATCCCAATCAATATAATCTCAATTTTTACTACAATTGGGTGTCAAATTGACAACTCCCAAATGCTCAAAATATTCAACATCCTCCTCAATCTCCAAATTCTTCAAATAACTCAAATATGGGAAATTTTTTCCAGTTTACAGTCCCTAGTTTCTTCTCACCAAATATGCCATTTATGTATTTTAAAAATTATTATGTATTTTAAAAGTTATTATTATTAATTTTAGTTTGCATTATATTTTATGTATTTTAATTTTGAAATTTAAATTTTATTCAATTAAAATGTATTATGTATTTATTTATTATTTAACAATTATCATTTAAATATATTAACTTAAAATTAACATGAATAATAAAATATAAAAAACTAGATATATTGTGGAGTCTATTTGAGAAGTTTTATTGAATTTCTTGGTTGGAGTAAAAAATTGATTAAATTATTTAAAGTAAGAAATGTGATATGTATTAGCTTTTCACGGGAGTTTTGTACATGGCTTTGGTTGTTGGAACTTTGTTCCTGCTATAGTTCTCTCCCCCACACACCACCACCACCAATGACAGGCAGCTACTTCCTAACCATAGGTTTAGATAGACCTAGTTAGTTGTTCCTTTCCCATGGATTTGGTGTATATCCCCATGATTGTGCTGATCTTTTTCTTCTATTATTAATATATTTTGGGAGTGATGCTCTTGCTTGGGTTTGGTGTGTGTCCCCTGGTTTGGGATGTCTTCATCTCCTTTGTTGCTAGCTCAGGCCCCTTTTTTGTTTTAAAAGCAATTGTGAAATATGATTTAAAAAGTAGGGGAGAAACATTGGTGGATTTATTGGTTAGAGATGTTCTAACATGCTCATCAATAAAAGTACCAATAAATTTATAGGTTAACATATTTATCACTAAACATATAGATTAGTAAACTTATCAACTACCGGGTCTATTACACTTAAAATATATATTTAATTTTTTTATTAAATACTTTATATATATATATATATATATATATGTATATATAAGGAAATCTTATTTATTATTTTGTTCTAAATCCATTACATATCAAGTCTGACCGTAATTTCTAACTGCTCATTTGTTTATGATGTCCTAAACCCATAATATCTATAAGGGAACTTTATTTTTAATTAAAGACTAACCCTAAAGATTTATGCAAAATCTAATGGTATAGACAATTACACTAACAGTCGTACTAACTGTTCATTTGTTTATGATGAGTTATATTTAATATATGCATGCCTTTTGATGGCTAAATCTATTTAATTTAGTTTTGGTTTTTTGTTTATGGTTTTTAATTAATATATTAAATAATTAACACTTTATTTATGTTTATTTTACAGTTTTTTTTTTATGTATTTTAATTAATTTTTTATTTAATTTTAATATTTATTTATTTAAGCTATTTATGATATATTATATTATTTTGTTTTATTATTTATTCATATTTATTTTTATTATATTATACTATTATTTTTAAATTTTGAAAGATTATCATATAGACTAATGGCATTCATGTGACAAACTCTTTTTCAAAAGAGAAAAAGAGTAAACCACGTTTCATATGACATCCTACATGAGAATCTCTAATCCATTTAGCTCTTACAAAGTGTTTCAAGTGGATAATGATTCTTACTTATCATGCTAAGTGACAGAAAAAAAATCTCACATGTCCTGACCATTTTAATGACATAACAAAAATAAATATTTTAATATTTCTTTTTAATAACCCCATATTAATATTTTATTTCTAATTTTAGGCTAATTTAATCAATCTACAGTAAATGTAGGGATAGTATTTTTACTCATTAACAATCCTTTAACAGGAAGAAAGTGAAATGAATTTTTTTATAAATTAAAACTAACTTTTGTATTAATTAATTTATATAAGTTCTTCATTTTTTTAGAGAAGTTATTATGAGAGAGTTTTTTTTTATAAATTAGCTATTGTATAAGTTAATTTTAGTTTATAGAAAAATTTATTTTAATTTTTCTTCTTTATTTCTTTTATTATAGAAATACTTCTAGATAAATTTATCCAAATAGATAATTACTTTAATTTTCTCAAAAATAATTTGTTATGTCTAAATTTATACCTATGCCTTCCAATGTTTTGTTGTTATATATATGTTGTTAGGCTTGAACAGTAAAAATTAACCTTGTTTCTTTTTTTTTTATTCATCTTTTATTTACTTTTTTTTTTATTCATTTGACCATGTTTCTTGTTCATCAAAGTAGGCTTGAACAGTAAAGTTTGACCATGTTTTCTGGTTAAATCAAAGTAGTTGAGCAACGCATACGATTTGGCTTTGATTTTCTTGAAAATCGATCTTCTTTTTTATTCCACGACACATTAAAATTGACGTCCATTACCTTGAAAATGTTTATGTAATACTATGTTGTTTTAAAAGGGTGAAATTAAGGAGGGTAAAGAAAAATTAGTATATCACTCTGCATATATTGTACACCAAGCCGCGCCTAATAATGACTATGATATATATAAAAAAAAAAAAAAAAAAAAAAGGTGGATGATGGTTCCCCATAATTTGGTGGGTGATATTTGTGCAATTATAGTATTCTATAATCACTACAATATTTTGTGGAATTGGTCCAATTGGTAGTGATCAATTATGGATGAAGAGGGTGCCAATGGTGGTGGTGCCTTAGCCCTGAGTTCATTATACCTTTCAATGTCAAAATTGTGAAGTTTCATTAGGCGTTTTTGCTTGCTGCTGAAACGGCTTTGGTAGAAGCCTTCAAAGCAAGGCTCTTTCGAGGTCCTAAGGAAGAACGTGTAGCCAGCCATGAAGTACATTGAGGTCACGTAGAAGCAAATTGGTTCCATCACGTCCCAAGATAGTTCCCAAAATGTGAGCCTCATGAATGCTGCTGTTTGCACCACTAGGAAGCCCAACCCGGCCCAAAGCTCGCGTCGAACCATTGTGTTTGCTTTGTTGTCGATTGTTGCTTTTTCCTTCTCCAATTCTTCTAGTTCTTTTCTTACTGATTCATGCATCTTGGGTTCTGGCACAGTGAGCAGAGATTGGATGGTTTGTGCTACCTGTGTCACAAATTTGAGAGTTTGGGTAAAAATTTGCTCAATTTGGATGGGTTTTTAAATGTTACACAACTTGGCTTGAATAAAATCATAAATAAGTGAACATGTTTAGGATCAAAATTAATACAGGAAAAAAAAAAACTTAACATTACTCTTTCAACAAGGCCTATTTTTTATGAACATGAATTTCGCGTGAAATGTGGAGAAAATAGGTTTTTGACCCGAAACGTGGAGAATTCTTATACGAGTTTCAATACTCTAGGAAATGGACCAGGGTATATTCGATTGAAGTGTTACGAAAGATACGATAACTAATAATTGAAGTGGCATATTCCTTGTCACCCAAAAGATAATAGCCACTACCTAACCTTTTTTTTTTTAGTTCTCATATATATCCTCTTTTGTAAGATAATTATGTTCGAGACTAAATTCTAACAAAAATCCTAACCGTGATGTATTGTGAGGAATTAGCATCTTGCTAAACCCAACTCAGGCTGATTAACCACTAACTAACCCAGTAAAAGTAATTTGTCTGTACGCTACAAGGACGATACTTGATGAACATAAAACAATATTTATAACTTCTGTAAAAAAAAAAAAAAAGTAATATTTATAACCATTAAATCATATATAGTTGTCCTAAACTTTAATATTTTAATGATTCTTTTAAAAGTTTAATGACTATACATTAATTTACACTGCCATCTAATAAAAAAAATCACTGTTTAAGTTATTTTATCATAATTATTTTAAAAGTTAATAAATTTAACTTATATAATAAATTATAATTGGATTACTGTGTACAAAATTTTATTATCAATATATAACTTTTTTCTCTTATTTTAATAGAGAAAAAGAGTTATGATACTAATTAAAAAGTTAGAGTAAAAATTAAAACATTTAATGAGAATATTACGTGTTGCTCAATGATATATCTCAAGGGCAGAATTTATGCAAGAGTTGTAATTAATTTTTATCTCACTAATATGAAAATTACCAATGAGATTAGTATTGTACAAAAAAAAATGTTATTATTAGCATTAATATGATTAAATCAGTTTTTCAAAGACAAACGTAAGATTTGCGATCTCAGGAAAAATGGGTTGAAGATCATACATAGGTCTTAAGTTTGTCCTATCTCAAAAACTTTTATCAACTTGTTGATAAATATCTAATAACATTTTAATTAAAGTATTATTTAATAATTTAAGGTGTTACTTTTAAATTGTCCTTTTTTGCTGATGACATAGGTTGATTACTATCACTTGTCAACCTCCTAGAATTTTATGAAACGCTGCCTACCCATTTGCACCGTGAAATAAGCCGGACTTTCTTTCTCCACAATCCACTGTTCACATACTTATTGACACAAAAGACAATGAACCATGACAACACAAACCTTATACTTAAATACTTAATAGCATAATGCATATTATTTTTTATCCTAATGTAAACATAAGTTTGACTTTTATGTTATACTATTTTTTATGGAATAAATTGATTTGTATCACTGTAAACATCCCAAATTTCTGAAAGCTATGAAATAGCTGCCTACCCACTTGCACCGCCAAATAAAGCATTGCTTTCCAATCCCCATAATCCACCGTCCCACCAAATACTATGATTAATAGGGACTTCTTTTCTTTTTTCTTTTTTACAGAGACTTAGAACTATACAAACACAGTTAATACTTAATAGCATTTTTATCACACAGTTAATATTTGTATTTAGTTTTTATATTAACAAACTATTTTGAAAATGTTTTAAAACACGCTTGAAAAGTAAGTGAATAATATTTTTAATATATTTTTCAAAAGAAAGTCCAAATTAAGGTTAATAACATAAAGCACATCTCAGAACAAAACCTCAAGCTGTGCAAAGGAAATTACTCTAGTGTTCATCCTTATCATCTACGCAGGTACTGAAAATGAGTTATTAAATCATTTATTATTATCAATTTTTTGTCAATATTTATTATCATCATTGATATACAGGGAACCTATACCAAATTATTATATAACCTATTAGTAAATAGTGTTTTGGTGTTCAACAATAATTTTTTTTTTTTACCAGCAATTATTATTACATTTATTCTTACATTAACATTTTTAAGATGACAAGTATAGGAAAGACAAAATCTTTAATTACTTTAATCATGAAATTAGATTATTGCTCTGAGTTCATTTTATCCTGCCAGTCTGTCATCTCTTCCACCAAATTTCAATTTTAAAAAATACAAAACAGAAGAAAAAAAATATCTCAGGAAATATATTTAAATAATAGGTGCTGTAATTTATTTAAATAAAAACGGGCATCTATAAAATGATTTTAAAAGATTATTTAAAAAATATAATGCAAAATTAACTTTAATAATAAATAATAAATATTCAATAATAATAGTAAATATTTTTTGTATAAAAATGATTTTTACTAAGGAGTTCTCAATCAATAAGCTAAAAAATAAAAATTCTCTCTTTCAAAGGGATTGGATACCAATAGACCAATTAGGGCAATCTCACTTTCAAAATTACGGTGCTAGATTGGTGATGTATTAGAAAATCTTCAAATCATAGTTTAGATATATAATTATCTGATAGTAATTTGTATCCAAATTATAAATTTTAGAGATTCCAAATAGAAAACCAAAACCCTGTCCTCTGTATCACAGAATAAAAGGGCATTTTTTAAAAAAAATAAAAAATCCCCAGGAGGAGGATAAAAAGGGTGTGGTATGAAAGCAGAAGAAGGGCTTTTTGGTTGCGGGTCGGTTAAAAAGCCCCTAAATTTACCATCTCAAACGTAGAGAATCCTTTTCACGTTTGCAAACAACAAACTTTCATTTTCCTGTCGAAAAAATACAAAACAAACAAATCATCACAAAACCTTATCAGTCCTTGGCCTTCTCCAAAACAAACGCTCCCTAAACTTAAATTAAATTAAAATTTAAAATATATATATACGTCGTTCCCTAGAAAGCCAGACCAGACAGAAAACCTATATCATTAATCCAAATCTTATTGGAGTTGGTCTTCTAGTTAAAGTCTTAGATTTAAGATAAAAAAAAAAAATATATGTGATTAAAAAAAAATATTAAAAATACCACCCAATTAGACTTTTTCATAGATATTAGTCGTCGATGAATAATATTGTAAAAAATAAAAAACAGAAACCTATGTCGGATATCTTAATTTCTTATTCTCCAGCATCACCCTCTCTGTATCAATCCAACACAACAATAATAGCAAAAAAGAAAATTAAAACTAATAAAAGAAATAAAATTAAATAAATAAAAAAAGAGGAAAAGATATTAACCTGTTCGGGTCTGAGGAACACGACGTCTCCGATGATGATAACCGACGCGGAATCGTCGAGGATCTTCGCAACGCTCATCGCTTGTTCCTGATCGGAGAAATTATCGCCACACATTCGAATGAACTCTGAATAGCTTACGCAACTCTGCGGAATTTTTCTCAGCTTCGATTTCACCGTTTCGATTTGCACCGCTCTGAGCACCTTCCTCACGTGTTCCGGCGCCACCGGTTGTTCTGTCTCCGGCGGAGCGAGGCCGTCGAGCCGGATCCGGCTCCTCGCAATGTCCATTTCCCGGAGCCTCTGGAGGAGGCTGCCGAGAGGCGGTGGCGGACGGAGTTCCGGCGGAAACACGGCGGCCCTCTTGTGGAGGAACCTGCGGCTGTCTCCGGGGTCCGGAGCAATGTCGGGTTTTTTCGGGTTCCGAGAACGAACGTCGGAGGAGGAAATGCGGTAATTGCAGATTTTGGTGATGTTGAGAAGCCGCTGGGCTAGGGTTTTCTTAAACGCCATAATTTAATTGAATATAGGGAGAGAGGAGAAAATGGGGTCTTTATGAATTGAAGTCAAAGAGTGCTGGGGAAGTTTATTTATAGGTAGGGGTGGGCACTCGATTTTTAGGAATCTAATCTATACTTAATTCATATATATTTGAATTTAATATATATCTAATCTATATTTATTAATGGATTAAATTAGAAATTTGTATTTATTTTAAATAGGAATCTAATCTATACTTAATTCATATATATTTGAATTTAATATATATCTAATTTATATTTATTCAAATGGATTGAATTAGAGATTTGTATTTATATTTTTTTAAAATAATTTAAATTTAAGATTCAATCTATTTAAATAATATAGATTTGGTTCATATTTAATTTATATCTATTTAAATGTTAATAAATATCTTTTTACAAATTTTAATTATTAAATATTAAAAAGTGAAAACTTTTTAAGAATCTAATCTATATTTAAATCATATTTATTTGAATCTAATCTATATCTAATCCATATATATTTAAATGGATTGAATTTTAAATATACATTCATATTTTTTTAAAATAATTTAGATTTAAGATTCAATCTATTTAAATGGATATAGATTTAGTTCATATCCAATTTATATCTACTTAAATGTTATAGATATTTTTTTTACAAATTTTAGTTATTAAATGCTAAAAAGTGAAAACTTAGTGTCAGGATTAATTTTTGTTTGACATCAATCATGCATTTTCGGTCAATATTGGTTAAGGATTTTTTGGTCAATCAAGTATGATTACTTTTTGATTGAGGTCGATTAGGAATTTTAGCCAATGTTGGTCGATGATATTTTTTGGGTGACATTGACTAGGGATTTTTCGATTAACATTGATCGTGACTAGTTTTTGGCCGACGTTGACTAGGACTTTTGTAGCTAACATTGATAAGGTTTATTCTTGCTGATGCCAGTCATTGATATTTTTTTGTCAACATTAACCATGAGTATTTCTTGTGGCTGACGTTAGCTACGGATATTTTTTGTTGACATCAACTAGGATTTTTTCAATCGACATCAATTGGGGAAATATTTTGGCCGACGTCAACTAGGTTTTTTGGCCGATGTCGGTCGATGATGTTTTTCAGCCGATGTCAGTCAATGATATTTTTCACTCGACGTCGGCCAAAAAATAGTCTCGTCTGATGTCGACCAAAAAAACTAGTCGACATCGAGCAAACAACCTACCTGACGACGATAAAAAAATAATCTCGATAGACATAGACAAAAAACCTAGCTAATGTTGATAAAAAAATAGTCTCGATTGATGTCGGCCAAAAAGACTTTGGATGTTATCTGCCAAAAAATAATCCCATTGATGTTGGCTAAAAAACTCTTATCAACATTAACCGAAAAATAGGTTTACCCGATGAAAGCTTAAAATCATCATTAGTTGACGTCGACTAAAATAACTCCAGACAACATCGACCAAAAAATGGCTTCTAACAAAGTTGACCAAAAAAATCTAGTCGTCATCATCCAAAAAAATACATTGAATTTAAAAATCTAAACAAATATTCAATCCATATCCAATTAATTGGATTGGATTTAAAATTCAAAAAACTGGATTTGAATATAAAATTAATTCATTTAAATGAATTTAAAATGGATTAGATTAAATTAAATATAGATTATTTTATGAATATGAATGTTTTTTACAATACTATTTATAGGTACCCATAAGAACGGCAGGAACTCAATTTTTTTTTAATTTTATTTTTCTGTTTTTCTGTATTATTATGGCATGTTGGAAATGACTAATCAAAAGAGATAATGTTGGTGAAAAAAGACGCGAGAAATTGGACGCGATGTCGTCGGTGAGATTTTGAACAGGAGAAGAAAAAGAATGTCAGAAAGTATTAATTATTAATTAATATTGGAACTTAACTAGTGGTATTTGTGGCATCATCATGTGGTTTGAGTTAGGAGTTGGACACGAGTATTTGGGGGGCGATAAATTGAAATTTAACTCGAGCAGTGAGTGGTGTACACGTGTTAGGATGTTGTGAGGAGTGAAGACTAGGTCGATTGCGAATTTCAACCGTGAAATCGTTTTTTGAATAATAATAATAATAATAATAATAATATTATGAAATGGGTTAGCTTATGCCTTATGGGTTGGTTCGTGGTGGCTGGGTAAGGAATGAGGATGCTGACTAGGTTTGAGGCTGGACAGGGTGCGCGAACGAACTAACGAGGACTATATTATTGAAAAATGTTTCATACATACCAGTAATAATATTTAACATTTAGAGAGAGAAAATATAAATATAATAAAATTGATGTGATAGAAAAAAAAATGTTTGTAAAGTATTTAAAATAAATAAGAATTTATGTAGTATATTTTATTTTTGGTAAAGGTAAAAGAAAGAGAGAAAAAGGATGGCATCGTATCCATGGGAGGGTGGAGGGTGAGAAGGAGAGACCCAGAAACAATTAGCGATAGCGGGAGTGGCTGTTATGCCACCAACAATAAAGGGTTGCGTCCACGCAAACGTGTTGGGGTCTTAATTAGCTTAGGCCATGTTAATTAGTTGGTATTTGTTCATTTGTGTAGCTGATTATATTATTAATTATATTGCAGAATTCGGACTTCATATATCTGTAGTTGGAGTTGTGGAGTGTTGCATCAATTGAAAATCATATAGTTTTAGAATGTTTCGTAAATGTTAAATTTTATATTTTTATTTTGAAAATTAATAAATTTTGTACCAAACAAGCTCAATATCCAATTATTGATCTTTGTAAACCTCTTCTTGGTTTTTTGGGTTTAAGAACTTTGTATTCTTTAAATTCACTATTTGACCACATTGTTCAATACATGATTGATATCCTTTGAGCTTAATATATGACAACGTAATTTGTTTATTTAAGTATTTTTACGTATCTTGAGTTTGATGTTAGAGGTTTGTGTACCTTTCGAGCAAAGTATTTAATTGTGTTGTTTAATACAAGATTGACCTTACAATCTATGCTCCTTTATTTGTATCTTTTGCCTTGGTATTGGTTGAATATAGCCTAATTTCTCGTTAAAAGTCATGGTTAGATTTGCACTAAGCTAGAAAATAATCAATAAGTGCTCAAAAATAATCCAATTCAACACTTGGGGGGGTCGACACGAAGTTAAATCATGCCTAAGGAAACAAAACTCTAGAGGAAAAACTTAATAGACAAAACACTTTTGAATACATCGGTTGTGATCTCTATGTTGACCACTTATTTTTATGGTTTCAATCATGTAAAGAATGAAGTTGTGGGTATTTTGAGTTGTGACTATTTTCATTTTTTGTTACCATTGTGGTCAATGCTTATTTTTATCATCAATGTATATAAAAAATGATGATGAAAACAAAAATGAAAAATGAAGCAAAGGTAGGTTTAGTGTTTTTGTAAAAAATTGATATTTAGTTATGTTGTATAAAATTAGAAATCCATTGTGTTCAGTTTATCTAAAGATGTGAGAAAAAAAAAGTAGTGAATGAAATGTTGGATCATCAGACCATGCTCTCCTATTCTCATATGGTGTAACAAGCTTATCTTGAAAAACCAATATTTGTGTAGCTCAACCACGTTACAACCCTAATAAGCCCTTTATGATCTTTGCATGTGTTGATTTTATGGAAAACAAAGTTGATATTTGGGATTTCAAAGTGTTGATTTGAAAGATAGGTACACTCAGATAAACTTATGTATTTGAGAAAAACATTATGATTGACGAGTGAAGTGTTACTTGATTTTGACAATCTTAGTTTGTATAATGTCTATTAAACTCTTCAGGAATGGTCTAATCAACCTACATCTTTGCTATGACTTTATGTGCAAACACCGTAGTGTATGATTGACCAATATTTGATAATCTTGTTCTAAAACTTAGTTTGAAAGCATGCATGTATGATGTGTAGGGGTGTCAATGGTTTCAAAACTATCACTAGTTTTAAGTGTTTAGTGTTCTTTTAAGTTTTAGGTTTAGTTAGTTTAGATTTACTTTTGCTTGAGGCTAAGCTTTAAATTTCAGGTGTTATGATAAGTGTCATATATGCCTACCTTTTTGGTCCATGTGTAATCACTCATCTTTTCATTTAAGGCTTTGCTTTAATCATTTTTAGGTTAATAATGCAAGTAATTAATTAGTTTAGGTTTAATGTTATTAATCCTTTAAAATTACTAGTTTTAATTATGTTTTGTCTAGGCTAGAAAGGAGAATTGGAACCCTTGTTGAAACTAGCATAAAGCTAAGCTCAATTCAGATGTTAAACATCAAGAATGTATGACACTTAGCACTGATTCTCTCACGCTTAACACCAAACCTCTATATTATAGTGAATTTCTTATAGGGGATAAAACCAACTATAATATCAAAGATTTAATTCACTAAAATTATTTATAGATTCTTCCATGAATGTACTTTTATTCATAAATTACCAATGATTTTTTGTTTGGTATTATCAAAGATCATATTCCTAACAAAAGAATCTATTGTATTATACTCGAGTTACTATGGACTTAGTCCACTGTATTATCGAGGTTTTTTGGGATTGTTGATAAAATTTATCAACAAAGTTTTTATAGAGGGATAAGTAATTGTTGGTTACCCATCGATAAATTTAATTATGGTGAGTTATTTTATTACAATAGGTAAGATTATCAAATCAAGTCTATAGAGACTCGAAGGAGTCTCATAGACTTGACTCGTAAAGGTTTACTTCATACTAAAAATATATTAAAATACCTATAAAAACATAATAATTCAACCCATTTGTTTAAATAATTATATTATATATTTTGTTTTATTTAATTATTATTATTATTTAGTTTATTATATTTTTATTGCTATTATTATACCATGTATTATGCTTTAACTATTTTGTTTATTTTTATTTAGTTATTACATTTTAATATATTATTATACTATTCCATTTAATTACTACATTTTTATTTATGTATATTTATATATTATTATGAGCTATATATTTTATTTCTATTAAATAATGTTTCTCATATATAATTATGTATTTTATTTTTAGCATGTACTAATTACATTTAATACACTTTTTACATACTTATAAAGAGTGGGTCAATTTTGAGTACAAGTCCAATAATCCAATACTCATTGACTTGAACAACTCTAAATTTTGTTTCTTGTTCATGCATTAGTCCTTAGTCACCTTCCTCCTCCTCCTTCTTCTTCTTTCATAAAAAAAATGGTGTCCCCTTCAAATGGATTCACGATGGAGATTAGGAATGTAGTCTGCAGTTGAGATATCCAAAACCTACGATCAGATAGAAGAAATAAGCAATTTAGATCACAAGTTCAGATGGAAGGAGGCACAAGTTCAAAACATATTGAAGGAGACATAACCCCTAAACGCACAAAATACAACCCAAACGATGTGTACTTTGGGTAAAAAAAATTGAATAAGTAAACCCACCAACTTGGTCTTAAACTCACGAGTTAGTTCGAGTTTGCTTGAGTCAATCTGAGTTAACCCACACTTCACATCTAGACTCGTAAACTTAAACGAGTGAATGAGTTAACTCGTGAGTTTATAACCATGACAATAGGATTTTTGCTCACTATAATAATGAAAATTCTTATATTGAAGTATTAAATCTTATTGTTATAATTTGTAACTACAAAATCTTAATGTGGTGCTCACTCCTACCTGATTCTTTTAAGTGTTGATATTTTAAATTATGTTACACACATCCATGTGTAATAGGTAGAGAGAATATATAGAGTACAAAATTAATTGAATAGACCTAAAGACTCCTTTAGAAATATAACAATAAAAATTATCTAGATTTTAGTAGATCTAAAAGATAGAATCTTGACTAAAACAAGTTATTTAAGATGAAAGGTAATGGCTAAAAATAATCTAAGCTATTCGATCACTTCCACAAAATCTAGAAAAAAACTATACTATTTTGATATGTATAACATCTTTACCTCTTAGCTCTTTGACATGATCCTACTACTGATTAAGATCAAAATCTGTTAAACTATTTTCCAAAAACTGCATTCAGTAACATTTCAAAAGAAATTTATTTATTTCATTCTTCCTTACGATAGTAATATTGATTGCCTGTCAGTAACTCAAAATATATCTTCATCGGGATATATGTTGAGCCCACTCGCATTAAAATCTTTTACATATTTGAGAAGCAATAGAGGTGATATGAATGGCTAAAACTATTGGCATATGTTCGAAATTAGAAAATTATTGGATGGAGAATTCACCTTGATATTGCTGGTTATGATTATAGCCAATAAAATAAATAGACAATCTCCGCAGGATAGGGAATTCATGTGAACGACCTTGTTTATTGAGTAATGAGTATATATGTCTCTTTCCTTCATCATATTTCAATAAACAAAATCAGGTAACAAGCATACATGAAAGTGACTTGACAAAGTAATTATGCATAAAAATGAAAACCCACGAAATTGCATGCATTTTAGCTACGTATATTACATAGAAATTCATCAACTATACATAATTCAAACTCGCCATGTTAATTTAACACAAGTTATTTTTATTGTCTTAAATTCTCAAAGAATCATTAATTATTCATAAAATTTTGTTTAATCTTTTCTCTTTAAATTTCAACTTCAATTAGTCGTCTCAATAATTATCGCCAAAAATAACTTTTGGTGTAGTGGTGGACTTGCATGTGATGCAAGTAATGTTGTGTTATTTTTATACATATTGATCATTTTATGGTCATGACAATTTAATTCTTAAGAATATGGTAAAGAAATTTTAATTTTATTCATATTTGCTAATTATTTGAAGTTAGGTCCGTAAGAAATATCTTTATACATTTTAATTTTTGAACTAAAATGGACCTTGATTGCGACTATGAAATCCCAAATTAAATAGGAATGAACAAGTTAAACTACATATAAATAAGAAAGACTCATAATTTAATGTCTTAAATTTTTTAATTGAATATACTGTTAAATTCACTTGTGATTTATTCTTGATGTCATAGTAGAAATCTCCTAGTACTTTACCTTCCTCGTATTCCCAACACAGGCTAACTTAAATATTAAAATAATTAAAAAATTGTTTAACCAACCATCGAGAGAAACCATGAATACAAAAAAAAAATGCTACGATATGCACAAAGAGCTTCTTTTTCTTTTTTTCTTTTTTCTTTTACTGCATGATCCCATATTTAGGATGCGTGGCAAAATCAAAATATAAATATATCATAATTAAACATGAGATAGAACTAATCTCAATCTAAGTGATAAAACAAAACAAATATAAAATATTGTGTATGTGTACCAGATGTAGCATAAACAATTGGAAATCAAAATATTAAGAAAAATGGGATAAAACTAATCCTAATATAATTTAGAAAAACTATGCAAATATAAAGTATGGTATACGTGAGTACGTACCAGATATACTCTAACACAATGCTGACTAGTTTTTATTTTTATTATTTAAAGGATAAGGTACAATGTTAACGTTAACAGTATCTTGAATAAAAAAAATATTTGTAATATTTTGCTTCTGTGTATAATAAATTAATAATTATATAAAAATCTGATAGCATAAATTATATTTTTTCATTGAATTATGTAGACTTTGTTAAGCAAATAAATTAATTTTGGG